>CM077877.1:3017500-3367500 GCA_039720435.1 Amazona ochrocephala | reverse complement strand
ATTAGGAAAAGGGCAGCACCAAAAACGTGAAAATATAAGGCAAAAAATCACTGTCTGCTCCTCCTCCCCTCCGCTTCCCAGTCCCGTCTGAACAAGCAGCCAAGCTGTTAAATGCTTTTACCTGCTGTGTCCAAGTCAAAAGTTAAATAATGTGTGAACGAATGTGGAAGGAAAAACAAGAGGCAGAGAGGGAGAGCGGGAGAGAGCGCCCTTCTACAACAAGATAATTGTTACGTTATGAGCAGCAAATAACACGCTGCTCGTCCCCGGCTCTGTGTCCGTGACATCTTGACAGGTACATCTGAAGTCAATTATGGGCCTCTCACTGTGTTTCGCTCCGCTGCTGGGGCAGGATCCTGCAAACACACGTCCCAGAGCATCACCCCCTGGCAGGCAGCGCTTGCTCTTTGGAGCTCAGTGGGTTTGCAGTGGGGTTGCTTTGCTTTCTGTGGGCCATTGTGGCTACAAAAATGGCTTTGCCAAGAGGTTGGGGCATCCCAGCTGGCTGCGAATGGTGAGTTGGATGCTGGTGTCAAGGGAACTGCCTTTCCCCCATGCCTACAATGAGGAGTTCCTGCCAGAATAAGAGAGGTTTATTATTCTTGCTAGCTAAATAGTGCAGTTGCCACATCTTTTCTTCCTGCAGCTTGCTTGCTGCTCCTTGGTAAGGGAAAGCTTTTGCTGTCTAAGCTGATGCATTCCTGTTTGCATGCAGATGCTGGCTTAATCCCAAGTGTTTCCACTGGTGCTGAATCTCCTTTACCAGCACTTCTTCCTCCTGCAAACCCTCTGCTGGATCACCCATCGCACCTTCATCCCCATGGAAGGGTGTCCTGTGTGTCTCAATTACTTGTAATTGCTAGTAGTTGAGTCAATGTGGTAAATGAAAGGGCTCTTGGTCCTTTCTGGACATGGATTTCTCTCAACCTCATCAGCAACCAGTTGTCTTTGAGCTACCTCTGTGTTTGATGGAGAGTTTGTTGGAAAGCAGCTCATCTGCCTTCTCCCATGGCTGCATTTAGAAGAGTTGTGTCAATGTGTCCCTCTTTCTATGCTGACTATAATGGAAGCTGGGCATGACTACCTCAGATGGAGGGGATGTGGGATGAATGTGTTTGGTCAGATCTCTCCTGTCCCATGCATAGAAATGTGTGGTGCACTAATTAGGAATGCTTATTTAGTCTCCTTTTTCAACATCACTTTTATTGTGGTTCATATGCAAAGAGATGAGGAATTTGATGAGTGGAAGAGTGGGTTTCCCTTCAAACTTTCCCCCCAGAGCTGGGTATGTCATGATGGATCTGAGTTTCTTAAAGGGAGGGAGCAAACAGGGGAGCCTGTACGTGCATAGTACAAAAGGGACAACGTCTCTTCTGTTGCCCATGTTGGGTGGCCTGAGCTGAGAAAGCCACCAAGACAAAGTGGGTTTTTCTGCATTGCTGACCAGGAGGACACTAGAAGATTAGCTTGAGACCATCCTGATGGGCCACATTCCTCATCCACCTACCCCATGCCCAGCCTGGAGAGAGCATACTCGAGTCCCCATGAGCAGGGAGTGTGAGCCTGAACCTGGTTTGTCCCCTTCCATCTGACGCGTAGACCTATATAGCATTATCCCAGTAGGCTTCACACCCTCAAGCATCGGTTTCGTGCTAGAAAACACCACTCCGGTGGTCTGCAGCACACCCGCATTGTATTTCAGACAGTTTAACTTGGCCAAAACATACAAAACAGTTGTTATGTCTTGGGGCCAGAGGGGCAACACGTGAGCTGGGGGAAAGCCGGCATTGTGAGCAGTGTAAGGGGGATGTGCTCCAGAAAGGGACACCCACTGCTCCATAGCCCTTTCCTCAGGGCCAGGAACACTTGCTGAGCCCCTCTTATTTGGCAGTATAGCCATGGCCTATGAGTCTTTACATGTCTCTTTGTATGATCTTCATACATACCTGAACATTAACTACTGCTCCTTGGATGAAGATGTCTGGCTATATCCACAAAACAAGGCTATGAGAAGTGAAAAAGCGCTGAAGACTTTAGATCTACAGTTCAAAGAGGGGTTTTCTGGTCCTGTAGACCTGCTCTTGGTTGGTATGTGGTAGGTGCTCCCCAAGAGCGAGTTGAAACATCAGTGGAGATGTAGGCCCTCCCCTTGGAGAGGTGCGATGGTGAGGAAGACCATGAAAAGCTTCCCCCCACCATTAAGTCTGTGTTCTTTGACTTCTGCTTCAGCTTTGAAGTTCAAATGAAAGCAGAAACTTGAAAGAAAACCTCATCCAAAGCTCCCCAGAGGCAGCTTCACCCTTGGAGCCATAGTGAGACCACAAACTGTTTGCTTGGGGAGGTGTACCTTGCCCTGCTATTTCACTGACACTGAGCAGAGTCTCACCTCCATCTCAAACCCCAAGTCCAAATGATCTTTGTCTGCCCAGAGTTTAGCTTTTACGTTTGACCCCTCTAATATTGGCATTGCTATTCATGGATCATAAAATCACGGAATGGTTTGGGTTGGAAAGGACCTTAAGATCATCCAGTTCCAATCCCCCATGCCTCACACTAGACCGTCACCCAAGGCTCTGTTCAACCTGGCCTTCAACAGTGCCAGGGATGGAGCATTTACCACTTCTTTGAGCATCCTGTGTCAGGGCCTCACCACCCTCACAGTAAAGAACTTCATCCTTGTATCTAACCTGAACTTCTCCTGTTTCAGTTTAAACCCATTCCCTCTTGTCCTATTGGTAATGTTCTCTGGTCATCTTCATTAATATAATGAATGTCTTGTCTCTTTTTCTCTGAGGATGAATTTTGCTGAGTCCATTCAGCTGTTGCTTTAAGGTACATTATGGATTTACGATCACCACGGCTTTCTGTCCTTCTAACTTGGATGAAAACTCCACAAAGACAATAATCATTCATGAGTAAATACACATTGCCCCACACTTCACAACAGATTTACAACCTGGATACTCTCAAGACTTCTAAGTAAAGACCACATGGGTTTTTTTCCCCAAACACTTTATTTGGAAGGTGTTCCTGGAAGACCAGGGCTCAGCGGTGGGGTTGGGAACCGACTGAACAAGACCCATAGCCATGCTTATGTGATTGCAAGCATTTTTAATGCTCTTGGAGAAAACACCAAACAAAATAGTTTGGAATTAGGTTGAAGGTACTTTCTCAAGTCTTATTTTTTACCCAGAGGCAAAATATATCAGGCAAGACTCTTGTCTTTCTATCGCTCACAGATAGAAGAGAAGGGAACTCATTTGATATTCGCTCTGAGTAGACCTGCCTCGAGCCTACCATGCATTTTTAATATTAGCCCTAAAAGCATTCCAGGTACAGTTCTAGGTGCTGGAGGGATTTCAGAAATTCTTTTGTGCTGCATGCCAAACTGCTCAAAGCAGGGCTCCGTTGTGTCATCAGTTTTCAATCAAGCCTCTCGGTGCCTCTTTTGGGGAGTTGCTAAAGGAGTTACACATAAAATGGTGAGCAAAGACTTTCCATAGAGCCTAAAAAATGAGGTTGCTCATCGCAGCTGCTGTAGGTGGGTTGGGGTGTTCTGCTGAAGGACCAGGCCCTGTCTGGGTTCATATGGCAGTGGTGAGAAGAGGGGAATATTTCAGTTTGGCTTAGTTTGCACATTAGCTGGGTTTTGCACTGAATTTGATCGTTGTATTTCACAATTCCATCCCAAGCAGGAAATCTAGACTATGGATCAGTGGCTGCCCTAATTTTTATTGGCAAATCATGATCTTTATTGGTGGAATTACAAGCTAGCTGGGCTTTACAGTCTTGTGTAATGAAGCCAACATATAACTACCAGCGTGATGTTTTAAATTTAATGCAGCAAAGAACAAAGGTTGCTTTCTCCTCGCTTTTCTTCTCTTTCTTTCTTTCCTTCCTTTTTTCTTCATTTTATTCTCTTTTGTTCTTTTCCTTCCTTCCTTCGAATGGTTTGGGTTGGAAGGGACATTAAAGCTCATCCAGTTCCAGCTCCCTGCCACAGGCAGGGACACCTTCCACTGGAGCAGCTTGCTCCAAGCCCCTGTGTCCAACCTGGCCTTGAACACTGCCAGGGATGCAGCAGCCACAGCTTCTCTGGGCACCCTGTGCCAGTGCCTCAGCACCCTCACAGGGAAGAGCTTCTGCCTAAGAGCTCATCTTGATCTCCCCTCTTTCAGTTTAAAGCCACTGCCCTTTGTTCTGTCCCTACAGGCCCTTGTCCAAAGTCCCAGCACCTCCCTTCCTAAGCCAGGTTCAAACCCACCAAGTTGCTCAGGAGGACTTTGTTTTTCACTTCCAAAAAGCTTAATAAAAAAGTAAATAATAATAATAAAAAAGACCTTTTTGTGACTTTTTTTGTGTTCTTTTGTCATATTTTCAGAATGAGAGTGCTCATAGCAGTGATGTAAAGGAGAGGATCAGGCCCCCGATGCTGCCAGAGGTGTTGCTGTAGCCAGAGGAACACATCTGGCTTCTCAGATCCTGGGACCACGGGTTGGCAGCACGAGCAGCAAGAAGGAGCTGTGCTTTACTTGTAAACCACACCAGGTTATGTTGGTGTCACCACAGAACCATAAACATCGAGTCCCACAATACCCATTTTACAGTCTCCAGCCAGCCCAAAGCCTTGCTTCAATATTGCTTGCACATAATCTTCAGTTTGTAACATTTGCTTAATTCCTTCTTGTTAAAAACCCCAGAGGAAGAATAGGCTGGTCCTAACCTCTTCTGGCCTGCAGTTCTGAGCTATTAATCTGTCATGTCAGCGTATTTTATTAATACTCTTTTCCTGCGGACGAGAGGTGGAATACATCATAAGTCACTTACCATCTGCTGTGCAAGTGCGTTGTAAAGTATCTTTCTTCCATAGATTATTGCTTTGATAGATTAGGGGCTTGTACAGCCATGATGCCTCATCCCATCAATTTTAAGCTCCCAGAAGAGCCTTCATGGCTGCAGTACCTGATCAATGCAAAAGTCTTCAACAGCATCTCACTGTGCCTCTGCGGGCTAGGAGAGTGCTATTACACCCACTTTCCAGATGAGGACATGGTGTCCCAGGTTTCTGATGCGGTGCTTAAATAGAGTGTTTTCTCCTTCTCTTCCATTCCTGGCAATGGAGAGAGATATGCAGGTCTAGACAGGAATAGCCTTTTCTCCAGATTGAATCAGGGATGGATCTGGATTCTATGGGTGCTTCATGGCATCTCAGCCTGTGAGCCATCTGCTCTGCATTTTGGAGCTTGAACACATTTACACCACCAGCTCATACGGTCAGAGCTGCATCAGTGCAGCTGGTGTACTACAGACCTTGCCAGAGCAGCAGCATCTGTGGGTGCAAAGCTCATTCATTGCTGTCAGAATCCACCTCATGCTGTTTTAGCTGTATTTAAACCTGGGTGCTTAAGAATGAAGAATAGTGCTGAGATTAAAAAACTGAGAAAGGGGGAGGCACCAGGACAGAAGGGATTTATTTCCAGCCTAAAAAAGGTATCTAAAGAAGGGGGGCTGACCCTGAAGTGTCTTGCTCCATCTCACTGCGACTGCAAGATGGTGTCATCCCTTTCATTGCACTTGTGTTTTCACATATACAAAGATGAGGAATCTGTGGGCAGCTGGTACATCGGTGGTTCCCATTCTGCCTTCCCTGATGCAATGTCTCACACCACTTCCATGGCCTCCTCTGGCCGCACTCCAACAGCTCCACATCCCTCTTGTGTTGTTGCCCCAGAGCAGAGGGGAAGAATCCCCTCTCTGACAGGACACCTGACCCAAACTGACCAAAGAGGTATTCCATAGCACAGCTCGTCATGCCCACTATATAAACTGGGGGCAGTTACCCGGAAGGGTCAGATCACTGCTGGGATGGGCTGGGTATCGGTCGGCAGGTGGTGAGCGGTTGTATTCTCTTCCCTTGTTATTTCCCTTATCATTATCATTACTGGTGGCAGCAGCAGTGGTTTGTGTTATACCTCAGTTACTGAACTGTGCTTATCTCAACCCCTGGGAGTAACATTCTTCCGATTCTCCTCCCCATCCCTCTGGGAGCGGTGGGAGGAAGGGAGGGTGTGAGAGAGCTACTGCATGGTACTGAGTTACCAGCTGGGCTTAAACCATGACAGTGGTCCTTTTGGGAAAACTCAGTCTTTCTGAGGAGGGCTCGGAAAACAAGGACTGATCAAAGGCCTGATTGAGCAAGATGTAGAGCAAGGGAGACAAAGTGCTTTTGAGTGATGTACATCAAGTTAAACTTCATAAGCCTGGGGTTTTGTATGAAAGTATGCATTAGCTGCATAAAGAAATTCAATGTGACGGGATCAGGAATAGATCAAACATAAAGTACCCATGAAGATGGGGAATAAAAGTGTCAATCAAAGGAATAAGGCATATCAGTCTGTAGTCCAAGAGATGCTGAGAGGCCATGGTAGTTCGGATATAGCATTGCCCAGCTGGTTTTTCCCTGCGTCTTGCTCTCCAGATACTACAAATCAAAGTGGACCACCTCCTTGCTGCCCCTAAGCACTCATCTCTCTCATCTCGGCATGCTTAGCACCCCAAAACCCTCACCTACCTAAAAACAGGTCAGCATTCTCAGGGTTAAATCAGATTTGGTATCCAGCCAAGGCCTGGCAGCTGAATTTCATCCCAGCATGAGATTTTTTACGATCAAATTATAGACCCCAGAAAAAGAAGAAAATATACCCCAAAAAGTCCAGTCTGAGGTTTATAATGGAAATCATGACAGAGCCCTGATTGTAGTAGCAGGAACAGCATCTTACACAGTCGTAAACTGGTACTGCCCTGCAGGGTATTGTAAAAGGAAATAAAGGCGTCTAAAGTGCACTTGGTACCCAGAAAACCTCTGAGGAGGTGGGTACCACGACTGGATGGGAAAAGGGCTTCTTGCCAAGATGAACTTTAAAGGATTAAATCTACTCCCTGGTGCAAAACATTGGCCATGGTGTCCCTGTATCCCTGTGCTGAGGGAGGTGAGATGCGGCAAAGGCCTCTTTGCAGGGCTCATGGTGGATCTTTGCACCCTTGAGGCAGGGAAAATGAAACATGTCCATTTCCAGGATGGATGGTTGTCTGTATGTGAGTAAATTCAAATTATATCGGGCTAAGCAATGCTGAACTGCAGTGATTTTTCATAATGCAAGTCTAACAAGGTGGAGGCACTGCCTTTTGCAACACTAAAGTAGAAAAGCAAAAAGTAATAAAGTTTCTGCACCTCATCTTTATTATTATCTGGGCCACAAAGGGAGGCAAAGTATTTGTGAGCTGATTGCAAATCCCAGCTTCTGAACTCCTGCTCTGGATGCTGGGTTTGCAATGAGTTTGGTCCATCCTCTTCAGGACCTCTTAAAGATCTAGTGTGAGGTGTCCGTGCCCATGGCAGGGGAGTTGGAACTAGATGGTCTTAAGGTCCTTTCCAACTCAAACCATTCTATGATTCTATGGAGCAGAAATGATGTTAGACTCCAGCAGAGAGAATGATACAGTAAAGAACAAAATACTCACATTTTATTGCCTTACTCATGCATGGTTTCTTGAGTATGACTTATGGAAGCTTTGATTTACACTGGTGCAAGTTTTATCTGCTGCTGTCTTGGCCAGCTCATTCTTAATACCGAGACCTATGGGCCTCTGCTGACTTTCTTGGTTAAATAAATTCAAGCAAATATAAACGTTAATGGAAGGCTCTTTATTTATGGCTAGATTGGAGCACAGCCTCTTACACCATGGGTCCAATCCAAACCCCATTAATCCGAAGCCTACCGACATCCCTGCATCAGGCCCTATCTTTGGGCTTTTCCTTCCCGCTATAAAAGGGGCAGTTCAAAATTCACTTTAAACCAGATTACATTATCCCACAATAGCCATTCTGCACAAAACTTCCAGCCTTTGGCACCTCCGGGGAGGCCAAGCATCGGGATATTTTAGTGGCTGTTGTTTGAAGGCTGAAGATATTCCTCCCACAGCGATGCCTCTCCCCCTTCTCCTCTCCATGCCAACCATCCCACACTCTAAATATCTCCTCATGAAGCGTTTTGCAATGCATCACGAGCTGTTTGTGGCCAAACACATTTTTGGCTCTTCTGGATGATACGGAACCTACTTGCAGCTCTTCAGACACTTTCTCAGATTGTTCCTTGCCAAACCTTGATTTGTTTTGGCCTGGTTGGATGGGAGAGAGCTTTCTGCTGCTTTTATTAGTATTATTAGTATTGTCTTGTTATTGTTTATGCAGGGATGCTTTCCGCCACATGTGCTTGGACAACCGCTGGCTTGTCATTCCAGTGTCTGCCTTAATGCGTTCTTATGCTTCTTCCCTTTGCCTCTACATTTTACCTTCTCCAGTTCAAAAAAGCCCCAAACTAACCCCAAACCACCATAAAAGCAAGAAAACAAAACAACACCTCAACAGCCAAAGAACAGTTGCGTGCTCTTTTCGTGCTGAAGAAGAAAGAAGCAGCACAAAATGTTAAAAGCATGGAAAAATATAGGAGTTGCCCCACAGTGGATTAAGATGAGTCAGTAGTTGAAGCTGTTGTGTTTTCACACGGAAGTAGCAAGTTCTGGGTTATTCTCTTAGCATAATGACTTATTGTTATCACAGCTGTGGGAGGGATAAAAGGAGCAGTGAGAAGGAGGATCAGCTCCTTGGTGAATATGAATTATTACAGTTTATTAAGGCTATGGCTTTCACATCTGATTGTGTCTTGTTGGTATCAATAGAGCTTTTACACAGGGTCAAGTGGGGACTGGATTCAGAAGCTAAAAGGCAAGAAGAAAGTGTTTGGTTAGACCTCCAGAATGGGGAGAAACAGAGAATGTACCCAAAGCATCAAGACCTAAACCTCTTTGTGAGCATAAATGCATCCTTTAGGATGGCCTTCAGACTTGTTGGGTCTATAGACAACATGGTCCTACCCAACCATGCCTGTTAAAGCACGTGAGCATCCAGGCATGGTATGTGTCGCTCTGCAGGATTAGGAAGCTGCCACTCTAACAGAGTGGGATAATTCAAGGAGCCCTGATACCTTTATATCCATGTTCAAAAATAGAGGATGCTATTTATATTGCAGCAGTGGTGTTTGGGAGCCCTGGCTTGCTTCGTGCCAGGGAACTTGTTTGCATATAGTAAGAGGGATTTTGTACCTCTGGTGTACCACAGTACTATAGTCCAGTCTACAGACCAGATTTGGAGACTGTTTGCAGGTTGGTAACATTATTTCTTCCCGAATTTAGGATAACAACCCTGACTTTCGAGGAAAATTGGGTGTTAGGCAGGTGGGATGGGATGTCCTCTATAGGACATAGCCTATGTGAGCTGGCGAAACAGCACTATACTCCCAACTAGGTCATACCAGCATGGCCACACGCTGCTAGGCACATCCTTTGGAGGCATCCAGATCCTCCTTAGACCCATCTCAGCGGGCGTGATGGGGACCTGGGGTGGAGGTGGGATCAGAAGAGAGGATTTTGCATGCTGTCTTCAGGCTTTTGTGGCTGCTGTGCATGGAACTCAGCATGGGAAAAGTCTGCTTGCATTTTGCATTCCTTTTCATGCACATCAGCACTGGTGGGACGGGGGTATATACCCAGGTACCACAGAAACATAGAATGATCAGTTCCCAACCCCCGCCACAGGCAGGGACACGTTTCACTAGAGCAGGTTGCTCCAAGCCCCGTCTAACCTGGCCTTGAACACTGCCAGGGAAGGGTCAGAGGGTCAGCTAAGGCGGCTCAAACAAGACCCTATTTCTCTTTCCCGTTACCTCACCTTAATGAACTTCCAATAACCACCCTCCTGCCAAGCCCTTGGCTTTTTGAGTGAAGTGACAAATGGCTTTCAGATCTGCCTTGCGTTTTGCTGAGGAGAGAAGGAGCTTTGTGAATATTTACCCTGCAGATTTCCTCAATTAAAATAGCTTGGAGAGTATTTGTTCTGTAGATTCCATGCAATTGAGTGAATAAGCGATAAGGAGCAGCCCATGTTTTCCAAGAGCAGGATGATGTCCAAGCGATAGCGCAGCAATGGCAAAAGGAACAAATGCCTCCCTGTGTTTTTATGCCAACCTATAATTAACCCTTGGAATAGCTATGGAATAAAATTCAAGTAACTCAGTGCAAAGTCAGGCCCTGAATCCATACTGAAACCTCAAAAGGTTAACCAAGCCCAGTGCAAGGTCCCACACCTGGGTCAGAGCAATCCCAGGCACAGCTCCAGGTTGGGCAGAGAAATTATTCAGAGCAGCCCAAGGAGAAGGACTTGGGGGTGTTGGTCGATGAGAAAATGAACATGAGCCGGCTGCAGTGTGTGCTCGCAGCCCAGAAACCAACCGTATCCTGGGCTGCATCCAAAGGAGCGTGACCAGCAGGTCGAGGGAGGTGATCCTGCCCCTCTACTCTGCTCTGTGAGACCTCACTTGGAGCATTGTGTGCAGTTCTGGTGTCCTCAACATAGAAAGGACATGGAACTGTTGGAACAAGTGCAGAGGAGGGCCATGAGGATGATCAGGGACTGGAGCACCTCCCATATGAAGATAAGCTGAGAAAGTTGGGGCTGTTCAGCCTGGAGAAGAGAAGGCTGCGTGGAGACCTCAGAGCAGCCTTCCAGTATCTGAAGGGGGCTATAGGGATGCTGGGGAGGGACTCTTCATGAGGGACTGCAGTGATAGGACAAGGGGTAATGGGTTCAAACTTAAACAGGGAAGTTTAGATTGGATATAACGAAGAAGTTCTTCACTGTGAGGGTGGTGAGGCACTGGAATGGGTTGCACAGGGGAGTTGTGAATGCTCCATCCCTGGTGGTGCTCAAGGTGGGGTTGGACAGAGCCTCAGGTGACATGGTTTAGTGTGAGGTGTCCCTGCCCATGGCAGGGGGGTTGGGACTGGATGATCTTAAGGTCCTTTCCAACCCTAACTCTTCCATGGTTCTATGATTCTATGATTCTAAAGTGCTCTATCTTGATCAGTAGTTAATTCATAATCTTTTTCTGATGGGCATGCTCCATCATGGAAGAGGAACCAAAGCCTGTAATCAGGTGTTTGTAAGTAAACCGGAAGCCTATCTGAACCATCAAGGTGGAATCAGAGATAAATCACAACCACAATCAGGAAGAAATCACTCAGGAAAACAAAATCACTGCTGTCAACAAAAAGGATTCATCTCCAGTGTTTTCCTGGTGGTTTTAGTTAAGAATAGAACGACCAAGTGTGGGTGTTTCTGGGAAGGGATGAAGGGGTTTTGTACCTGGAAGATCATTCCTTAATAGCACTAACTGGAAGATAGCTCAAGCTGGGGGTCTTAAGAATGTCGGAAGGATGTCTTAATGGATGCCTAAGAAAATAAAAGACCATGTTCTTGGAAGCTGGGCTGGAGCAAGCTGCTCCAGTGGAAGGTGTCCCTGCCCATGGCCGGGGGTTGGAACTGGAGGAGCTTTAAGGTTCTTTCCAACAGAAACCAGTCTGGGATTCTGTGAATCCACAAAGCAGAGTCATCTGGGGAAGATTTTCCTTGTCCAAATGGTTCCCAACTGAGTTTCAAAGCATTGTACTTTGCCTGGTACCTTGCCAGCTATTGTCAATTAGGTCACGATGTGATTATGACATTAATTCCCTTTCTGTCCCCAATCTCCATCAAAAAAACAACTTTTTCTCACTGTTGCAAATAGAAATACTTGGCTAAGATGGGGCTTTGGGATCCTTCCCATTCTGGGTGCTGTAGGTTCTCCATTCAGTCCATGGATTGCAATGAACCAAAGTGACCCATGTCTCATCATGGTTTTGCTTTGTTCTACCTTGTCTGAAAACATGTCCTATCAGCAGAGTAAGTCATGACTGGATCTTTAGGAATGTTCATCCCCTTTGGTCACAGCTGGGTTTGAAGGATGTCCACACAAACAGCATTGGAATACCTTCCCAGGAGCTTTGACAGCAGAAAGTCCACCTTCTTTCCTGCAAGGCATTCTTGTCCGAAAACCTCTCCAAAAGCCCTTTGGATAACCTGACCCTCATTCTGCCTTGCATGAGGTGGTCCCAAGACCCATTGAGTCAGAGCAAAACCTGGCACAGCTCTCTCCTGGTCCCTGCTTCCCACTACAGAGTCAGAATAGATGTTGGGATCAGGGACTAGGTTAAAAATGGGCAGAAATAGGGATGTCTAACAAATGTCTTGCTCACAGATGAGGTGTTTTTACTCTCAGCCAGCATTTGCAAAGCCTGGACCATAATGGCAGATGCTCCCCTGAATATTTAACACTATTCCCTCTATTCCAAACAGGCTATTCAGGCAGTTTATCCTTTCCAGTTGGTCTTCATGTTTTCACTCTTGCAAATCACTGTTATTAATTATGCACCCACTGCTAAGCCCCCATGTTAGGAGGACTCACAGCACCATAGCAAAGGAGGGGTTACTGGGCTTCATAGGGAAGAGAAAGCACTACCCCACCCTGAAGAGATCCTTCAGCTTTGGAGAGAGGAGCTGACAGCTGGTTTTTATTAGGATAGAGGCCTTTTAAAGGCAGTGTTGGGGTAGGGGTGGGACCTTTGGTCCGGAAGAGGAGCGTGTTCTGCTCAGTCCCAGGGCTGGAAGGTTGAGTTTGCATGGTCTGCAGCCAAATGGTGCAAGAGTCATGAAGCTCTGCTTTGATTTGCCTCTGGATGGTGATAGGAACAGGGCTGGTGCAGTGGGACAAGAGCTGGCCACTGCTGTGGCTTGGAGTGGGCAGGGACTGGGCACTTCTATAGCATAGGTGGTGAGTGATGGTATTAAAGACAAGGTGAGGGAGACAAACAGCACTGAAATACAGGGAAAATGAGCTGTGGCTACAGCTCTGAATGCAATCCCCTTACAGGCGGGTAATCAGGGTGTTAGTGCACAATAATCTCTGTTATTTAATGGCAGGACAGGAGGAGAAAGGGGGCAGAATAAAGCAGAGCTGTGAGGCTGCAGGCTTGCCTTTTACCCTGGAAAATGCTATAACCTTCTGTAAGGTGTCTCGTGGGGGAGAAATCTCAGGTTGCTGCAATCTCGTTCCTTTATAGGGATGGCTTTGCATGCCAGAGGATGATAAACTGTTCTCCTCCCCTTTAAAAGCTGTGCATGTTATAGCTACAAAGGAGTTTGCCTATGGGCTCTGTAAGATCTGGCCTCTGTCACCAGCGTTTGGGCACTACAAGAACCACAGAGCATTCACCTCCCTCTGACTGCACCTTCTTGGGACAAAAACCCCATTTCCATCATTTGCCTCAGAGCTGCCATGTACCACCAAGGCATAACTGGGCCTGCATCCCCTCCACATGCATAGCAGTGATGTGATAGATGCTCACACATTGCTCCTCTGCACCCTGTTACCTGCCATGATGTACTCCTGTTTTAACTCCCTGGCTGGCCTCACAGCAGCCTGATGTTAAAAAAGGACTAATCCATGTCTGAAGAGCTGTCTTCCTTTTCCCAGATATGTGGCATTTCCCCCTGGATGCTGCACAGACCAGGAAGGGCTGTACCCAGTCTTGTATTTACCCCTCAGGACTATCAATGACTGCTGTGAGGCAATCCAGAGAAAGCACTCCTGAAGTCCAGAGTGCTTGAGCCAGTCCAGAGGAGGCCATGGAGCTGCTGCGAGGGCTGGAGCAGCTCTGCTCTGGAGCCAGGCTGAGAGAGCTGGGCTGGGGCAGCCTGGACAAGAGAAGGCTCCTGAAGGGGAGACCTTAGAGCAGCTCCAGTGCCTAAAGGGGCTGCAGGAAAGCTGGAGAGGGGCTTTGGCCAAGGGAGGTAGGGCCAGGCCAAGGGGAATAGCTTTAACCTGCCAGAGGGGAGACTGAGATGAGCTCTTAGGCAGAAGCTCTTCCCTGGGAGGGTGCTGAGGCGCTGGCACAGGGTGCCCAGAGAAGCTGTGGCTGCCCCATCCCTGGCAGTGCTCAAGGCCAGGTTGGACACAGGGGCTTGGAGCTGCTCTAGGGAAAGGTGTCCCTGCACGTGGCAGGGGATGGAACTGGATGAGCTTTCAGGTCCTTTCCAACACAAACCAGTCTGGGCTTGTGTGAAACCAGTAAGTGAATAGGGTCAAGAGCACAGACCTGTCGCTGACCTCTAATTCATCATTAATAGGCATTGCTCAGGAAAATCTGGCAGGGCTTCATGGAATTAAGATAGATATTTCCCAATGTGTGGGTGTGATCGCCTGTTTTGGGTACCAGAGCTTAGTTTCCCACGCCAGTTTTGCACCAGGCTGGTAAATGACCATTAGCCTGAAGTGAGTTATATTTATGGCTGAAGCCTATGTCTGAAGATGGCCAGAACACTTGTTTAAAAGGGAAGAATGGCATCCTGTCCCTGGCTGTGCTGTCATATGGCACCTTCCAGCCACCATTCTCAGCTATATGATTTAAACCCCCCCTCCATGACATTTATCAATGGCTCCTTTGAGCTTCACATGCAGAACACACCCCGACACTGGGTGAAGTGCTACCCTCACCCCTCTGTGGGCGTGATGGCTTTCATAGCTCATTCATAGCTCACAGCATCTTGAAACTCACTGATAAAACCCTAATACCACAGCCCACAGTGCACATAACTATGTCATATTGATAAATATTTGCAGAGTGCTATGACTTGGCACAGCTCTATAGAGGTTTGTTAAATAAAGGAGCACAGCTGCCTGCTCCAGGAGAGTTTATGCTTCAGTTCCAGTTCTGCATATGTTTAATGTTATCCTGACTCATCCATAGAGGGCCTTCTCCTATAGGCAGGATGGAAGAAGAAGAAAGGGTAAGGAGATACATGCATAGAAATGACTGATAAATGATGCTACTGAAACAGCATGGGTGGGCCTGTGGGATTAGGGATACAATATGCGCCCTCAGCATGTTTGCTGATGGCAGGAAGCTGTCATCGCAGTGGAGGGAAGGGATGGGATCCAGAGGGACCTGGACAGGCTGGAGAGGTGGGACCGTGTGAACGTCATGGAGCTCAACCAGGCCAAGGGCAAGGTCCTGCCCCTGGGTTGGGGCAATCCCAGCACAAACACAGGCTGGGGGAGACTGGATGGGAGCAGCCTGAGGAGAAGGATTTGGGGTGCTGCATGAGGAGGAGCTCCCCATAACCTGGCTTCAGTGTGCGCTTGAGCCCAGAGCCGCCCCATGTGCTGGGCTGCACCCCCAGAGCGTGAGCAGCAGCTCAGGGAAGGGATCCTGCCCCTCTGCTGCGCTCTGGGGAGACCCCCCCTGCAGTCCTGATCCAGCTCTGGGGCAGCAGCACAAGAGGGACGTGGAGCTGCAAAGCCACAAAGGGTTCTTTGCTCAGCAACCAGTCGTGTTCCCTGGGGTTAAATGCGTTTGGAAAGTCCAGCTCCGATTTATTGTCACACTGGTGTGGCAAGTTCTCCTTCATGAAAAAGCCTGGAATATGGTGAATCAAGTTGTCTTCTGCTGATGAAAATTGTACTAGCTTTGACTCATAGAACCAGTGGGAAAGGCAATGATTGCTAAACTTATCAATTTAGGCCCTGGTTAGCACTCAGATCCCTTGAAATGAAATCCCCTATGTACCCCCATATGTATCTCCTCACTTTCCAGGTGCCCCAAAAGCATCCATGCTTTGCCACCAGATGCCACTGTACGCATGAGGAGCAGGAGACAAAGATCTGCAACATTTCAGCTGCAGGCATCCCTGATTCAGCAAAGCACTTCGAGCACAATGTGTCACACAGAGATTGAGAGGAGTTAACATGTGCTGAAACATTCTGGCTTATCAGGGCCTGAGGGCTTCTCTATGCACAAAATTGTCTCACATTAAAGGTTTTACAGTTCCTAAAGCTCTTCCTGAATAACCACTATATGCACGTAGTTAGTCCAGAGCACAGATGAACTGAAGGTCTTTTCCAACCCTAACCATTCTATGATTCTGTGTTAACATCCTTTATGTATACATCCTTTCTAACTATCCTTTTGGTTTCTTACTTTTTATCCCACCTTTTGGCTTCTGCCTCCTACATCCTTCTGTCCGAATGAACACTGTGGACAAGCAGCTCTCATGAGCACTGCAAGGAGTAGATAATTCTGCTCCTAGGGTCATTATTTATGGTTCCCCAGCATGTTGTCCTGTCAAAAGAAACCTTAACAAACTGTTAGGGCACAAGATAACCATGCAGAACCATCTCCTCCTTTTCATCGTCCTCCTCCGCACCATCATTTTGGCCCATTCAGCTCATAGCCCTAATATTCAGACCATGGAGGGCTGGTGGTAGGACTTGCCTTGGTGTGTTGTGTCTGCGCAGCTCCAAGCACAGCAGGTGCCTCCTGCAAGATCATGAGTATTATGACTACCACAACTCACTACTTCTGCTCCTATTGATTAATAACAACCACATTTCCCCAGCAGCCTTTTAAAGATTAAGGTAATATGGAAAAAGGCTGTTTGTACAGAAATCAGGGCATTTGCACAGCGAGCTGGACCGCAATCGATATTCCAGGCAGTGTAAATAAGTCCTCCTCAGAGAACCCTGACAAAACCTCCTCCTTGTAGGTACACATATCTGGGGGGCACTGGGGTGGAAATGGGAGTCTATAGCAGTTTGAGCACTTATGGGCAGCTGTCTCGCATAGAAAAATGGACACACTGTGCAAAGCTGCTGGCAAAACTGGGTCTTAAAAAAGGAATATAGTGCCTTGGGGAGCTTGGGATTGCGTGTACAGCGTTCTTTGCAGTTCACACAGGAAAGCCCATTAGCGACCTGTGTATAGGAACGCGATTAGGGACACACACATAAACATATGATGCTGTATAAATAGCTGTTCCCAAAATAGACCTTTAGGAAATGTATTCTGGGTCTCTTGGTCCTGGGACTAAAGCATTTATTCTGCTCTTTCCTTCCACCTGACAGTCACAGTTACACTGAGTGGTCAAAATGACACCGGTGCTTTTGCAACCAGCACCCGTTAGTTCCGTCCACAGCTGACACAGACAGCTCAAGTCCCGACTCATGAGGTTTGAGGCTGAGGAGCCAGTTGTGCTTTTCTTTCTTAAGGGTGTTTTTTCTTAACCTTTCTTTTTCCTTTCTTTAGCTTTCCTCTTTATCTTTTGCTCTTCTTCCTTTCTCCTTTTCCTTTATATTTTCTCCTTTTCTCCATTTTCTTTCTCACTTTTTCTTTTCCTGTTCCCTTTTATACTTTTCCTTTTCTTCTATGTTTTCTTGTTCTTTTTTAATTTCCTTTTTAATTTCTTCTTTTCCTTTTCTCATTTCCTTTTCCCTTTCCTTTTTCTTTATTCTTTTTCTTTTCCTTTTTTCTTTTCTTTCTTTTCCTTTTTTATCTTCTCTTTTTTTTTGTTTCCTTTTCTCATTTTTCCCCTTCCCCTTTTCTTTTATTTTTTCTTAGCCTTTTTTATTTTTTAATCTCTTTTTTCCCTTGTTATTCCCCCCTTTTTTGTTTTCCTTTTTTCCCTTTTCCTTTTAATTTTCTCCTTTTTCCCTTTCTTTTTTTTTTCTCTTCCTCATTTTCTTTTCTCTGACTCCTTTTCCTTATTTCCTTTTCTTCTTTTTAATTTTATCTTTTCTTTCTTCCACCACGGAACCCCCATCCCCAGCACTGCCGTGAAATCAAACCCCGAATCTCAACATCTGAACTTCCCACCGCTTAAAGCCAGATCAAAGAGGAGGAGGCTGAGGAACCCTAAGGCTGCGGCGGGACCCTGCGCGGCAGGACGTGTACCCGCATCCCGCGGAGGCAATGCCGGGCACTGATTTCCTCAATGCCCGGGGAAGGAAATCCACCTGACGGCATGAAAACTATCTTTGTCCTTTAATTGCGGAGCGCAGCAGAGCTCTGAGCGCCCTCGGGAGAGGTAACGGCGGAAAGTTTCCGGTGAACACATGAACGAGCTGTTTCTGCTGCTAATCATTAACCGCTCATTACAGTAACGCCCGCAGCACTTGCGGCACCGGCTGCCGGCCCCGCGGTGGGGCAGGGGGGGGATCGATCCCCAAGGGGGGATAACTGAAGCCCCGCGGAGCCCCGGCCCTGCCCGCGGGGGGATGCGCGGGGCGCGGAACCCTTTGTTATGCTAATCCGGGCTGACATCACGCTGCATATCAAAGCCGAGGGGGCCGCATATAAGGAGGCTCCGCGGGCTGCCCCGCTAGAGCCGGCCCGGACCCCTCTCAGCCCCGGCACGGGTGCAGGTAAGCTGGGACCGGGAGGGGGTTACGAGCCGCTGCTGGGATATGGGGGAGCGGGAAGTGACCGGATGGAGCACCCCAAAACGCTGAAGGGGTGGCCAAGAGGAGGGCAAAGAAGTTGGGGGGTTAAAGGGAGAGGGTGGCTTGGAGACTGCAAGGGAGATGGGAGACCTCGGGAGGGAGACGCAGGGATTGCGGAGACCCGGTGGGACACAGGGGAAAGCGAATCTTGGGGGCTGCAAAGGAAATAGGAGACTCAAGGGGATACAGGGGCAGAGGAGGTTTGGAGGCTGCAAAGGAGAGGGGAGACCCCTCAGAGGGAGGATGCAGGGAGAAGGGAGACCTAGGGGAATGCAGGGAAAGGTGGGTCTTGGAGGCTGCAAGGGAAACGGGAGACCCCAAGGGAG
Organism: Amazona ochrocephala; assembly: GCA_039720435.1. Lineage (NCBI taxonomy): Eukaryota > Metazoa > Chordata > Aves > Psittaciformes > Psittacidae > Amazona > Amazona ochrocephala. The sequence goes on along the minus strand of CM077877.1, from coordinate 3,348,908 downwards.
ATACAGGGAGGGAGGACACTGGGGGTGAAGGGAAGGAGGAGGCTCAGAAACTGGGACCTGGTGGGGTGCAGGAGAAAGGGGGGGACCTAAGTGCTGCAAGGGAGAAGGAGACCCACAATGTGTAGAGAGACCTGAGATAGATGGGCTGCATGGGAGAGGGGAGACCCAAGGGCTACAAAGGTCCCATCTGAGGGTAGAAGTGAGAGGGAAGAGCTTGGGGCTAAAAGGGAGGGGGAAGATGGAGAAGGGTATGGGGACACCTAAAATGCAGGGGCTGCAAGGGAGAGGGAGACTGCAAGGGGCACTTGTGGGTTGCAATGGAGAAGGGAGATGGAAAGGGGAGAACTGGGAGCTGCAAAGGAGAGGAGAGGCTGCATGGAGAGAGGAGACCTGGGGGCTAGAATCAGCCCCACCACTCATTATTCCTTGTCCCTGCTCCCCATCCTCACTGCAGGTCAATTGGGGATGCGCTATCCCTGGGGAAGAACTGGAGGCTGGCACCAGGTTCAGGAGGATCTTTCCTTCTTGGGTGGGAAAGCTGGCAAAACGAGACAGATACTCACACATTTATATATAATTCATATTGCCTATTCCTATCTTTGGGATCGGACATTTGGAGGTGTTGGATGGGAGTGTTTTCAGGGCACAGGAGTGGGGCTGGCTCCAGCCAGCCTCGGGTAAAGAGAAAGCACTGAGTTAAAAACAGCTCCAGTCTTTAGGAGCCCACAGGCCACTTGCTGCTGGTTTGATCAGTGACCCAGAGCTCTCCAGAGCTGTAAACATCACGTCTGCCCCTAAGAGTCTCCCTCCCCTCCCCTTGCAAATTCCTCTTGCAAACGTAACCTGTGCTGGGCTGAGTGGAAAAAGGCGTTATTACCTCCCCAAGTAGCAGGGGTGCGATTGCAGGCCAAGCTTGCAGCTCTTAGGGTGGGCATAGAGGGGGTACATCATTTCTATTCCTCCCTGGGGGGTTGGAAACACCCCCCAAAGCGTGTTTTCTTTAAGGTAGGGGCAAAGCAGAGGGTGATGTTGTCTGGTCAGGGTTAGCGAGAGGGTTTTAGAGCATCATTTTACATCCGACTCTTGTGTTGTTCAGCAATTCACCGGAGGGAGATAAGGGGTCTGAAATATCTAAATGGACGCTAAAAGGCATGGGTGGGATTAAGGGCTGAAGGTTTCCAGTGTGCTCATGGAGGGGTGGGAAGAAAAGAGCTTCCAGAGATTAGGAGATACAGAAATACCCTGAAACAAGGAGTATGCCTGGATGCTCGCAGGAGCACTGCCTTCAAGGGACACATTGAACCCAAATCCAAGCAGGCATTAAGGAAAAACAATCCATAGTGGTGAAATCCTGCCTCCCTTGTAGGCAGTTGGAGTTTTGTCTCAGACTTCAAGGGAACAGGGAACTTGCCCCTAGAGGTTATTAAAATCCTTTGTAATAACAGCACTTCTCTAGTAACCCTTTACACCAGACGCTGGGGTTGGGGTAGCCAAAAATGAGCCTGAATGGAAAAATACACTGCAAATAACAGAGAAAACACCCCAAAATATGCCTTCCCCCAACCCAATTGCTCCCAAAATTGAGCTATCGGGGCAGAAAGCTGCAGATGGGACAAATCCAAAGCTTGGGGTCAGGTGGGCTGTGCTTTTCCCAGGGTAAGGGGCTTGCTGAAGTGAGGCTGCAGCTCCAGCCAGTCCCATCCCAAACCCCTTTGAGGGTGCAATGAAGGGGGGATGCCAGCGTGCAGTGAGACTCCAGAGGTGCAATGTGGCAGGCAGGGTTTTCTGTTTATTTTAGCATTGGCTTTCTGCTGGGGTGGGAAACCACCGCAAAGACCACAAAGAGCAGCCCGGAGCGGTGTCTGAAGTGAATAAGTGAAGGGAAACCCATTTACTGCTATTAATACCACTGCTAAAATAAGCAAGCAGTGCCCTGGAGACACAGAGGAACCCCGTCTCTAAGAATTTGAGCCCTGCACCTGGTTTGTTTGTGTGTTTGGGCTGAAGAAGGGAACAACAGCAGTAGAAGGTGGGGGGTGGTGGGGGTATCCTTGAGAGCTTTTGTGTCCTCCTGGCTGCTCCCCAGAGACAGAAACGTGATTTCATGTTTACGGAGTTGCAGCCCTTTCCGTGAGCTCCAGGTGCCCGAGGACTTGGAAGGAGTGAGAGGCAGAGTTAATGAGGTGAGAAGGAGAGCAGAAGGGAAAAGAGCAAAAGGCATTTTGTTGTAACAGATCAGACAGAAACATCTGCAGGGCACGGGCACCTGCGTTGAGTTGGGCCGTGCTGCTTCCATCATTTGCCTTCTCTGCAGAAGGAGAAGGGAGAGGAAACCTGGAGAGATGAATTTGGGCTCCTTTAAAGATTTATCTTCTTTTCTTTTTGCTACACAAACCTTTTGGAGAGAGAGGGGGGAGTAGAAAACCTGAAGCAGCGAATGAAGCCTTGCCATGTGCAGGGTTAAATGGAAACACACAATCAGACCATAACTCAGGGTGTAATTCAAGCCATACGGTTTGTCTGTCTGTTGACTCGGAAGGTTCTATCAAGGCTTGGCGAGGGAGGGGACTGAGAGGGGATAATCCAAACTCTTCGTGATTCATAAACCACTCCTTTGCAATTGCGATAATAGAGCTCTCTCTCGCGACGGCTCGCTCAGCCTCGGAGCTAACCGTGGCTCGTGCTCTGTCTCTCTCCTTTCAGGTTGTTCAGTCTCCAGCCACGAGCAACACCCAAGCTGAAGGGAAATACGTTGTAAAGAACATTAGGAAAACCCCTTTTGTGTGTTACTCTTTTTCCTTTGGAGAAGCCGATTCCCTTCATCCAGTGGGGGAAAGTGGAGAAAATGAAGCCGAATCCGCGATTTTTCTGTGCTGGTTTTCTGTCTTTGATTCTGCAGACGGGGCTTTGCTATGGGATAAAATGGATGTAAGTACCTGCCTATCTCTCTCTGCGTTTTTAAAGCCTTTGTAGGCATTGCTGTTCTCCTCCCCAGTTTTTGCTATTTGAGGCACGCTGTGAAGCTGTTTAAAGAGCAGCGAGGGCTGCATCTCTCCAGGCATTCATTGATTTCAAGTGTGTGTGTACTAGGGACTTGTGCTAACAATACGTCTCCATCTTCTTTCCAAAGTATGCATGATTTAGGCTCTCTTTTTATCTTCTCCTCATTGATACCCAAGGAAAAGCACACACTTGAGTGCTCACATGAGCCACTTCATGAAGTTTCTGGCGTTAGCTCCTACCACGCTGGGAAACTCTCCCACCGGGACTGCTGGTCGTGCTGAGTAGGAGATGAGAGCAATAGGAACGGCTGCTAAGATAATGCTGCCAATCTCCAACCACAGGGGATGCTTGACAGATAACATGGGTTTTTTTGTGGACCTTTTAACCTTTGGATTTCATGAGGGGTGTTAAGAATGAGGCACAGGGGGAGGAAGGAGGGTGAAGAAATACCAGGGAGCGTGGTCAAGTCTGGATTGAGTTTCCTCGGAGGTAATGTCACTGCAAACAAAGTGAAAACATCGCTATCTCATTTCTTTGCTTAAGCAAGCAATCAATTAGTTGCTTGCTGCAAAATAAACAAACAAGCCCCTCCAGCACCCATCTGATTTCATGTCCTCGATGAGTGATCTGTCTTTTCTACGCCGGTTTGAAGCTGTGTACACAGCAAATAAGGGGATGTGGCTAGCCAAATGAGCATCTTCCGTAGAAGAGAAAGCCGAGTTAAATGCAATAACAGGAAGAGGCTGTTGTGTAGGGCATAGCATGTCAAGGTGAGGATCTTTGGGTTAGGTGGAGAAACTGGGATGAGAGGTCCCTGATTTGTTCTCCTTATGACACTGGCCCTGTGCTACCTCTAATTCCCATTTCACTTTTCCAGTCATTGTCATTTGAGGCTCTCCTGGAGTCACCTTTGATAAAGGCTCTCTTAAACCTGGATATCTGCAGATTAAAATGCCATGTTGGAGCCAGTGTTTTCAATGCCCTGCATGCAGTCAGGGGGGAGATGACCTTCCAGGTGGCAATTCATCCTCTTCAAAGAGAGACATCCAGCACAACTGTCAGGAGATGCAGGGAGCTGCTTGAGAGCACAATTATATGTGTAAAGAGAAGCAGGGTGAATCCCTTTGTAGAGTGTTTAAATGTACATGGCTGAGGGGAGGAATAGTCAATCTACTTTAGGGCATCTTTCACTTGCTGTCTCCAAACTCTAAAGACCACCTTGGAAGTAGAGGAGAGTCAGGATCTGATTTGCTCTTCATTGTCTTAGCTTTACACCTTGTAGCAGTGACCATGGCTTAATTACACAGCCCAGCTCTTTCTTTCTGTCAGCTTCCTTAAGTATTTAGGCCCTCAGCTCTGCATATATATATAAAGTATGAGACATCTATATATATCCAGCACCTTGCAGAGGGTGGGCATCTCCTCTCTGCAGGGCATTTATCACCATGCCTATGAGCTGACAGAACCTGGACTCACTCAGAACCTTTATTTCTATGCAGCACAGAAATCAAGCTGGCTTGTGGCACCCTGATTCCTCAGGACACTTACATACAGACCCATAAGTGAGTGGGGGGGCTCTCTCAAATACTTGCCATGAGGGTCCCATGTAAGCAAGGTGCTAAATCCTGAGCAAAGAGCCTGGATTTCCCCAAAGGGCAGAGGTGAGATGAGCTTCAAAGGGAACCTGATAGCATTGTGACAAGCCACAGACATGAAAAACAGGCTGGAAGGCAGTGCAAGGTCCCCATTACTTTGTTGGCAAAAGCAGCTTTTTGGCTAGTAAGTGGTTAAGTGCAAGAGTTGCTTTTGGGGATGGGGGGAAAAGCAGTTGGAGGAAAGACACTGCAGTTGCCGCTCCTCCCCTTCCCAGCAGACATATCCCCCCCTATCGCAGAGCGAGTGGGGAAGATGAAAGCCAGGATTAAAGTGGCATTTGAAGCACGAACTGCATCCAGATGTGGTCCCCTCACACCTGTTTAAAGCCTGGCAGGGACCTGCACTCCCTGTCCCAGTGCACTTCACCACTGGGATGCTGCCAGTTGGGATCTCACCAAATTATATTATAGGGGATTCTTGTTTTCATTTGCTGTTTTTCCTCACTTCTCCACCCTTGTTTTTCTATAGAAACATGGGCCAATCTTCCCCTCCTCCCCATCACTCTCTTTTCCCTACCACCACTGGGGCTAGGGTACCATCCTTGGAAACCCCATGGGTAAACTCTTATGGAACAGAGATCGGTGCTACTGAATACCGAGTAATACATTAAAGCCGCAATCACAGCCCTTGACTCACATGCTGGGTGCTGCACAATCAAACCCTGCCCCTTCCAATGCTCATGGATGGAGAAGGAGGGGGGGAAAAGGGAGGGGATGAAGAGGGAGGAAAGTGCTATGAGATGTTTTCAGTCTTAGGCTTGTCTCAGCGGTCTGCCCGCTGCGATGTTGTTGTAGGCTCGGTGCCAGAGCGAGCTTCAAAGAGGGTTTGGGAGGGAAGGGGGAAGATAAGGGGGGTGGGTTTTGCCAGCCTGGGGAAGAGGGAGCGACTGATATGAGAGGCGATAGGAAATTCAATTTTGATGCAGGGTGTGATGTAATTGCAGGGAGAAGAAAAACACCCTCCTCAGCTGTTTAGTGCTTCCCTGTAACACAATTACCCCCCATAAATTAGTAGAAGCAGGGAGAAGCTAAAGGGGAGTTATTTGTTTTGTTTTGGTTGGCTTAGTTTTATGAGTTCTATGGTCCAGATCCCCATGGTTGTAAATCACCACCATGCCCTTTGCTGCCACAGATGCACTGCTGAGCATCCACTGTGGTGCATGGATGATCAGCAGCTCATAAACCTGCTCTTGCTGCTGGAGAAATTGCATTTTGGCCTCTTCCATCTGAAATCTAGGGAACTAATGGAGTATGGACCGATCTTTGCAGGATCAGGGCTGTCATGGAGAGGCAGCCTTCCAATTCAATGCATATAAGACCCTAATTCTTATTTTTGCACTCTGCATTCTGCAACCACTTTCCCATCCTAGAGAGGGATTGTGTTGGATCACTTTGTGGTCCTCAAGGCTTGTTTTGCATGGGGAGGTGAGGCAGCCACTGGTTTCAATGGGAGATGTCTTAGTGCCAATGCCTGTAGGGACTCTTTTCACATACCCATCTCCTTTTGCATCCCCTTTAGCTTTCCTAGGGGGGCTTGGGTTTGGCCAAGCAGGTTGCTGAAGCAACGTTTTTGGGTAGAGCTGAAAAATAGATGAACACTAGAGGGAGCTGCAGCCAGATGTGCACTCCACAGGTCTGCAGATGTTGGGATGTCCAGGCGCCGAGTAGTTTTGAAACACTTCTGTCTCCTTAAGGGTTGGCATCTCCTCTGTTCAGGACACAGGTTGGACTGCCCCTCGGTACTGAGCGTCATCCACCTTCAATACAATAGCGGTTGTAAAGAAGCCCAAGGCAGCAAGTGGTTGTGTGGCTTTCAGGATCAGCTCACAGCAGCAAGTGGCGGCATTAGGAACCCCATCATTTATACATGGAGCTTGGCCACTTCGAGAGAAGCCCCTGTTGTGGTGGCCTGGACATACCCCATGCCCTCAGGAGCCAGCCCAGCTTTGCTGAACATGGTTAAATCACTGCACTTCAGGAGCGCTTTGGTGAACCCATGATGTCCTCTGGTTCCCCAGCCTTGAGCAGCACCTCTCTGCAGCCAGCAGAAAGCAAGGGGGGGGGGGGGGGGGGAAATGGAAAGGGTTTGTGCTTCCCAGCACCGTCTGCTTCTCTCCTTTAACCAGGGAAGGGGGGAGCTGGGACACGGGGGACGGGCGCCTGCGAGGAGCCCGTCTGCCTGGCAAAGGGGCTGCTAGATGAGCTGCTGTGAAAGGACTGCAGGACAGGGAGCGAGGGAAAGGGGGGGACACAACGGCTTTGAAGTTTGCTCTTCGCTCAGGAAAACTTGACAAAGCTCCATGGCCTTCCTCAGCTCTCGGGGAGCCAATGCGCCGCTGGCATCCACTTCAGTCGAGCTTGGGTGGAAGTCAACAGCCCTGTGCCCGCTGCTGCCAACGCTGGATTTGGCACCGTGTCTGAAAGCAGCTCTTATTTTAAGCTTTGACTTCTGGGTTGGTTCCTCCCCCCCCCTCCCCCATTTCTTTTTTCCCCTCTTTTTCTATATAAATCTTGCTGCTCTGTTTAAAAACTCTGCAGAACCCGTGGGATGTGGTGGCTTTTCCAGTGCGTGTTGGTCCCGAAACCAAAACTGATGCAGGGCAGGGTAGCAGGAGCATAGGCTTCCTCTGATTGCCAGGACAAGGTTATTGTAGCAGTTCTGCAAGGCTTTTCTAATCGAAAACCTGGGGAAATGAGGCTTCTGCAGATTAAAAACCATCAATGAGTTTGAATGTAAAAAAACCACAAACTCAATTTCTGCCTCTCTTTATTAAAGTTTACTGAATGCTTCACTGTGCTTAAATCTTTCTTTTCCCACCCAAACCTCTGCAAGATCAAGCTGTTAAAGAATGGGCATAACAGAGTGCCTTTGCAGAAAAGAAAGTGGACAATTTGGAGCAGAAGTTCATGGTTTCACTAGCAGTCCTTCTGCGAGGCCTTTCTTGGGTCACATCACATAAGAGAGGAGAGGGAGATGCCCTCCAGAGAGAGTCCACATAAGAAAGAAGGACCTTCCACCCTTTAAGGGTGTTTTAAAGAGCATCAATGCTTCACTGCTCAATTCAAGGAGTTTCCTCCCTTTGGCTTGACCAGGGGCAGTTTCCTGCTCACAGTGGTCCTTGTAAACCAGATAATGTATGGCTTTTATTGATACCTGCGCAGATCTGATGGTACTTATCCCAGGATGCTGCTCCTATGAATAGTCTCCTCACGGAGCCCAGATCTGCAGGAATGGACCAATACCTCTCAAAAGACCTAACTCTGCAGAGCATTCATGTTTTGGAATGAATTTATTAACTGCCTGAGATAATTCAAAGAGTAAATGAAAGTCATGATCCATCCATGCATCATGTTTCCTCTGCAATTACGTTTATGGTTTGCTGTCAGTACGCATAACTTCAGTTGAAAGCTCTGCTATGCTATATATAAAGCAGGAGCTCTTTGGCTTGGGGCCTGTTTATGTAAAGGGATGGGTCAAATATGTGTGTATTAAAAAAACCCAACCATCCCTCAGTTGCCCTCAGCTTTCTGGAGAATGAAAGATGGGGCAGGAGAGTCAGCGAGGAGAGCATGATATTAGGAGGAGGAAACACTGAAACCCAGCATTTATAGGGTGGTGGCAGGTAAAAGTGTGAGTCCAGATAAAAGTGTTTATCAGGCTTTTGCCACCAGGTGGAGGACTAAAGGCTGTCCTGCAAACTATGCCCTTGAGGGCTGCTTTATTCAGGCTGAGTGTGCCACATCGCTCTAGTTCCTCTCGCATGGCTGGTGGTCAATGGAGACTGGGTAGAGATGGGATAGAAGCCACCAAATCCCACCATGGACAAGCCTGTTCTGGGGGAAGATGATTTCCTTTTCACTGCCCCACAAATGGACTTTGTTCCCTATCAATATCCTTTGTGGGCAGTGGGCATCCCTCCCTAGTGCTGCCAGCATGCGGGAGCAGGGAGGGTTGGTGCCTTTCCATTGGGAGGGTTTGGACCGGCAATGGGTGGAGAAGACATTTCTGAGTGCAGGACAGAGACTGGGCAAACCTGTGCTGTCAGGGCATGGACTAGATGACCTAATAGGCCTCTCGCATTCCTGATCTGTGATTTATTGATGCACTTTTAGGTCTCGGCAAGCGACCGCCGTTAACTATGAGTTTTCTTTTCCATCTCCATTACCCTTTACTTTTTCCTCCCAGCTCTTGGAGATGTTTCCAATTACAGGTTCTCACAAGCAAAGGCACTAAGGTCAGGCCTGGGAGATGTTTGGAAAACACCTTTCTGCGTCTTGGATCTTTATTCTTGGTGGGTTCCCTGGAGCTCACTTCGTTCAACGGGAAAAAGCCACTGCTGCCATTTAGTGAGTTCTCCTCAATGGGTCCATGGTCCTTCCTCTCTTTACTGTCTGGCAGATATTTTCCCCTCTTCTATGAAGCAAATTTCTTTCTTGTTGCGTTATGTATCTGCTTCTGTAATAGTGATCATTTCAGGCCATCTGTAATAACATGACCTTGTTGTATCACATCCCCTTTTATCACAACGGGGATGAGTTTCAGTCTGAATTCAGCTCCCATTCCATCCCACCAGTGGTTATTTCTGCTGTTCCAAACTTGTCTGTAATGGTGAGATGCATGTGCCTCAATGTGGGCCTTTCAAGATGCTGAAGACAGCTATACAGGACTAGAAAATGTGGTGCAGGACCTAGGGGAAGCATGACAAGGCCTCTAAAGCATCACTTGGTACCTCTGATTAGAAAACTGAGCTGGTGCCCCGTAGTGCAGCATCTCTCAGAGCATTCCTTATATGCCTGAAACTCAGAATGTGAAGCTCTCTCTTTTTGCTGTCTTACCCTTGTTTTGCTGCTGGGACACACTGTGCTGGAGTGTTTGTCATTTTAACTCCATTGGTGACGAGCTGCTTTGGCCTCTTGCCTCATTTGTGTTTCAGCCCATTCCTGAGAGTTGCTGATAGGCTTTCTGGGATAAGTTTTCACAGGTTGCTGGTGCCAAGTGCCAGGGGTTGGACACATCTCATCCAGCTTATACAGTCCAGATGTCTGCATCCGAGCTCGATGCCTGGGTTCCCTTTATAGTGCAGAAATGAGCCCTTCTAGGGCATGAGGTTATCCTATTGTAGATCTTCAAAACACATCAAGCTAATTGCTCCCTAGGTTTGGCTTTTTCTTTCCATGGGCTGAAGGGGGACCTGGAAGGACTACCATGAGGTCCAATCCATAGAGTTTTGCAGCTAGGTGATATTCACATTGTCCAAAGACTCATGGCTCTACCTTCAAGGACATGATATAGCTGAAATACTTGAGCATCCAGAATGTCACCAGTAGGTTTCATCTCCATGAGCTCAGGTGCAGTACTGGTTCACATCTGAGACAGTATGAATTGCCTTCTGAAGGTGCCCCTCTTCAGATAGGGAGCATTGCATGGGTAACAGTGTGCAAGGCACTAAGATGAACTACAGGGCAACTAAATACTCCATTTTCCCTTCCCCTGGAAACCCACTGGCCAAAACTTCTGCTCGCTGTACATTTAATGGATCTCTTTAAATACACGTATGATGTATATATTTGCATAGCTAGCAGAGTGGTGGTTTCCCTTCCAAGTTGGTACCTGATCATCTAGTGCCAGCAAAGCCAAACTCAAGCCCCCTGGGAATTTGTCAGTGCAGACCTAGTCAGCCCTAGCAAGGATCATAGCTTTTCCCAGCTGGAATAGTGGTTGGGGTTAGCAGTTAGGTGCAGCCCAGAGAGAGCTCCAACATACACAGCAGCTGGTTCAAGCCAAGCTTGAGGGAGCTGGCTGAACACAGATGTGTTTTCCTGAAAACCGGAGATCAGAGCTAATACCCACGATCTTGGTTAGGGCTCAATTTTAGCTCTGTTTCCATCTCATTTAACTTCTGAAGGATGTGGATGTTACAGTAATTAAGTGAAATGCACCCAGAAATGTGTCTGCTAATAAGCCAAACTAACCAAGATGGCTTAGGATGAAACTGAAAGGCAACACATTTAACAAGGAGAGAAGGAAATATGTGTTAAGGCACTTGCGTTGCCAGGATCAGATGCCAGTTACTGATGCAGCCAGCTAGAAAGTTGTTTTATGGGAGTGAATAACATTTATGACTACCCTAAGCAGGTCATAAAGATACAAAGAGAGTTACACACCAGGCTTCTGCTGTTCGCTGTGGGTGCTTGGGGAAGAAGAGCATGAGTGGTAAATGCTCCATCCGTGGCAGTGTTCAAAGCCAGGTTGAACAGAGCCTTGGGTGACATGGTCTAGAGTGAGGCGTCCCTGCTCATGGCAGGGGGTTGGAACTGGATGATCTTAAGGTCCTTTCCAACCAAACCATTCTGTGATTCTATGATCTCTGTGCACGGCAGCATTTGCTGTTTTCTTTTTACTTGGAAATGTTGGCAATTACACACGAGAAGAACCAGTGAGATCTTTGGGGTGCTGTTGGTTTCTTCTCTGGTGCTAGTGGATCCTTCCCAGTATGTGCTTTCTCTGCACATACCCTTATTCTGCTTCTGCACTACGTTTTTGGAGCCTACAGAAACAGACTTATCTACATGCAACAGTGATGGATTTGGTGAAGGCCCTTGGCGTTAATGCTAAGGGAAAGCATCTGTTTTGCAAACGTGGTGGCTTTTCCCTGGGCCTTGCAGGGGATTTTCTCCATAATTAATTACATGACATTTAGCATAATCCTTAGAGAGTGAGTGAGACAGATGCTGAATGCAAAACACTGATAACACCAACTTCACTTTCCCTCCCCCGTCTGAATGCCGCAGTCTTGGAAGATCCAGCTTTCTGTTATCGTGGGAATGATGGGTCATTTTTCACTCTGTTGGGGGGTCTGTCCTCTTCATTCTTCAGCAAAAACCCTTCCCATAAGGATTTACGCTTTCAATCAACTTGGCATGTGCCCCAGGAGCTTTGTCCAGGCTCTCCGAGATGATGGAGAGAAATGTGCACTTCTGGAGGGTGTTTCTTCACACCTACCTTGAACGCCTACTTTAGATGAGATAAATCACTCTTCATAGTTGCCTTTCTCACTGGCTTAAACTGAACACCTATTTACAGGTAGCTAAAATAAAGTCAGATGAACTTCATTTGTAGTTCACTAGACTGGAGGTGATGGAGAAGCGTTCACTGGACTGGAGGTGATGGAGAAAGTCACATTGACCTGAAGATTAACTGGGATTTTTTGCAGGTTTTAATGCCTTTTTGCATGTGTTTGTCTCCTCAGAGCTCTGTCCAAGACTCCTTCAGCTCTGGCCCTGAATCAAACCCAGCACTGCAAGCAGCTCGAAGGTTTGGTGGTTTCCCAGGTACAACTGTGCCGCAGCAACCTGGAGCTAATGCAGACCATCATTCAGGCAGCACGGGAAGTGATAAAGACCTGCCGTAAAACCTTCTCAGACATGAGGTGGAATTGCTCTTCCATTGAGCTGGCTCCAAACTACCTGCTGGACTTAGAGAGAGGTAAACAGCACTGCTGTCAGCCAGGGACATGAGTGAGTAGAGGCAGCCAGCGTATGTGTGTATGTGTGCTGGGGTTGGGAAAGGTCTTGCTACCAAGGGGATGTTGAGGAGCTACATAGCCTAGTTGTCCTGTTCTCTGAGACCATACTCACTGTTATAGGGCCAGCCATGCCCAGGTGGTCTCCAGTCCAAAGTCTTCCACAAAGCATGCCACCAACCTGGTTTGCTCATCTCATTAGGAGTCATGGTGCCCTTGCTCACAGCCACGGAGCTGCTGCTCAGAGCATGCAGGCTTGTCAAGCAGCAGACCGCACAGTCAGATCTCATGGGTCAGAGAATCCTTGCATGCTCATGCTGCAGCTTTGTGGCCTCCCATACTAGCTTCATGCTAGCTACCTGACCCGATGGCAAGCAGCATCCATCACAGTGGCAAAAGGAGGCAGAAGAGTCCATAGACGTGCTCCAAAAGTAGATCACACCACGATGGACAAGTTATATGTGCCTCCTTGTCCTGTTGGGATGTTGCTTGATGTTGAAGAGCTCACTGAGGTGATGCTTCAACCTAATGATGCCATGGGAGGTCTCAGCTGCAGTGACTTGGTGTGTTTGCTGCTTTGTGGGGCACAGATTGTGTGAGTCTCTTTTCGAGGGCCTTAAAGCTGTCCCAGGAGACTGAGCTTGTTCTTGTCTCTTCCAGGCACAAGAGAGTCAGCATTTGTGTATGCCCTTTCTGCTGCTGCCATCAGCCACACCATTGCCAGAGCCTGCACCACCGGGGACCTCCCTGGCTGTTCCTGTGGTCCCATCCCAGGTGAGACACCTGGACCTGGGTATCGATGGGGAGGATGTGCAGACAACCTCAACTATGGTCTTATCATGGGGTCCAAATTTTCAGATGCTCCCATGAAGATGAAAAAATCAGGATCACAAGCCAATAAACTGATGCATCTGCACAACAGTGAAGTAGGGAGACAGGTAACAAATCCACGAGAGTTATTGTAATTGTACAATCATCTGTAGTGGTCGGTCGCTCTGTGAGGTTCAGTGTCTCTATCAGCTAGCAAAGGAGCAGGCTTCTCCCACATTGCTCTGAACTCCTTTGGCCTGCTGAAGACTGTGGTGCTATAACCTACACTGGGACTCAGGAGGCCCTGAATGCTATTATCAGCCCTATAATATATAATCATGGGTGGGATGTTTCATTGCCACCCTCTCCACAGCCAAGGATGGCTCTGGCTTGCTTATACCCCAGGAGGTGTGGTGGGGATGGGTCCTGTCGTGCTCTGCCAAGGGCGTTGCACAGGCAAAGTGCTGTGTAAGCGTGGAGGATTGTCATCTGCCAGATGCATCCAGCAGCAGCTGCCTCCCTCCCAGCCATCCCCTGCAGCCAGGAGGGATGAGTCTTCCTTTCCAAACTGCTTTGCTAGTGATTATTCCCGTATCTGGCAGAAACCACTTGTAACAGCTTGCATCCAACGGAGGGATAATGCTTACCATGTGCAGTGCTTGGTGCGCACTGAGGTGTAAATCCCTATCTCAGCCCTCCACACAGTGGAGAAATGGGTAGGGGGCTGTAAAGCTGAGCCCTGCACCCATCTCTGGGGATGCAGTGTGGTTCCCAAGGCTGGTCCTACCACACAGCTTGGACCTTTCCAGGGCACTGGAGAGGATAAACCTTGGAGCATGTTAAGCTCATTGGCAGCTTCCTGTGTAGCTACAGGCTGAACTCACCTTTGCAGAGCACAACCATGCCAAACCTGCCTCCTCTGGGTGTTTTACTATGCCATTCCCACTCTATCTGATTTTTTCTTCATAATGTCTTCAGCTTTTGTTTTAATTTCAATGGGAAAATCTTCATTTGGGACATAGCGTTGCCATGGCTGCTGGATTCAGCACTTCTTAGCAGTGTCCCACTGAAATTAAACAAGTGTAGAACCAAGGTAAAAGGCTCTTCTGGCCCCATAGCTGGGAGAAAGGCAGGGTGAGATGCCCTGAATTCATCAGAGCCTTGACATCTTTTGCCCAAAGAGCTGCTGGGGGTAGAAATGGATATAAATGGTCTATTTAATTGATTGCTTTGATTTCGAGCTCCTCAGGAATTTGGGGGGGGGGAAAAGCAGCCTTTTTGTAGATATGTGATCAAAATTCAAAATGTTTTTCTGTCTGCTGGCTGCAGAAGTACCTTGGTGAAAGCAGTATTGGGATAACCAAACTATTCTATGATCCTATGATTCTAAGTGATCACCAAGGGGTTGTTTGGTATCTCATTCCCTTTGCACAGGAGCTACTCTAGAGTGACTGTGCAGAAATCAGAGCAGCAATTCCTTTTCTATAGCACGCCTTGCTAAGAAAGTGCTTCCTTTAGCAAGCTTGTGAGATGTTTGGCGGTAAGAGAAGGGCATTTCCTAACTCCTGCATTCCTTTTTGCAGGTCTTGAAAGCCTCTCTTGAAATGAAATGTAAGTGCCATGGAGTTTCTGGGTCATGTTCTATCAAGACCTGTTGGAAAGGCCTTCAAGAGCTGCGAGACATTGCATTGGACCTCAAAAACAAGTATTTATCAGCCACCAAGGTCGTACACCGGCCCATGGGCACACGCAAATACCTCGTGCCAAAGGATATTGATATCAGGCCAGTTAAAGAGACAGAGCTGATTTACCTGCAGAGCTCGCCCGATTTCTGCATGAAGAATGAAAAAGTGGGGTCACACGGGACCCAGGACAGGTGAGGGTTTCTGCAGTGGGTGCTGACTGTGCTCTGAGCCCCAAAGAGGGAAGGGGAAGAGGGGAACATGTACGGATGAGAGGCAAATATCCGTATGCGTGCAGAGTGAGGGTAACTCTGACACATGGTATGGTCTATAGATACTTAAGTGATGGCTGTGGTCAAAAAAAGGCCTGCAACCCCTTGCATTATACAAGCAGGCACAAGGTACCTTTTGAAATCTGCCACACCTCTACAGCAGCTTATAAAGATCAAGCAGATGCTTTATGCTGTGCTGATACTCTCCAAGTCATTTCCTGCAGTCCCTGCTGACGTGATGAGTTGTTACTCTATTGTAAGGCTCCTCTAAGTAGGCAAGTGTTGACTCCATTATGGCCAGCGCTCTTAGGCAGCACTAAAAAGCCCTGATAGCTACAAAGGTTATTTTTTAGGGTATTTTTTCACTGCATTTAAGAAATCCAGGTGTGTTTGTGTTTCGTATGTCTCTGCGGAGTTATTTCTTCATCTCATTAATATTAGTGATTCAAGGTCATCCTACCCAGCCTCCACTGGGTATGGTCCTGTCCCCTTTCACAGGCAGCAGACATGCTTCTCTCTTCCATGATCTGTTTAATTCCATCCAAGACAAACTATTTCCATGTTTCAGCAGCCTGAGCATCAATAGGTGGGCAGCAGACCCTTTGACAGCCAAATAACTGCGGTTTTCAAGATGTCCCATTAGTTGCTATCTGCTGGCTAGGCTTTCTTTACGTAGTTCTCATAATTCATCTTTGCCCTTAGTGTTACTTTATGGTGGAGACTTGGACAGCCCTGTTGCAAGGAGCACATGCCTGCCCTTTTGTGGGGTGTTTTCATTCTAACTCTTGGATAGAGCGGTAATTGGACTGCTTTGATTCAGTGGACGGAAGGTTTTGCTGCACTAAAAATGAAGTGAATGACCCAAGTGCAGAAAAGGTACTCATTGGGTATCTTTGACTCATACAAAGTATTTAGTGGGGGGACTTTATGAGCTGACGTTTTGGCAATGGCCTTTCAATCTGGAACTGCAACTCTGTAGACAATGTAACACCATTTAACTGCTGGAACTGATCAGCAGATGAAGACAGTTGAGTGAGACAAGTGTTCCCTTTTAGTTGTCTGATGTTCTGGGCTGGTTTTAGCTTTGTATCCTTCCAAACCAATGGCTTGACTGCTCTACAACAGCACTTGTCTGGCAGTTTTGTGGTGGGAACACCAGGCTGGTGCTCATTGCCAGCCCAGTGGTGGAGCAGTGATTAGCAAGTGAAGATGTTTATGAGTCACTGAGGACTGCAGGGAAAATACGTGTGTTCAACCCGGGGTTTCTGAGGGAAAATGTAATTGGAGTGGAAGCTGTGTTTTTGTAGATTTGTATGGATTTTGACGAATTTGTGTCTTGAAAAGAGCCTCTTTGTTGTGTGCTTTGCAATGAAAAGAACCGGGGAGGTCACTTGGAAATTAATTTCATAGGAATTGTGTGAAATCAACAGACTGTGTCAAAACCAAACCGAATCCATTCCAGATTTGCCAAGCTAAACATTTCCAGGAGCTGAAATCCTTTCAAGGGACAGACATGGCTTCTTCTTCATCTAATTTCATTTTACCGCAGATTTTTGCCTTTTTATCCCAGCTAAGGATGAAAACTATGTCAAGTTCTTGACTGATGCGTTGTTTTCTTTTCCCTTCTGAGGATAGGAAAATGTGTATTGCAGGCATCCGTTTATCCTGAACTGGGCGACAGCAGTGATTGTGAGCCTGCCAGGCGAGGGTCCAAAGGAAGTGAGATTGAGTGAGGATTTAGTTACCCGAGGTATTAAGGCAGGAGGGGATGGCTTTCAAAAGGAACCTGTCAAGAAATGCTCCTGATGTTCAAGACGATGATGGCTGTGGGAGGGGAGGAGGGCGAGATAGTCCCGTGCTGAGCTGCAGGCATCTCTCAGGCCAAGTTTTAAGGTCGTGTGAAGTTATGCTCGTTTTCATCACAGTCCATCTGCAGGCTCTTGAAAAGGTGACTGGTGTCTCTGAGTTGGCATGAGTAACACAAGCCATAGCGTCCCCCTTTCTGCATTGAAATAGCAGAGGAAATAAGTGTAAAATGCACACAATGTGTTTGTAGATTGGTCCGTGCTTTCTGAAAGAAGCAGGGAGAAGGAGGGGATCTGGCTGGGTATGGTTCTGAGCAATATGGTCTAGGGGAAGGTATCCCTGCTCATTGCAGGGGATGTTGGAACTAGATGAGCTTTAAGGGCCCTTCCAACCCAAGCCATGCTATGATTCCCTAACCTTCTCCTCCCATGGATGCCTTTTTCCCTTCACAATTATTCTCTCATGAAGATGATATCTAAATGTATTTTAAATGCAGTGGCTCTGTTCCAGCCGGCCTTGGGGCTGCAGATAGCGCCTAATGACAGGGACGAGGAAGAAGGAACACAAAAGGGATGCTGTTAGAGAGGGCAGGGGAAAATGCTGTTCGTGCTTACTCTGCTAAGTAAAACACTTGCATGGAAGTAATCTAAGCAGGTTTTTATGCTATAAGTGAAGTCCCAGAGGTGTTTTAACACTTCACCCTTGTGCACATTAATTTCTTCTGGGGGGAGATCCTGCTGCTTCTTACTAGGCTAATTGTTAAGGTCTTTTATGGCAAATGCAATCAAAAAGGGATTTTTAGTAGTGGTCCCTTGGTTCCTTTTCTCTGTTCCTCAGCCACCTGCTTATTCCCTCTTGGGCCTTTTTCTGGCCATGAGCATGGGTACAGGAATCAGCTCACAGGATGTTACAATGCACATCCTGATCACCGCAATCCAAGAGACTTTGGTTTGGGCATCTCCAGCATCTTTCCAGCTCCTCTTTCTGCCTTCAACAGAAGCTGGAGGGGTGCAGAGGGGAGGAGACACCATTTACCACCTGGGTCGTCATGTAATTGTTTGGGTTGGAAGGGACCTTCAAGCTCCTCCAGTTTCATCCCCAGGTCATGGGCAAGGACACCTTCCACTAGAGCAGCTTGCTCCAAGCCCCTGTGTCCAGCCTGGCCTTGAACACTGCCAGGAATGGGGCAGCCACAGCTTCTCTGGGCACCCTGTGTCAGCACCTCAGCACCCTTCCAGGGAAGAGCTTCTGCCTAAGAGCTCATCTCAATCTCCCTTCTGGCAGGTTAAAGCCATTCCCCTTGGCCTGTCCCTACATCCCTTGTCCAAAGCCCCTCTCCAGGTTTCTTGTTTCTTGCCCTCAAAAATGGATCGTTTTGCATCATATAGAGGAAAAAGTCCTTTCCCTCCACCCTTTCCCCCAGGTCTGGTGCTTGCCCAAAGCACGCTGGAAGGAAGACAGCGGTTGATGGCTCAGTTGCAACACCTCGGATATATTGTGCTTCAGTGTATACTGTAGGGAACACTCTTGCACTGGCAGGTGGGTGGAAGGGATAATCTAATTGGTGGCTTCCATCTCTGTAATTATCCCTTGCATTATGCGGACTCGTGTGTTCTTCAGGCAGAAAAGGGAATTGAATTACCTTGTAGTGGAATCACATGAAAATCCACTCGGAAAAGGTTCACTTGTTTGCTCAAAAGCCTTTCAGGGCTCTTTGCTGAAAGGATTTCCAAGTCTCTTTGGAGCAAGCCTGAAGTGTTTTCTGAGATACCTTTCCCTTAGCCAGTTGAAATTAGAGATGGTTTGGAAACCTGCGTTCCTCCAAGCGCTTGGGGTGCATCCAGATCCCAAAGTCAAGGAGCTGGACCCAAACCTGAGGTTTGAAGCCTCTTTGAAGTGCTCAAAATCTGATTAAGGAGCTGAGTTTTGCAACCGATGTTCAAGGCTCCTGCAAACAGGTTTGTTGCAACCACAGCCCTCATTGACTCCAGCTGAACTCCATGTGTATGTGTGCCACCAACCGCTGTTTCATGACCAAAGAAAGAATGGTCTGGATTAAAACCTGAAGGAGCTGACCTGCAGAGCAGCAAGTGGATTGTACAGATTTCCATACAGGAAATTAGCCACTGGGAAAACATGTAGATGTTCCCATTTCAGAGCTGTCTTGGATAAACGCTCCATAGAGCTCATCTTTTAACAAAGTAATTCAGTTTCTCCTGCTTGGCTTTGAGTAAATGATAAATAATAATTTATTGCCCTAAATAATAGCAGATTATAAACTTCAGATCTTCAATGTGAGAAAAGAAGCAAAAGTATTAACCTTCTTTATCAGTTGGATGCAATGCATCACGTCTCAAAGGCTGTTTAAGGTCCCTTAAGGGATCCAAGGCAATGGAAATTCTGCCATGCATGCAAATGCTTTGCCGAGATAACCAAGCTGCTTATTACTGATCTTTCCCAGGGCAGTCTTGGAGCCAAGTGAATGCCATTTCCTCCCTGCTGAAGGTGAGAAGGAGCTATCTTACATTGCAGAAATGGGGCTGCAACATTGTGCTGTTGCTCATCTGGGTTGGTTAGCCAGCACTCCTTAGGTGATTCACTCTGGCAATGGATGTGGCTGTTCTTTGGTGGTTACTCCTTTCTTATGTATTAATTCTTTTCTGCAGCATTATTAGTCTTAAGTGCCTCCCAAGCTGTCTTAGGCTGCTACATTTTCTTGTATAGGAACACACATGAGCATGCAACTGGTGCTTGATGATGACTGCAAAGACATAGTGGGTGTTTGTTACCTCTTTGGCATCTTGGTGGTCCCAACAATGGGGCTGGTCAAATGCTGCAGAGAACAGTGGTTTTTAAGGTTCAATGGCAGCCCTTGCTGCCACTTGTTCACTGCCACCTCAAAGATATGCTTTGCATTGTATGGGTAATGGGATTGCTTAGCAAAAGCACTCATATTTAGGTGACAGAGTGGTAGTTATGGGTAGACAACAGCATTTGGTGTTTTGGTTTTTGTTGCAGCCTCTTTCAGTTTCTGTCCCTCAGTATGGGCACAAGAAGTGATACGATGAACTTTGCCTTTGGGTAGCTCATAATGTGTGTGATGATTTAGTGATTTCGGGAGCTGTTTCCATGTGTGCCACCTTTTTTTCATGGGATCCAGCAAATGATGAATAACAAATAGCAAATAACTCTTCAGTGAGTGTCCTAGGAATTTAAACTGGAGGGAAGTCAGATATAGGCAGCTTTCTGTTCCTCCCACCTGCAGTGCTATTTCTGCTTTCCCAAGGCAATGCACTCATAGCCAGTGCCCATGTCAGTATTTGGGCCAGCTGTGTTTTTGGGGGCTTTTTCTAGTTAATCCCTAGGGAAGTCTCAATCCTTCCCACTTGGAGAGACCTGGATTTGACCATAAAGTTTCCTGAACAGATTCGTGAATCATAAATTTAGCGGTGGAAAGAGTAATTTCACACAGTAAAATTACAGTGGGCACTGAATTAGGGAATAAAATATTGCAGCCAGCTCTCCTAAACGTATTTAATCCCTCTGCATCAAACCAGTGTTAGAGTTAAGGAATACCATGGTTAGGAATGACTTTCCCCCAAGCCTGATCTTATTTAGGAGCAAGAACTGAGATTATCCAGTTACTGGAGCTATTTGTGTACACTGGTTTTAAAGCTCCTCTAAACAACCTGGTTTGGGGTTTTATTATCCTCAGAGTTACGCTTTTCTTAATCTGAATTCAAACTAATAAACTTAAATAAAACTCATTTCTTCTCTTCCTTCCTCAGCATATAAAGAACATTTATTCTCTCTCCTGTTTCCAATAGATGGAAGATGCATCTTACAGACTCCTCTGAATCAGTTCCTTTGTCCTTTTCCTCTTTCTCAACTGCTCCTCCGGTTCTCCTAGGAGCACTCCCACATTTATCTGTCTCTTTCCCAAACTGCGCTGCTTACTTTGCATTTTAATCCGCGCTCACCAAACACTCTCAGCTGCTTTTGCCCCAGCCTTATCCACGAGTTTTTAAGCTCACTCTCTACTCCTCATTAATGAAAATACAGGCTGGTTCCAGGATCTCCCTCGACATCTCCTCACTGACTTGCACTATTGATAACTCTCTTTGGTACAGTTGTGCAGCATCAGTCTCTAGTCATTCCTTGTGGATGAGAAAGCAATTTAAAAGTAGTTAAGATTCTGCCCTCATAATCTTCTGTGAAGCTGCACTTTGATGTATTTTTAGCAATGTCCATTGTGCTACACATCTCCAGGGGAATTTGAGTTATTTTTCTCTTTTTTCTTCTATATACTGTTATAAGACTCAACGTTACCAGAGCAAAGGGCGCCAAAGGATTGAATAGGAATTTGATTTGAAAGAGAGAAAGTGAATTACTTCTTTACACAGCAGTACTGTCCTATGGGACTTGTGGCTGCTGGAGTTCATGGAGGCAGATGGTTTCCCTGAGGTCAGAAAGAGATGAAACAAGCCACGGCTAAGATGTCCACAAGAGGATACTGAGATGTCTAGGCAGGAATATACCTTCTATCATCCTTAATGTAACAGCCCAGGTGCTGGTGATGTATGAGGAAAAGGACTACAGGAAGTGGCTGGATTTGTGTTTTCCTCCCTGAAAAACATCTTCCACAGCCATTGGGAGCTCTATTGGGCCAGGCAGGCAGTTGTTGTGACCCAGAATGAGTTTTATATATACATATGCATATATATGCATATATATACATATAATCAGCTTCCACTTAGCAATAGGACTGATAGGATGAGGTCCCCGTGAATATCTGGCCCATTACTTTGGGTGAAACATTACAGATTTGGTCTCAGTGTGGCTCTCAGATGCCAGATGGGCAACCAAAAAATCTATTCTTATATCTGCTGGTGGGGCAGAAATGAACTGGCATCCACAGCAAAGCTAAGTGTGGCTGCCCCATCCCTGACAGTATTTCTGGACAGGTTGGATGGGGCTTGGAGCAACCTGCTCTAGTGGAAGGTGTCCCTGTCTGTGGTAGGAGGTTGGAACTGGATGAGCTTTAAGGTCCCTTCCAACCAAAACCATTCTGTGATTCTATGATCTCCTCATAGCTTTTAAAATGAAAATCCCCTGGGAGGTGACTATGAGGTGGATTGGCTTCTCCATCTGGAGAAAGACTCTTAGAAGTGCTGTGATGTCCTTCACCACCTCTGCTGAGGAGCCACCCGATGCCGATGTTCTATGATGTTTCTCCAAATGAGGGCTGGAAGGGGTTGATTTTGGACAGGCGTATTGAGTAGGATTTGTCCAGTCAGCAGGGCTGACCTCCTCCCTTCTTTCATAAAGAAGGAAAACGCACTGTGACAATGTGAAAGCCTGTTCCTGAGCCAGGACCTTGGCTGGGATTACGCCTGAAGCATCATTTTTCACCGGTCTTCCAAGTGCTTCTAGAGGTTACGGTGTTGTGTTAAGATGCAATCGCCTGCCTTCGTGTTTTCTCTCTGAGGCTCAGGAGGAGGGCATTTCTCTGAGTTGCTGGAATAGTGCTGGACCAAGCCCAAAACAAATGAGATTGAACTTAACCCATCAGCGGGGAGCTTGGTGAGATCGCAGCCGCGGGCTCTGAAAGCAGATGCTCGAGGGCAGCTTCCGTGGGTAAACTCTGGTCTTTGGGCTCCTTTGTCTTCTCTCACTTGCCTTTTTTGTATGTACAGATACAGCTGAGAAAGTAACTCTGTTTCAGCTTGTTTAAAGAAAAAATAAAGGTAATTCATCCAGGCCTATACTTTAAAACAGAAAACACAATCTCTGGTTAGCGGCATTGTAGGGAAAGTCTTCTAGAAGCCCATTTAGCTTCAGGATGGGGTGAAAAGCTTTGTTTTGGCTATTCAACACATCCATCCAGAATGTCCCAGTTCTTTTATCCAGAACTGAGGGAAGATTGTGGATTTTTAAAGGAGATTTGGGTTTTTTTCCTTTTCATTTCAGGCTGGGTAGGATGGGGACATCTATGGAAAGGAATATCTCATGGTAGATCCACTCATTTTCTACAAACTACAGGAGTGGGTGCAAGGAAAGGGAGATTCCCAGGTCCCAACAGAACAGGTAGAAGAGTTTTGCGCATAGAATAGGGTAAGTTTGACTATTGGCTGCTTTGTACATTTGGGAAATGAATGTCCTCAGTGGTGAACCGGAGTCAGAATGGATCCATATCCCTTTTCTTGGCCATTTTAATGAGCTGTCAGCAGGAGGTGGCACGGATGCACTGCACATCCATCACCACACCTCTGCAGACTCCCCATCCTCCTTAGGTGAACAGCTGGGCAACCACCTTTCCATCCACCGGTAAAGCTGAGTAAGGTTGTCAAATACCCTCCCCTCTCCTAATGTCAACACACCTATATTTGAACCTTTGCTCCGAATATTTAATGCATTTACTAATACATTTATGAGGAGTCATTTGGAGGTTTCCTGGCGGAGGGGCTCTGGCTCGCAGGGGCAGAAACAACGCCTTTGGTTCAGCGTTAGGCAAACACGTTCAATGTGGCTGCAGACCTCGGCTTCGGTAGAGGCTTTCAAAGGTTTGTAAATATTTACACAACTCCTAAAAGAGGGGGAGCAGAAAGGAGAGGGCCTTTAAACACTGAACCTGGAGAGGAATGCGAGTCAGGAATAACAAACAGGAGGCCCGCCTGAGTCAGAAGAAAAGAAAGGAAGAACAAGAACAAAATCTCAACACCTCATTAATCCCCTGACTTCTCCTAAAGCATTACCTCATGAGGAATTCCTATAAATCTCATGGATTTGTTTTCCTCTATTAGTGGAGTGCTCAGCTCATGCTCCTCTCTCCTTTCTTTGCTCCAGAACCAGCCTTAGAGTGTTTCTGGTCAAATAGCCATAGAGAACAAGATTTCTCCCTCCTTAGAAGCGTTCAAGGCCAGGTTGAATGGGGCTTGGAGCAACCTGCTCTAGTGGAAGGTGTCCCTGCCCATGGCAGGGGATTGGAACTGGATGAGCTTTAAGGTCCTTTCCAACCCAAACCATTCTATGATTCTATGTCAGCAATTCCTTCACTCTCCATCCCGCCTTTCTCACAGTAGTTTCCAAACTCCATAAATTTCACAGCCTCATGTTGGATGCATAGTGATACCTGTTACCCTACAGTGCTGTTGTCCAGCCGAGCACCTGACCAAACAGGAACACTTCCACCATGGGCTATTTTTAAAGCCCATAGAGAAACAGCATCTCTAGGACATGTTTCATTACATCCAACATGGGTTGGATGGATTGACATGGGCTTTCATGTCAATTGTGATCCATATGACCCAGCTGAATAAGGCTGGGTCAAAATATGCCAAGCTGGGTCCAAATGACCCAACCTGACATATTTTAGGAGAAAGAGAGAGCTGGTTTGTGAGAGTGACTGTGGATCCACGATCAATGGGTCAGTTCTGGGAATGGCTGTGGATCCATGACCAATGGATCAGTGAAAGAGAATCCCCAATCCACAAGTTACGTCTGAAACCCTCAACCCAGCCACTTGCAAGTGAACAAAGCGAGGGAACCCAACACGACGGCCGACTTCTCCCGACAAGCCTGGCTGGAATTAAAAGCAAAACAAGCAGTGGAAGCCCGTGTGATATTTGGCGACTTGTCATCCTACACTGTGCTCCCGCTGTGCCGCCTGCTCCTGGGTCAGCACTCAGGGTGTTATAGTGCCAGCTCCCTGGTTGCTCTACTGTGCTGGGAGACGCTGTGGGGGGAGAAAAGTGAGGAGTCCAGGCCTGCCAGTATTGGTTGTGATTTCCCTGATAGTGTCAGGGCTGGATAGTGGCTGTAACAACCCGTTTGGGAGCTTTCCCAGCCCTGAATCATTGGCATGGAGCCTGTGCAAATACTCGGTGGCTGCAGGGTTTTTCCTTCATCCTTTGCAGGTAGTATTGGACAAACACCGGTGTTTGGTTTTTAAGGTATCATCTCCTTCTAGCTTCTTTCAAACAGCTTTGGAGCCTGCCTGAGGATGCAGATTGCAGGGACTATGAGGTTTTGATTTGATGGAGGTATGACGATAGATTTGCTTGTCTGCTTGAACATGAGCTGGGTCCTGCCTTCTCTGACAGGCAGTCTGAATGCTGCTGAGCCTGAACTGAGAGTCAGAACGGGAGTTTAGTGTTAGTTTGGGTGTCAGAGCTGGTGATGTGAGTGGAGCCCTGGGGCTCTCCCTGCCTCCCTTGAAGGTGTCGAGGGCTGCTTGGCTGGGTGCTCACCCCTGCCATGTGCTCTCTGCAGCTGAGATGCAACCGTGCTGGCTTCACCCAGCACCTTGCGGAGCTGTTAGATCCCAGCACCACCATGAGGCAATGTTTTTGAAAGCCCTGCAGGGAAAGAAGTGTGAGCAGCAGGTTGAAGGAGGTGATTCTGCCCCTCTACTCTGCTCTCATGAGACCCCACTTGCAGCACTGTGTGCAGTTCTGATGTCCTTAGCATAAGAAGGACATGGAGCTGTTGGAGCAAGTCCAGAGGAGGCCATGAGAATGATCAAGGGTTGGAGCAGCTCCTGTATGAAGACAGGCTGAGAACATAGGGGCTGTTCAGCCTGGAGAAGAGAAACTGCTTGGAGACCTCAGAGCAGCCTTCCAGTATCTGAAGGGGGCTACAAGGATGCTGGGGAGGGACTCTTCATCAGGGACTGGAGTGATAGGACAAGGGGTGATGGGTTCAAGCTCAAACAGAGGAAATACAGGTTTGATATAAGGAAGGAATTCTTTACTGTGAGGGTGGTGAGGCCCTGAAAGTTGTGAATGGCCCATCCCTGACAGTGTTCAAGGCCAGGTTGGACACAGGGGCTTGGAGCAATCTGCTCTAGTGGAAGGTGTCCCTGACCATGGCAGGGGGCTGGGACAGGAGGAGATTTAAGGTCCTTTCAACACAAACCAGTCTATGATTTGCACTTGCTTACTGCGTATTCTTTCTTTCAGGCAATGCAACAAGACCTCCAACGGGAGTGACAGCTGTGACTTGATGTGCTGCGGCAGAGGCTACAACCCCTACATGGACAAAGTGGTGGAGCGATGCCATTGCAAGTACCACTGGTGCTGCTACGTGACCTGTAAAAAGTGCGAGAGGACTGTCGAGAGATACGTGTGCAAGTGAGATTCCTCCTGTCTCCACCTGGAAGCTGAGATGCCAGTGGCAGCCCAGCGCTATGCAGAGAAGAGAAATCATTTCCCCGACTAGACGTCGTTTATCTTGTAAAGACACAGACTTGAAGGAAGATGCTAGGAAGAAAACAAAAAGCATTCGCACCAGCAAAAAGAAGACCCTTAAAACCCCCAAACAAATGTTTCCCCCCTCCAATAAAGTGCTCTCTGAGAAGACAAAAACTCATTCAGGATGTTATCTTCTCCCTGAATATTTCCTATGGTCGCCAATGATGTTCAGCCATCAAGTGCCTTAGCATTTTGAGACACAAAAGTAGAAAGCAACTCTTGTTTGAAAACAACTAAGGCTCACACCTACCTTCCAGCACAGGTACTCAGTCTGCATTAGGACTATCCCAAAAGGGATAACGCTACAACTTCTCAGCAACAACTGCCTTTGTTGCCAAAGACTTTTAGCAGGGAAGCATCCACCCCGGCTGATAAAGGTGGAAGGGTTTCAGGTCAATTCCCTGAAATGAGTAATTCATTTTAACCTTTCTTTTATGCAGGTCTGAGACTTTGAATTCACTGCTGCAGGAAAAGCTATCCTTAGTTTATCCAGGCTGGACAGGGTTTTGAATTCAGCCATGCCAAAAGTCCCCTGGGATCACGGAGGCAGAATAGGACTTTGTTGGGTCTATGAGATAGCAGGGGGGACATTAGGATAAAACATCAAAGTAAAGGTAAAATCCAGTGGGAAAGTGGAAAAAACCCAGCTCCTGCTCTCTTTCTCTCTTGCTCTTTGGGTACAATGCCCTTAGTCACAGATGTTCTGCCACATTGGGCTATCAAATCCTTAGGGAAATATGCCGCCGCCTTATTTTTTCCTATACAAACTATTGATCCAGACCGAAGAAAGCAGAGAGCAGAGCAAGTCTGGTCCTGGCTGCAGGGAGCAGGGCAGCAGCTATTCCCAGCAGGAAGGAATGGGAACGTGTAAGTCCTTCACATGGCCCTGCCTTGTGACAGCAGAGAACCACTATCTGTGGCTGTACATATTTTGTATGAGAACATACAGAAATATTTATATCTCCTGCTTTTGTCTACTCTACTTCCTACATAAATATATCGATATGTTATAAACAAGCATAATAATAGTATGAAATAAATGCTGAAGTTACTGGTGCAACAGCAAAATGTTAAATTATTATGTTTCACTCTCCTACTTGGAAAGGAACACTGGTTTTCCTCCCAAGGATGGGAGAAGAACATGGCTCAAGGCACTTGCTGGAGTGGGATAGATAAGTTCCTTTATTCCCTGTCTCCCCAGCCTCTTCATTTGGAGCAGAATTAGCCAGGATACAGTCAAGACGAGGAAACAGCACTTGGAGAAAGGAAGAGTCACCATTCTTGTTTTGTAGCAGCCATCATTCTCATCAGTAAAACACCTCAGTGCCCCCAAAGGAGCTTGATAACAAACGTGACGAATACATCTCATGGTGGTTTGCTCCTGTGCGTGAAGAGACGTTGCTGTGCAGGGGAGGTTTTAGCTTGGGTTAGGTTCCATTCCTTGCTCTTTTCCTCTTGCAATAGGTAGCCAGCTCTGTGTCCCTGTTAGGAAAGGGATGTTGGAGAAGGGTGTCTGCTATAGGAGTAAAAGGCAGTGGAGCCTTTGAGGTTCTTTAGATCACTTTGGGAAACCCATTCCCTAAGGAAGTGCTGTACACAGCCGGAAAATCACTCCTACAGAATGAGGGGAAACAGTGGCTCTTTTCTAAGGGGAAATATGTCCATAACACTGCAGTCTTCATCCAAATCCCCTTTTATCCCCCTCACCCAGCTGCTTTCTAGGAGGCAACTGCCTCTGACATCAATCTGAGCAGCCCTGAGACATGGGGGAGAAAAGCATCGCTGGCTATAGAGCAACATCAGAGATATTTTGCTCTCCTCAGCTACTTTGCTTTGCTGTAATGGGTTTGGTCTCCTCGCCTCCTTCCCTCCCCCAGCCACGAGCAGGCGAAAAGAGGCCTTTGGTAGTTTGTCAGTGGTTTGTGTTATTGTCACCCCATAAAAGCTGGTGGACTAAAACGTCTCTGCAGTGTGGTGTGATGAGCGGTGGGTGTCTTTAGGCTGACATGCAGACAGGCTGGTGGCACAAATCCCACTGCTCTCCAAAGCCAGGACTTGGCTTCGTTTGCGATGTAAAGAAACGGTCCACTTTCATTCTTTTAAGGAATTTTTATTTCCAGTTGCTGATGGAGCCAGCAAGGCAGGGATGTTCTGAGCGAAGAAAAATCCGAGCATTTCAATGCTATTCCGTAATGACTCCTTTTCTTGCTCCCTTGCTGATGGCCTAAGTCTTTCTGCTTGGCGAAAAAAGCAGCGAGGTGGAAGAAATGCTCTATATGTACATTGTTTTCAGCTGTGTTTCACTCCTCCTGTGTTAGAGCTGTGCTCCTCAGCTGGTTTTCTCGTGTCAGAAGAAACTTCGCAGAGCATAGGAAGATGTGTGGAAGCCCACCAGGCATCTGCCGGTCCATCCGGTGGGACATGACCCTTCAGCAGACCTTGAGCCATGGTGGTACCTCACTCTTTGTATCTGCCTCTGCCCATAACTGTTACTGAAGACAGCAGCCTCCCAGTATCTGAAGGGGGCTACAAGGATGCTGGAGAGGATCTCTTCATCAGGGACTGTAGTGATAGGAGAGAGGGTGATGCGTTCAAACTGAAATGAGCCAGTTCAGGTTGGATATAAGGAAGAAGTTCTTCCCTGTGAGGGTGCTGAGGCGCTGGCACAGGGTGCCCAGAGAAGCTGGGGCTACCCCATCCCTGGCAGTGTTCAAGGCCGGGTTGGACAGAGCCTTGGGTGCCATGGTTTAGTGTGAGGTGTCCCTGCCCATAGCAGGGGGCTGGAACTGGATGATCTTAAGATCCTTTCCAACCTAAACCATTCTATGATTCTGTGTTGAACTGAAATGCTGTGCTGTTTAGAGGTTTGCAGTTTGGGGCATCCACACTCAAAAACTGCCTTCTCTTCTAGATTACTAGACATAGGCTTCATATGAATTTTGCTTCTTTGAGCTGACACTGTGTGTCCCAGCCCTAGGCTGTTGGTCTGTGAACTAACATTGTTACACCCCTTTTCCTACAAATCCTATGTTTCAGAGCCCTTTTCTTCTTTGGAGCAGCTGCACCCTGCATTGACAATGTGCTTTACCAAGACAGGAGTAATGCACAGGGCAAGGTCTGTTGATAGACTGCAGTCTCCCTTGTTACACAGCCCTGTTTCATCCTGCAAACCAGGGTCATCTCCCTCCTGATGCTCTGGCATGTTCTATTTTGCCCAGAAAATAGCTTTATATAAGAGGGAGACAAGGGCTCTCTGTTTTCTTTTCCTTTGAATAGAAACTAGGCATAAAAAGAGAGTCTATAACAAAGAGTCGATAACACGGAACCATACTCTGGAAGGTCTAATGGTGCATCTTGTTCTTTGCAACCTGGCTCTGATACTTGCCTCCTGGCATCAGCAGCAAAGCACAGAGAGGCCAGAAGAGACATGCCCTTGCTCTCAATTACAATTCTCAGTGCAACAGGACTCCAGACAGTAGCTGCCAAGTTATTTTCTGTGTGGTCTGAAAGGTATTTGGGAGAACATTTGTCACAACCTAGTTTTGCAAGGAAAATATATCCCTAACAGCAGGGCAAGACCTTCATGTACCACTCTCCTTTACTCCCCCAGCGCCTCAGCAACCAGTCTTCAAGGCTTTGCTCCCAAACACTGAGGTCTTTCAGCTTCTGAATGAAATGGCTTTAATTATTGTGAATGTCTCAGGTGATGCTGCAGTTCCCTCTCTTATAACATTGCCCTATCACATCCTAATAGCTGGTATAATTTGGCCAAGGTCCATATGCTGCTACACAGCTCTGTTGATTTACGTTAGTTGGGAAAACACAGCTGATATGTTCCCATAAATACTATTATTTCCAACTATTGCAGTGTTAGCCCTGAGGGAAGAAGACGAGCTATCTCGAAAAGTATTATATCAGTGGCTTTGTAGCATTTACTCACTTGAAATAATAGCCATGATTTAATAAACCAGTTTGGATTTAATTCTATTTCCATATCTGAGGATTTAGACCTTGTGTGCATCCAGCTGGATTTATATGTTTTGATGAATTCCCCTTCCAATCCACACCCCCTTCCAGTTTTATATCGTTTAGGTTTCTCCCTAAAGTAGGCAAATGATATTCGTCATAGAAAACTCCCATTGGATGTTTTAGTCTGCAAAATGGAAAGTATCTTAATCACACTAAAGCAGCAGCTCATGAGTGTTTCATAAGCAGCTACAAAAGCTCTTGCTCAGAGGAAGGAGGGTGAGGAAAGGAGGAAAAAATTAGAATGGAATAGAATAGAATAGAATTGAATAGAACAGACTAGACTAGAATATAATGGAATGGAACGGAATGGACTGATGGCATCACAGACTGATTTGGGTTGGAAGGGACCTTAAAGCTCACCCAGCTCCGATCCCCTACCATGGGCAGGGGCACCTTCCACTAGGGCAGCTTGCTCCAAGCCTCAATACAATTAACAGTGCCTTTGTCAGGAAAGTGATGAAAGAGTCCATGAAGGACCATTCCTTTTCCTGCTAGAAAACAGATCCCTGTAGACAACCATTAGCATCCTCCAAGTGAGCCAGGCTTGAGCTGCCTACCTGCTCAGGGAAGATGTTGGAAGAAGATCTAGAGGTACCTGGGGACGTGGGAAGCAAGAGGAGAATTCAGCCCTGGGATGACTTGTCCTTAACACCCTTACCCCACCACGAAGGATTTGCCTTCCCTGCATAAGGCCAGGTCATCAAACACCATCTCCTGGGGCTTTGCACCCAAGAGCTGCTCAGAGCAACCACAGATTCGACTTTGTCCTCAGCACAGGGGAGACAGAGCAGAAAACAAGATCTGGGAGAGGGGGAGAAGGAACAGGAAACTCAAAATCCACCTGAGATTAATGACTTTAACATGTACAACGTGTTGTGTTGCATTTTGTTTTCCCCTCGGGACCCGTTTCATCAGTCAGGCAGAGTTTGATTAAATATCTCAGCAGAGCCATGGTTTATTCATCCAGAGCAAAAGTTACCCCTGATCGGGGGAGCAGCATTAGCTTTGTGTTCCGATTGTAAGAACAACTATAATAATAAAGCCAATAACAATAGCACGCATTGTGGATGGGTTTTATTTGCTTCTTGTTCCGAAGAAGCGGGCTGGGTTTAGTCTGTATTGTAAAGATGAAATGAGTTATTGTAAAGAGCCTTTCTGGGCCGTGTGGAAGAGGTTTTTTGCTCCTTAAAATGGACTTTTTCAAGGTATTCACCGGAACCACATGGCCTCGAGATTTCTCTTAAGAAAACAGAAAAGCAGAGAGGATATAATGCAAGTGCACAACTCCAAGAAGCTGGAATGTTAAGGAACATGCTTTGAAGGCTGCAGAGCTTATGGGAAAGGCATTGGATCCAGAATGCTGGGGCTCTTGTACTGCCATCAGGGAAGAGCTTGAGACCCCTAATTGGCATGGGTTGAGTTACTTTGGGTGTCTAAACACCAGTACAGCAGAGAGACAGCTTGAGCTGGGATGGCTCATATGCTAAGGCTAAACGTGTGTAAGTGTTTTTCTGGATAAGGGCCAAAACACTGAAAACCAAGGAGAATTGAATCCTATAAATGCCAGTTATCGATATCTCAGATCTGTCTAAGTGGTAACTGCTGACAAACATGGGCTTGTTTAAATGGAGATCTGGATTTCTTTGGGATTTTCTAATGCTGGGCCCCAAATTCACTCAGCCTGGGATCAGGTCCGTAGCATTGCTGGGTAGTGACAGATGATGAAACTAGGCTGGACCAAAGGTGGGACAATAGAATAGAAGCAGGTAAAGTTGGGTGCTTGCACCCCCGTTTGAAGCTGGATTGGCTGGTTTCTTGAAGTTCATACTGGATTTCAGAGAAAAGAGAGATTTTCAGGAAGTCCATCATTCAGTGGGGTTTCCTTCTGACCCCATTGTTTCTCATCCTGTATTTCACTCAACTTGGAGCAAGTCCAGAGGAGGCCACAGAGATGCTGTGAGGGCTGGAGCAGCTCTGCTCTGGAGCCAGGCTGAGAGAGCTGGGCTGGGGCAGCCTGGAGAAGAGAAGGCTCCTGAAGGGGAGACCTTAGAGCAGCTCCAGTGCCTAAAGGGGCTGCAGGAAAGCTGGAGAGGGGCTTTGGCCAAGGGATGTAGGGACAGGCCAAGGGGAACGGCTTTAACCTGCCAGAGGGGAGACTGAGATGAGCTCTTAGGCAGAAGCTCTTCCCTGTGAGGGTGCTGAGGCGCTGGCACAGGGTGCCCAGAGAAGCTGTGGCTGCCCCATCCCTGGCAGTGTTCAAGGCCAGGTTGGACACAGCGGCTTGGAGCAAGCTGCTCTAGAGGATGGTGTCCCTACCCGTGGCAGGGGTTGGAACTGGAGGAGCTTGAAGGTCCCTTCCAGCCCAAACCAGTCTGGGATTCTATGTTTCTATTGAGGGCTATCCTGAAATAGCTTGAAATTTAGGATAAGATGCTATAATTTGGGCCATTATAAAAGGCATTAATACCAGCAACTGCATCACCAAAGGAAACCAGCCGGTTGGCATATCTCAAGCCAAACGCCCTCCAGGTCCAGGAGGTTTATCATGGAAAGGAGGATCCAGAACTTTCTCTGCTGCACGCAGACACTGAACGCTCAACCACCTGCAGCTACTTCCCCCTCCTCTACCTGCTCAATGTGCAATTCATTTTACCCAGTGCTGCACGTGTTGACCGGGGCCAGGCTGAGACAGGAAAACTGTTTCCTTTTCTCAACTCCTGCTCTGTCCAGGGCTGCTTCCCTCATCTGGTTTGCATGGATTAAAATACCACCTCGGTGCTCACCTCCGCAGGTGCTTCCTTCCTTGCTGCAGGCAGCATGCAAGCTGCAGGGAGGGCGAGCTGGAAGTATCTTTGCGTTTGGAAAAGTGGGAAGTGATGCTTAGGAACTCCCTGTGTATCTGCGCTTGATGAGCAACCCTCAGTGTGACATAAAAGTGTCAAGCTGACAGTTGCAAAGAGTTGGCTGATTTAAGGCAGCAACAACTCCCCAGCTCACCCTGACCCCTCTAATAACTCTTCTTCCACTGGACATATGGCTCCTCTCAGCAGCCTGCAGTGAAGCATCTGGTGCCATTTGAGGCTTTCCACAGGACTTTGGAGTGACTTTGGTCCCACAGGAGTCTCCTGCCCATCATGGCTGGAAAAGCAACATCAAGGGGACACCCAAAGGCATTTCAAATAGCATTAACCTGAAGTAATTAAGTTGCACTCCTGCATCCAGTGATGCAAGGACTCAGGGATGCTTTTTTCCCTCTACAGCACTGATCCCAAGGGCTCCTCCAGGTCCACAGATGACCAGTAAACTGGGTGACACTCAGAAATGAGCTTTGCAAAGCCATTGGGCTCAATCCTGCCCCATCATTGTCACTGACACATATAGAATTCCAGACTGCTTTGGGTTGGAAATGACCTTAAATCCCATCCAGTTCCAACCCCCTGCCATGGGCAGGGACACCTTCCATGGGCAGGAACACCTTGCACTAGAGCAGGTCACTCCAACGCCTGTCCAGCCTGGCTTTGAACACTGCTAGGGATGGAGCAGCCACAGCTTCTCTGTGCCAGGTCAGATCTGGTCCTTACAGCCCCAAATCACCAAGTGGGATGCTGAGTTACACAGGATCTTAGTGAAAAGTCCCAAGTTGTTGATCTAATTCCTGCAGGAGGGATTCCCCTACTCTGACACTGCACAGGTTGTGTTGTCCTCAGCTCCCTGTGCTGTCAATGAAGATAGCTCTAGGGCGCTTGAATGCTGGCGTGCCTCCAAAGAGGGGATCAGGATAAGATTGCTTGCGTCCATTGGGACTCAGCGTGACCCTTTTCATGTAGACATGATAGAGCAGATGTCAGAAGTTGTCTGAGATTTATCCTTAACCTGATGCTTGTCATATAGGTCCTTCTGTTTTGATGTTTGGTCTTGTTATAAACCAAGCTAATTAGTTGTCAAGCATAGCTGGACTATTAGCATCAGAGAGTGATCCTAAATAACTCCTATGCCCCAAGTGATTGCAGCTGCCATCTATTATTTTACATAAATTGCTTAAAGACACTTCCAAATCAAACAATGAAACACAATGGATGAAATCAAGCATTGTAAACATGAAAATATAGCTGGTTTGATTTAACTTTTCCTCTTCTCTCCATTAGAGGGAACATTTTCATCTTGGGATTTGCACATAATTCCATGGAAACCAGAAAAAGTTACTTTTTGTGGAGTTAGTAAAGAAGATGAAGGCGTTCAAGTGCATTATCCATGGTGCTTGCAATCACATATCAGGCTCAAGGCCCCTGAACTTGACTCGTATTGTTAATTGCTCTGGTACAAAGTAACTTTCTTTTCCCAACCATTAACAGGAGTATTCCAGATAATGAAGTATAAACAAAGGAACTTCAAAGAGCAATATGAATGCCATGCAGTAAGTGTCTTTTACATGAACAGTGAATTGCTGGTAGAGGATTTCTCCTTGCAAAGTGCTTTCCATTGCTCTGTGTAGTCAGTTTAACAGCCGAAGTGCCTTGGCTTACCTTTAGGAGACCTAGATAAGCTGAGAGATCTTCCTGCATAGAAATACACTGATCATCCTTTCAACATCATCCTTTTTCTGCTCAAAATGATGTTGGTCAGTCTAATGAGATTGACCTTTCTTGTCTCTGATATCCTGGTAGTACTTTTGAACTCTTCTCTCAGTGGTGTACTGGATGGAATACAGGAGAATAAAGGAACCATGTAGAATGAGCTGATATACTCCAAAGCAAACAAATAAGAACTCAAGGAGAAGATGCTCCAAAGAGCTTTTTAGGCACTGAAATTCAACAGTAACAAATATATTGATGATGAATTGATGCCTCAGTGACAAATCAAGTGTTATATATTTTGTCCTTTTTTGGTCCAGACCAATTGTTCCTTCCCAGATTTAAAACTGATGTGGGGTTATAGAATCATAGAATGGTTAGGGCTGGAAAGGGCCTTAAGATCATCTAGTTCCATTTACCATATCTCTGGGCAACCTGTTCCAGGGTCTCACCATCCTCACAAGGAACAGCTTCTTCCCCAGATAGAAGAATTCTTATAAATAAGATTGATATAAAGGAGCTACAGGTTGGGCGGGGAGGAGATTGAGAGCAGCCCTGCGGAGAAGGACTTGGGGGTGTGGGTTGATGAAAAAATGAACATGAGCCGGCAGTGTGCGCTTGCAGCCCAGAAGGCCAACCGTATCCTGGGCTGCATCAAAAGGAGTGTGACCAGCAGGTCGAGGGAGGTGATCCTGCCCCTTTACTCTGCTCTCGTGAGACCTCACTTGGAGTATTGTGTGCAGTTCTGGTGTCCTCAACATAAAAAGGACATGGAACTGTTAGAACAAGTGCAGAGGAGGGCCACGAAGATGATCAGGGGACTGGAGCACCTCTCGTATGAAGATAGGCTGAGAAAATTGGGGTTGTTCAGCCTGGAGAAGAGAAGGGTGCGTGGAGACCTCATAGCAGCCTTCCAATACCTGAAGGGGGCCTATAGGGATGCTGGGGAGGGACTCTTCATTAGGGACTGTGGTGAGAGGACAAGGGGTAATGGGTTTAAACTTAAACAGGGGAGGTTTAGATTGGATCTGAGGAAGAAGTTCTATACTGTGAGGGTGGTGGGGCCCTGGAATGGGTTGCCCAGGGAAGTTGTGAATGCTTCATCCCTGGCGGCGTTCAAGGTGGGGTTGGACATAGCCTTGGATGGCATGGTTTAGTGGGAGGTGTCCCTGCCCATGGCAGGGGGGTTGGAACTCGATGATCTTGAGGTCCTTTCCAGCCCTTACTATTCTGTGATTCTGTGATTCTGTGAATTGGGTAAAGGAATTCATGAAATATGTTGTTAAATAAAACTCTCGCTTTGTTTTAGCACAATCAAATGCAATTCCACAGTTCTCGAATCCCATCTAAGTTTTCCTTCTGCTTTGCATCCCACATCTTTTCAGGTGCTCTCATATGAAGAGGTGAGAATCATTTCATACAGCTTCAGGCGACAATGATGGAGACATCTATAGCTGAGCTAACCTAGCACCTTATCTATGATGTATAGATATATGATATGTATATTTAACCTGGAGAAGAGAAGGCTGAGTGGAGACTTCATAGCAGCCTTCCAGTATCCGTAGTGGGGCTATAGGGATTCTGGGGAGGGACTCTTCACTAGGGACTGTAGTGATAGGACAAGGGGTAACGGGTTCAAACTTAAACAGGGGAAGTTTAGATTGGATATGAGGAAGAAATTCTTTACTGTGAGGGTGGTGAGGCCCTGGAATGGGCTCCCCAGGGAAGTTGTGAATGCTCCATCCCTGGTGGTGCTCAAGGCCGGGTTGGACAGAGCCTTGGGTGCCCTGGTTTAGTGTGAGGTGTCCCTGCCCATGGCAGGGGAGTTGGAGCTGGGTGATCTTAAGGTCCTTTCCGACCCTAAATATTCCATCATTCTATGATTCTAAGGATGATATGCCTGTGTTCCCTCTCTTATTCTGCCTTTTGGCCTGGTTTTGGGTAGGAACATACGATTTGAGTTTTACCTGGCTTGCCTCTGAGATCTGGCCTCACCTAATTCTGGATTGTAATTGAATCCAGGACTGGGTCTACTGTGTTCCATGCTAAGGGACTCTTCTGTGAGCTGGAGGTAGGTAATGGAGTTATGTTATGTTAGAAATCCAGTGGAGGTGGGTTTATATTTATCATCACCCTGTAACTAGGACTGACACAAAAAAGATTCAAGTAATAAAACCCAAAATAGAACATCTTCTTGCAGCATGGTTTTTCTTTAAAGGCCCAAAGTTTTCAACTAGGATTTGCCTTGACAGGATAAAGCACATTTTCAGACTCAGCTTCTTAATGGGCTACATCTGCTTAATGTAATTTTGCATCTCAACTGTGTGTCTTGTCAGACACAAGTGCAGTCAAAACTGCACTCAGCAGTACTCACTTTCCCTGGAATCAGATAAACTGAGGCCAATAAATTAGTTTTACTGCTCTCGGTATCACCCTGTTATCATTGTGAATGATTTAGTCTGGCCTTCCCAAACTTTCCCATTCTTTCCCAATGAAAGGAATTGAGCTCTCAAAATAAATAAAGATTATGTTTATTTCTTTATCCTTTTTTTTCTCTTTCTTTCGCTTCCTTTTTTCTTTCTTCTGCTCTCTCTTGCTCTTTCTGTTTTATGCTTGCTTTCTCACTTTCTTTATCTTTTTAAGGGCTATACAAAGTAATACACAGTTGCACTTTAAAAAGTATAGCTTTTTGCTCAAAGAGAAGTTATTTAATTAGGCAATTGTGACCTGGTTCTCAGCTGGTGTCAATCAGCAGCAGTGATTTATACCAGCTGAGCATATGAATTCTGGTGTTTGGTAGCAGGTTTTAGAGGCCCTGCCTTGTAAAGTGCATTGGACTGTGTATTATATTAGCTACAAAAACATTTTGTAAAAATACAGTTGTATTTTTTGCCATCTTTTATTCATATCCTTTATTTTCCCACGTTGTCTGCATGATCAAACAAGAGGAAAGATGGACTTGTTGCAGAGCAGAGCAGGAGCTGGGTGATAATGGCCTAAGCTGCCTCTTACATCATGGGCAAGTCACTTGAAGCTGAGGTGCTGAATATCCCATATGAGGTATTGACAGCTTGCAAGCCTTGCTGGAGCCCACGGTGCTTTACAGGGAACTAAGTGGCCTCCAGAGGCATTTGGAGCTGGTGGATGCAGCCTGCAGGTTGGATACCCAGGAGGGAAGGAGGTGGGAATAGATGTCCACCAAACACGGTGATGGATGGGAAGAACAGTGCAGCAGGAAGGAAAATAAGAAGAAGCATTTGAGGTGGTTTTTGAAATGTATTTAACTTTCTCAGAAAGGCTGATACAGCTGTTCCTGGGGCAAGTGAATTCACAGAGTGGCAATCAATATACAGACCTCTGATTAGGGGCACCTGAGAACCTGGTGAACATCTACTCCTCTCACAGGGTTAACAAGGCCTGACAGAGGGTTAGGAAAGCAATGAACACTTGAGAATGGGAATATCCTAAATCTCCTAGCTAATTTGGCCAGAGTTGTCTATCAGAGCTGAGAGCTGTAGGAGAGGTGGCAAGTTCTGGTAAGCTGCAGGGACTGCAGTTAGGACACTGATTTGCTAAGGATTTAAGCCTTTTGCAATATTCTTCTTCTGCCTCCATGAATGGCTGTATGTCTGTCCTGCACTTCTGCTCTCAATGGCTAGTTCCAGCAAACTGGCAAGGGGTTGAGGTTTCAAGAACATCCAAGGTGGACTATGTCCTGTCTGTATAGATATGCTAGCTCTGTCATCGAGCTAGTTCATTCTAGGCTCCTTCTATAAGCAGTGATAAGAAATTGGCATTGGGGACATGCTTTATCTGTGTGTAAAATAGCCTTGAAGTTCTTTTAAGGTATCACACTGCCAGGGTAGTTCAGCATCAGTCTATTAAATGATCAATTGTACTTGGGATACTTGGAATGAAAAAAACAAACCAACTGTACTCCTTGTAGAGCAAAGTAAATGAATTCACTTATAATAATCCCAAACTCTTGGAGCTGAGCTCCTGTGTCTATTCCGGCTAAATAGCCTTTGAAACATGCTAGATCTATGGGCATAATAAGTCAAAGAAAGTCATTTCTCTATGAAACAACAATTAATTTTCCTGCTTTCCTTTGTGCTCAATTATAACCAGGATTTCTTGAGTGTGCTTGGGAATGAAAAACTTATAATCCTTTAAATATGGTGTCCCAGCTATGGCTGAACTTTCTGCTTGGACTTTGTCCAAGCTGCTGGGCTTAAATCCCAGCTCTGGAACTACCAGATGGACCACATTATTCTCACTTGCAGGAACCCCATCAGACAAATTGTTTCAACCAGAAAAGGCCTCCTGCTCATGGAAGGTGCAAGGTGCTAATGAGATGTTGTGTTCCTGCTCCTTCTGGTACCCATCTCAGCTTGCATCTTACTTGGTTTGTTAAATCACCTAGATAAGAGGAATGGGGAAAGGTCTGGTGGAGATACAGACTGGCAAGCAGATGAGGAAAGGCCAGAGGACCGCTGGCATCACAACATCACAGCATCCTGAGGTGCTTCACAGAGGATCGTCTCAGCCCCGCCAACTTGCATTGCCAAACAGAGAGACGTGTTGGAAATCACACTTCTTTCTTGGACTCAAGCGCCTGTGTACAGCCCCAAGATACCTGCACCTTTGGCTGTGCTTGACTAGTAAATGAACCAGGTTGGAGCCTGTTGACTAGCTGCCCGTAGCAAGTGGCAGAGGAGAACCAGATGGCTTTTATCACCCAAAGAGATGACTTCACCCCTGCTGAGTTTTGTCCATGATCCTTGCTCTTTGCTAGCATGACCATGTCTGGATGTTGTCTGGACTCACAAGCTGGTGTGGGCTTCAGACATGGTGGGGTGTAAGCTAAGATTTAAACAGCCTGGATAATCATGGAACAGAGCTGGAGCCATTGCCCTAGCTCTACCTGGTTCTTTAACAGGGACACAGCCTTGGAGACTTAAAGCATTTCATAACCCTTTTGTTTCCTTTTTTGGAAATCATACATTCTCCCCTTGAGCTGCTATCATAGAACCATAGAATGGTTTGGGTTGGAAAGGAACTTGAAATTATCTAGTTCCAACTCCCTGCCATGGGCAAGAACTGTCAACTTTTCATATCCCGGCAGTCCTGCAGTTCACAGAAGAGCTAACTACCTTGTTTGTCATGAACCTGGCTCCCAAAGCCTTTATTTGGTGTCCCCTTGTCCTCCTTCTACAACAAAATGATCCTGTACTGAAAGAATAATCCCTCCTTTTAAATCTCTCAATGTTTCTAAACTTTAAATCCCTTCCGGATGTCACTCTAGGACATCCTCTCATTTTCATGTAGATATCACCCTCGTAATCCTCAAGGATGTATAACAGAGATGAAAGTGGGATATCCTGCTATAGCCAGTAGCCAGGTTGGGTCACATCTAGCTAATTTTTCTTGTCCCAGTGCCTCCCAGGAGATGTCATACCTAAAGGACAGAGCTTAAACAGTGCTATGGGCCACAAGTTGATGAACGGCCAGGAGAAAGATATCCACAAGGTATGGACCACATCATCCTCACTGGTGGTATCAGGTCAGGTTTTGATTTAGTTATTTACATTCTTGTTTAATAAATTGGAAGCTGAGGAAGGAGATTGAAAAAGAAGCAGAGGATCCTTTACTGGTTCTCCTGAGCTACTGCTTTTTCTCTGTAGCCATTTGCAGGCAGGCAAAGAGGATGGAGGCACTGGCAGGCCCCAGGCCCCTGCAGTAGGTTGGGAACAACAATCAGTGCTTTGCCTGCATCTAGATGAGATGTAGTTGGAAGGGCTGCTCAGCCAAATGTTCTTCTGGAGCAAAACCAGCATGTATCACCCTGGGAGGTAGTAACAGAGGTCACAAAACACCTTTCTTCCATACCTCCCAATGGGACAGGAGAAGAGAACAGCTAACCTGGAACAAACTGCTCTTTTCTGCATTGCTCAGATTTGGCAGAAAACCTCTGTACCCCTATTATATTTGGTCCTCCTCCATAAGACTGCTTTATATACTGCTCAGAGAGAGGAGCACACAATGAGGAGCAGAGATTGATCCCAAAATACTTCAAGAGTGAGTAGCTTCCCTGTCTCCTCAGCTCAGCTAACTTTGGGCATTGGGTGTTCAGTAACAGACTCCAGAGAGGATCATTGCATGGGGTTCACCTGGACCACAGAAATCTGTGCCTCAACTGAAGGTTTTAGCACCATCCCTGAGACTATAGAGTCACATTCAGGTATCACAAGGTGAGGTCTGCAGGGAAAGCAAAGGCCTCCTTGCCTGGAGAAACTAGGCAGGAGCTGGTGAATCAGGCCACAAGATGTTCATGGTACCACCAACCCTCACCAGTGTCCAGCATCCTCCATGCTGATGCACTGGCAGGAGGGTGAGGAGCTGAACTCCACAAGCATCTATGGAAATGAAAAGCCAACTGTTTTTTTTGGCTTCATGTCAAGATGAAAAACAGATGGGATCCTTGCACTGTGGCTTTCCTCCTCCTTGGCAGGCAGATGTTGTACCCTATTCTGGAGCAGGCTGGAGAAACGTGCCCTCTTCTCCAAGAGCTGGCCAAGCTCCCTGCCAGGAGAAGGAAGGTTAAGAGACACAGACTTCTTCTTGGCCCAGCTTACAGCCTGCAGCCCCACTGGCCTGCAAAGAGGGTGCAAAAGAGCATGTACAGGGGCACTGACACCCTCTTCATCATGGCTTCGCATCCGTGGGAAAGGATCTGCAAAGAGAACCAGGAGTGTTGGCTCAAGGCGGAGTTCCCAGCACAGCTTGTGTGGTGTTGTTTTAAGCATATGTAGTCAATTGTGACCTGGTTGTAGGAATCAGTGGGAAGCCTGAGTCCTTTGTGTGCAGGAAAAGGCAGGTAGTGAGTAGGTTTAAGGGTGGGCTGGAAGGCAGAGTGTTGGGAACCATGGAGTAAAGAAAGTGCAACAGTCGAGGAAAAGAAGGGAATGAGGTCACTGATTGCTTCTCAAGGCTGTATTTTAAAATGTCACCTGATTGGTTTTCAAGCCAGAAAGGTTTCGGGTCCAGTGGGTTTCCAGTAACGATGGTAAAATAAGGAGGAACACTGAAAGGAATTTGTAAACTCTCTATTTCTGTCCCAGTTTCTTAAAGTTTCATGAAAAGGACTTTTGTCCTTCCTGGCTTGGAATCAGACTTGGGAGTAAAAACCTGTCTGTGTTCACCAAGAGAAAAGGCTTTTTCTCAGCAAGATTTCCAATACTTGGATTTGTAAAATTGGAAGGGTTTTTTTGGGAAGAAACCTTTTTATGTGTCTATGTTTTGCTGGGTTTCACGTTGTTCTCACTTGTCTGTGTGGAAACAGCCTTTTTGCAGGCAAAGGATTCCCACCCCAGGAGGGGAACTGAGACATTTACAGTGAAAATATGATGCTTCCACATCATATCATTTGAAGATAGCGTTGCAAAATGCATGGATGTCTTCCAACCGATCGGAGCTCCATCAGATGGAGCAGTGCAACCATTGCCAAGGGCTCTTCTGGGTCTGCACTTCTGGGTCTGCTCTTGTCCAGCCACATCTAGTATCAGTGCAACCTACAAAATGTGCAGTAGTGAGGCTCTGGAGCCCCCATTAAGCCATATAATGATATATATTGGTTATAACAGACCATGGGCAATTCACTGCAGCCTTCACATCACACCAGAGAGTAGAGACAACTAGAAAACAGCAGGATGGAAGTAGACATAGATTAAGTAGAAAGCACCCAGTCCCTTACTAGCACTGCAACAGACACTGGGACTGTGCCTTGACCTACACTGCTTGTTCAATAAATCATAGCCAAGCTGGGGTTTCTACAATGGTTTCTTTTCAAGAGGAGGAAATACAACTTCATCATGTTAGCAAGAAGCAGAGAAGGAATCATGCATTAAGGTCCCAGGGGCATTCAGGAATCCAAAATGTGTAAAGCCAGAGGCAGGGACAGGATTGCTGGAATAGGGAAAATTGCATAACTCTATCCTGGCAGCTTGATCCAGCATTAGTCCTGGAGACTCACCTGCAAACCAAGCTGAACGGCACCAGCTTCTGCAGACCCCAAAGCAGAGGGAATCAGCTCTTATGTGCTTAGTGTGGAACGGCTTGCAAGGGATTTGGTGAATCCAGTTTAATTTCCACGTGTCTTGTGATGAAATCTGTATTGAAGTCATTACGATAGCGCGGGCTTTTCCAGATGTGACAGTAAATGTCTGCAGGCACACTTTAACAGTCTGCAACGGTTAGGAAGACATTTTATGATCTAGGTGGACGAGGCTGTTTAATGTCTGAGCAAAAAGAAATTAATGGCAAAAAGCTGCCTAACGAGACTTCTTCTGAGTGATTGCTAGCCAGGGTAATGTGCATTTGGTCATAAACCAGCTGGGACATTTGGGGTGTATTAGCCAACTTTTGCATAACATATGCAGGAAGATGCTGAGAAGATAGAACTGGTATGTTATGATGTACTCAACTGTTGAGTTTTATGGTATGAAACGTGAGTTTCTTTAACAAAGTGACCCCTGTTACTGGTGTGGACGTGGTTCATGTGAAAGGCTGAGATTTTTGGTGCAACATTTTCTTATGACA
Source organism: Amazona ochrocephala (assembly GCA_039720435.1). Taxonomy (NCBI): domain Eukaryota; kingdom Metazoa; phylum Chordata; class Aves; order Psittaciformes; family Psittacidae; genus Amazona; species Amazona ochrocephala. The sequence goes on along the minus strand of CM077877.1, from coordinate 3,305,708 downwards.
TTTCATCTGTATTCCCCTTTCCCCACCCCTATCTGCAAGATAAGGTTTTTACTTTCCTATCAGCTTGAGGATCATTCAGCTATGACAATAATGAGAGATAGACACTTACTTCCAAAAAAGTGGGGCCACTTCATTTTAGTAGTAGTAGATCAGTGAGTGTTTTCTCACTGTTTGGGAAGCATTGAGTCTGCTACTTCCATATGAAATTATACCTTTTAATTATATGCCTTGTTTAATAATGGTGCTATCTATGTGAAAGACCCATAGTGGTCTTCTCATCTGGAGTGACCTTGTACTTGAAGGTGGACAGTGCTGCTGCTGTTGTGTTTCATGGACAACCATCTAATTTCAGACTGTATTATAAATTTCAATCTGAAGTCCTTCGCACTCCCCATAAGAAGGTCCTTACTAAGTCATAGGGAAACTGGTTTAAATATCCCTGAAATCATCCCTGGGATCTCAGGGGATACCTTCACTGCTAAGAGCAGTCCAGGGGGCAAGCTCAGGTCTTGGAGCACCGGTTGTCCACGCTGCTTTGCAATTAGCTCACTCCCAAACCCTGCTCTCAAGCAGAGGAGAGCCGAGGTGTTGGACACAAGCCATGCTGTGACACTTGGCCTCAGGGCCAGAGAATCGGCCCCAACCAGCTTTGTTTAGTAGAGTAGGTGTTGCTGATGAGACTGAACCGCTTTTGGCTCCCTTTGCCCTGCTCAGTCCTTCAATACTATCCCAGCAAGCTTTGCACCTTCCAACACCCCCACAAGTCTTCTTGCCACATCTCAGAGCTCGTAACACCTACCCTCAGTTTCTTGCTGTAAAAACATTATTCTGGCAGGCTGCAGTGCAGCCCACTTAATATTTCAGACACTTTGAACTGACCCCCCCCTTTCCATCCCTCCTCCAATAATTACTATGAGCTAGGGCCATAGGGCATCACACAAGACCCAGAGGAGGCTGAAGGCCAAATGCCATGTGCTATGGACCAGGCAGTCTGCTGGCAACCCCGAGCTGTGTGTGGAGATACAAACCAGCCTGTGGGACTGGACTTCAAGATGGGAGCACAACTCTCTTTGCTTTAGCACCACAGAGGAGATCATTGTGGATTTTGGGGGAACCGTGCCCTTAGAAGGCAAGAAAAGCTTTTGCCAGTGCAGACACTGAAAATAGTTTGTGAGATGCACTTTCATCTGACTGACTTCCCAGCTCTCTTTCATGTGATGAAACTTATGGCTTAGAGAGATCTTTGCTAAGACATGTGGCAACACTCAACCCCCAACAAATCTCCATAAATACCCCTGGTGAAGCCCCCCAGCACAAAAGAGTTGTTTAATAGGGTTATCAAATCCAAGCTAAGCCATGGCAGCCAAATGTGAGGTCATTCACATCAACTCAACTTACTGTGCAGAAGTGTCCAACTTCTGCTTGCTTTGCATGGAGAATATGCGCTGGGATAGTCACTACATCTCAGCCAACATGTGCAATGCCATATGGGCTGCCACAACTGGGTTGTGTGTTTGAACCCCGGCATCCAGCTGTTCACAGATGATGGGTTGCATCTCCACAAAGGGGTGGCACATGTGGACTGCTCTTTGAGAAAACAAACCCAGCTTGTCTTTAATCCAGAATGCATGGGTTTGACATTCCAGGCGCATCTTGACATTGCTGCAGATGTTAGAGCAAACCTCTAGGTCCCATGCAGCATGAGCATGCCTATGTTGCTATATATGCAAAAGGACCTTGTGCCAAAGCACTTCTGGTCTAAATTTGTTCAACAGCTTGGATGTGATCTGCAGGATTGTGAGTGCCTTGACTTTGTAGGAAGGGGTGGGTAGGTAGGTAAGTAGACACCTCAGGTAACACCTTAGTATAAAACCATAGACACGCTCTGGGCTCTGTTTGCTTAATGAACAAATGACTGAAAGGTCACCACTGAAAAAGCCACCCTGGCTTTGACTTGAGGAATTTGCATCTCTTGACACAATGGCCTTGTTGTTGGCCTGCAAGACCCAGGCTTTGGAGGTGTGAAAATCAACAGCTCATCTCCCAGCCAGCCTTTTCCTTCGCCCTGAGAGTACAAGGACACTGCTGCCCCATTTCTGTAGGTGTTGGGACAAGATTCCTCAAACCTTGCATCTGGCCCACCTCAAAGGAGATAGCTGTCCCCATTATACTATCTTTGGGCATCAATGTGTGAAGTCGCTCTGGAGCTCCCAGGTCAGGTAGGGCAAACAGGACAGGTTTCCCGGCTGAGATACCAGATCCTCTGCAAGGGTGGAAGCAGCATGCCTCAGTCAAAAGGCAGAGAAGCTTGACACATCTTCAGAGGTAACGTGGAAAATGTTTCTCTTGCTGTGAGCCTGGAGGAAGAAGCAGCTCCTTCAGCACCCACCTCTCTGCTGACAAAGTGATCCCAGAGGGCAACCATGGCATTTATAAGATGGATATAGGTCTACTTATTGACTCAAGGCCGTGAGGAGATGGTTTTCACCTTTATCAAACCAGGCTGTATTCAAACTAGCATCCAAAACATATCCCAGCAGGCTTACAAGCCCCTGAATATCTCCTTTCTGTATAGTACTCAGCTCTCAGAGGCCATGGGTGTTATTACTATAATAAACATTGATGTTAGCTCTCTATCTGCCAGGTATGCTTCACTTTAGAAATGCCACATGTATTCTCAGCCTGCAGGAATTTCCCCAAATCCTACCTATTCAAAACAGATCCCACAGCTGCTTCCCCTGCAGAAATCCAGCTGCATCTTCTATTGTGCTTTACAGTGATTATCAGGTTTTCCTCCAACATAGCAGAGCTGCAGCTTACATGACCTTCTGAAGCACAAAGAGAAAGAAGAAACTAACAGGGCACAATGTCTCCTGTAGCCATTGTTCTACCAGGGCCAACAAGCTACTGAAAGGGAAATCCCTGCACAAATTAAGGGAATTCAATGATTTCCTTCATTCCCAGGGGTATTCCCAACAGAACCAGGGCTTGTTTCCAAAGATATGGCTGCATTCCAGCATCAAAGATACTTCATTATGCAAATGTTGACCAGTGTTGAAGGAAATAGAAGACTGCCAAAAGCGACACAAGCTATCGTGCTTGGGCTGTAACATCTGAAGCCAAACTCGGTGAGCATCATTTCTCTGATGAGATGGTTATTGCAAGGAGAGGGTAGCACTATATGGTTTGTGTTTCTTCTTTTTCTTTTCTTATTACTTCATTTTAATTGGGGAAATTTTAGGCCTGGAAATGATGACGGAAACCCCAGCGAATGCACAGAATCCTGTTATTGTCCAGGAGTGCACAGGATCCAAACAATAATCCAACACGGAGACCAAAACTAATAAAGACCTACCTGGCAGGAACATGAAGAGGAACATTATGTGTTATGGACCGGCCCCAGGAACGAAAGCGCTGGGTTAGAAGAATATTGGAAAAAGATGGGAACTCCACCTCCAGTGAAGCTGATGGAAAAGTCCAAAGGAGGCCCTGGAATGATGGGGGAGAAACTCAGTAATGATATACAATTGTAAGGCTTGAGGCAAAAGTCAGGGGTCACACAGAAGAGGGTTTAAGTTACGCATTGGTGAGGAGTCTGAATATTTGCAGCTTATGTGTGGAGGAGCTAGAGAAGACATAAGGATACAGCACAACCCCGCAGGCTGTGTAAGTGTGAGCTGGGGCAACATCTTGCCCTTAGAATGGCTTTGTCTGCCTCCACAGCAGAACTGAATTAAACCTTCACAAACTGGGGAGGAACACTTTAAACAGTCATCTCTGCGCAGAGAGAATTGTCCTTACAGAAGTAATGATTGAAGAATTACTACATTAGACCATACATACACAGATGGTGTCCTACTCAGCTGCAGTCAGAAACGATGTTTGAAGAAGTATTAAATAAAGCAAGTGATAGTTCCTCTTTCCTTTGCAATACCCTCCTGGCTTCTGGCACGGGGGACTCTAGGGTACAGTTCCCTGGCAGTGTTCAAGGCCAGGTTGGACAGAGCCTTGGGTGACATGGTATAGTGTGAGGTGTCCCTGCCCATGGCAGGGGGTTGGAACTGGATGATCTTAAGGTCCTTTCCAACCCAAACCATTCTATGATTCTATGAATCTATGAATATATCAGACACACGTTTCATCCTCAGCAATTCCTACTGAAGCTGAATTTGGCCCTGAGATAAGGGATTCTTTAACTGTTATTCTCTTTTCTGTTGTTTATCTGCTTCTGTTAGACATGCCAACTCTAAGCCATGTTCACAGCTATATATAAGCACCTCCCTATGGTTCTATAGGATATCTTCATTTATTCAAAATAGATCTTTTCTTTTTCCCTTCAAGCTCCCCTCATCAGGTATATTATCAGCAGCATAGACAGTGTAAAATATAGACTTTACACCCCACCCCTGAGCTGGCATATGAATCAGAAGCCAAGGACACACGTTGCTTCTAGGCATCTAGCCAGAAATTGTTGTCCACATTCCCTCAATACGTCATCTTCCATATCTGAACCATGCTGAATAAACTGTCCTCTTGCGTCACCCATCTCCTTTCATTGACTATAGAGACAGTGTAGTTGCACCACACTGAATGCTAATTTGTCATGACAATTAGCAAACTGATCCAAAAGTTCACAGAGGGTGTGAGCTTTCCATGACCCCCTTACTCGCTATGTGTGCATAGGGAGTGTTAAGCGAGTGCGTGTTCAACCATGTGATGCTACCTTGATCTACATATGATCTTGCTCTTCAGGTTTGACATCTGGGAGTGTTTTCAGGGCAAGATGTTAATTGGGACCTTTGGGAGTGTCACAGGCCCTTCAAAAGCAGCCTGTGTTGTGGTTTAACTCCAACCAGCAACTAATCCCTACACAGCCACTTGCTCACTCCCTCCCCCAGTGGGATGGGGAAGAGAAATGGAAGAGTAAAAGTGACAAAACTCATGGATTTAAGTAAAGGCAGTTTAATCAGTAAAGAAAAGGCTGTGCATGCAAGCAAAAGCAAAACAAGGAGTTAATTCACCGCTTCTCATCACAGGCAGGTGTTTAACCGTCTCCAGGACAGCAGCACTACCTCATGTCAAACAGTGGCTTGGGAAGACAAATATCAGCACTCCAAACACCATAGAATAGTAGAATCCCAGACTGCTTTGGATTGGAAAGGACCATCAAGCTCTTCCAGTTCCAATCCACTGCCACAGTCAGGGACACCTTCCACTAGAGCAGGTTGCTCCAAGCCCCTGTGTCCAACCTGGCCAGGGATGGGGCAGCCACAGCTTCTCTGGGCACCCTGTTCTCATACTGGAGCTTCTTCTGCAACTTGCAGTGTTGCAGAGCTGGTGAGGGGAGACAGCACGCCAGCCCATGTCCCCATGGCTCTCTCTTCCATTCCCTATCATGTTCATTAAGGTGTAGGAGGCTGATCTGGGTCTGAGAAGGACTCTGTGTAACCTGTCGTGGTCTCAACATTTTACTTTATATTCGATGAGAGGCAGGCATTGAACAAAACCCAACAGGTGACACCTTCTGCAAATAAGTTGCGGTGGGAGGGGGACAAAGCTGCAAACATACTCCCAGGAAGATGAGATTTACAGGAGGAACAGCAGAGGTATAGGGACTGCTTCTTCCTATGTACCAGGCACAAAGTGGTCCAGTGAGCTTTAGCAGTAAGAATCTCACAGGCACATACACACACAGAGAAAAAGATGCAGAGGAGTCTAGACTTCTTAAAGCCTTTCCCTTGCTGGCTCTGTCTGGCAGAGCCTGAGTTTTAAAATACCAATGCCTTTTCATGTCATTCTCAGCTTTAATTTATTCTTTTTTTTTGAATCAATAAATATCCCTCCACTCCTCCATCTGGAGGCTTCCTCCTTCATCCCACCACTGCCAAGCTGATCAGAGCCACCTATGCAATGCCATTTGATCCAGAACATATTTCAGTCTTGGCCCGTTCTCAACCTCATAAATTCCTGACATGATTCGGGAGGCGTTCCTGTTGGAAATAGCTCTCTGCTCCGCTGTCGTATTTATAGAGATTGCTGCTGCCTCTGATCTGAGGCCAAACATTAGGAATAGCTGCAGCAGGAAGCAGGACAGAGCTCGACATATTGTTTGTCTGGATTGTTTTAATTTCAGGATCATGGAATATCCCCATTTATTGATGTTAGGAGAGGAGGGAAAAAAAAAAAAAAAGGAAAATAAAAGCATTTTTCAGGAATTTTCTATTTTAATTTTTTTCCCTTTTTGTTGCTTTTATTAGAGGCAAAAAGGGAATCGTTACGCTTATGCTGAGGACAGGGAGGTGAATTAGATGTTGGTGACTTATTAATTCAGGAATCCTGTCCCTGCAGATTAGAGCAGAGGTTCCCACTTCTTTACTCCCTGTTTGTTGAAACAAAGCCAGGCAATGAGCATGGCTATGCGTACGTGTATGTGTGCCTGTGTGTATGACACGTGTGCATGACAGTGCAGAGCTGTAGGCGGGCCCCCGGAAACCTTGTCCATGCACCCCTGAGCACCACAGAAACACCAAGCACTGGTGAGGGATGAAGCTGCTCAGGGACAAAGTGCTAATGCTGGCAGTTTGGAAGGAGCCACACATCCAGCTAGGAGATGGCCTGTACTCAAGGCATGAAGTCCTTGGTTGTGGGCTCAGGGCTGAGTAGGAAGGCGCAGGATGGGGATGCCAGGAGCCTTCAGACACAGAGTGTCTGAACTGAGGAGGCTGTGTTTGGAAGTGAGAGACAAATGCACACCCTGGGAGCCCATTGAAGTCGACAGGAAAAGGTTTTTCACTTCAGTAGGCTTTGGATGACACTGGAGGTGCAGCTGAGAGGGAGGAAGGGGAAAAGGACAGAGCGAAGTCTCCCCTGTACAGGGGTGTCAGGCAGGCTATGGGGGGAACAATAGGGTGCCTGGTGTTCAGAAACCCCATCATAAATGTCTCCCACCGTTGTCTGACCATCAACTAACTGTGAGGGGTTTTGCGACACTGCTGAAGCTGAGAGTGAGCTGATGAAGTGGGATCTCCCTGCAGAGAGGCACTGGGTTGTCTTCTTCCTCTGCCATGCTTTCCTGGTTTGTTTATCGTTACTCTGATACAATGAGGATTTGGACTGCCCCAATCTTACTGCCTTCAGAGAGTATTTAAAGACTTGTTTAAGTATCTATTGTTTTGGTAAAATCACAGAATCATAGAATTGTAGAATGGTTTCTGTTGCAAAGGACCTCGAGATCATCCAGTTCCAGCCCCTGCTTAGAGTCCTTCTTAGGCACATGTTGAACTATGTTCCTGGGTAAGCATCCTGAATCTGTGCTATTGCCTCTTGAGAAAGAAACCTGAGTGTGATTTCATTGCTGGGTAATAGCACTGGGAGAAGAGATCTCTTCTGCCAAATCCTGGGCTGCGTTGGTTCAAGCCTACCCCTGTTGCTGGTTACCAAGAGCTCTGTTAATTGAGCATAGATACGGAGTAAAAGCTGCTGTAAGTTCGGAGGAGAAAACCGTCCACGCTTCCAGCAATAGCTACAATCATATTAGCTTAACACAAGGGAATAATAAAGGGCTCTACTTGGAGAAGAAAGTAGCAAGAGCCAACAGCAGGGAGCTGAAGCCAAAAGAACATTGGTTATGAGCAAGTGAGCCTTGTAAATTGAAGGAGGAGGCTGACAGCCTGGGGCGAGCTATCAAGGAATGGTTAAAGGGTTGGCCAATTGCTAGGGTGCCTTTAGGAAAAGATACTTTAAACAAATCCAGGTCACTGGGCTCAGTCCAGCTTTGAGGTGAAAGCGTCTGTGCTGTGCTATGTGGGAGATCAAATGAAGGGTTCGATGGTTTCTGCCACCCTCAATGTTGCTGAATAGAGGAATGCCAGGAATCACCTGTGGACTTCTTAAGCTGATAGAGAAAATGAAGATGAAGCCATTTCACATTGCTTCTTGGATTGCCAGTGCTATTGTGTGTTTGCATTTTGCTTCCAGCAACCTGTGAAATAGTTCATACACAATTTTGCAGTGGAGAAGAGGTAAGGAACAATCTGTGCTGTGTGTCTGGTTTGGTAGGGGCAGAAAGCAATTGCCTTGACTCACTACTATGTGAAAGTTCCTTTGGTATCATAGAATCAGAGAATGGTCGCAGCTTGAAGGGACCTGAAAGCTCCTCCAGCTCCAACCCCTGCCACAGGCAGGGACACCTTCCACTAGAGCAGCTTGCTTCAAGCCCCTGTGGCCAACCTGGCCTTCAACAGTGCCAGGGATGGGGCACCCACAGCTTCTCTGGGCACCCTGTGCCAGTGCCTCAGCACCCTCACGGGGAAGAGATTCTGCCTAAGAGCTCATCTCAATCTCCCCTATTTAAGTTTGAGCCCACTGCCTTTCTGCTATCACTACAGTCCCTCTCCAGCACTCCTGTAGCCCCCTTCAGATATTGGAAGCTGCTCTGTGGTCTCCACGCAGCTTCTCTTCTCCAGCCTGAACAGCTCCAGTGTTCTCATCCTGTCTCCACGCAGGAGGTGCTCCAGCCCCTGATCATCCTCGTGGCCTCCTCTGGACTTGCTCCAACAGCTCCTTCTTACGTTGAGGACACCAGAACTGTGCACAGTACTCCAAGTGTATCCTCCATTACCTTTCTAAGAGCAGAGACCAGCACTGACATTCCATTTGATGTTGAGTCTACTGCCTCAGTTAAAACTGCCAGCAGCTAAAGGAGGATGGAAAATAAATGTCTGGAACAAAATGAAGGAAGAACCAAAATAGGTCTTGCTGTATTCAGGCTTGATCATTCTTTACTGAGCTCCTGCATCTTCTTCAAGGTAGGACAGAGTCTTACCCAGTGCAGCCTTTCCTACATTATTATATGGGGGGAAACTCATAGCCATGCAGTGAGAAGTGCAGATGAAAGGGTGGAAAAAAAGAATGGAATAATTCTGTCTTTCATCCAGGAAGCTGAGGCAGCAAAATCTTTAAAGGGAATAAAGCGATTCTTTGGAGTCTAACTGCATCTCTGCCATTCCAGTAGCACCTTCCCATGGAGCTGACCACCTCAACCCATAACTGTGGCTGGCAGTGATATTACCCTGGAGTCTTTGCCACAGTTAAGTCACTATAGCCTCCCCCTAGGAAAAGAACCAACCTTGAGAAACTTAACAAGCTCAGCATTGCCTTGAAGCTTTTAAGTGGCTCCCAATGTGCTCAGTCTCCCTCGAAACCTACGCTAGTAAAAAATATTCCTTTTATTTGAATATAAGGATAATGGAAAGAGGGAGAATATAAAATAGATGGCGAGGAAGACTGGGACAGATGCCAGAAGATCTGATTCTAATCAGATCCAGATAATGTCCACATCCAATATTGCCTTCCCTGGGGATGGTACCCAGGATGCAGCGCCAGAAGGATGTCAGTGCTGAGACTCCAGCACTTTGCCTGCACCACCAGGAAAAGGGAATCTGCAAATATTTAGTCTGCCAGGAAGACTGTTCCAATCACTGGATGTCAGATCAAGGCTTAAATGAAGCTGAAACATATAAGGGTTTGGACAGGGCTTGTCCAAGTCACAAAAGGGTCGTCACTTACTCAAAACTATTAGTATCTGACAAGCATGCACATCTCTAGGCACTTAAACCAGAAGCTGCTTAATTTACACTAGCAGTCATAGGATGGATCCCATTTAATGTGAATTCCTGCATCCCCAGAAAGATGAGCTTGGGCATATTTCATTCCTCCTCATCCCCTGGAAATCTGCTTATTCATAAATAGAACCCCACTATCATTATCTGAAATGGGGGAAGGAGACTTAGTCACAGAAGAGAGAGTGTCATCACTCAGCTGTGTTATTGCTAGCTTCACCCTGGCCCTTGGTCCTAATATGGTTATGGGTAATGCTTGCATCAAGAGCTGTGGACAAGCAAGGACTTGTTTGGAAATGAAGGGACAGGGACTGCAGAGCCCCACATGAACATTCAAGTGAAGAGAGTCGTGTCAGCAGACGCACAAAGCCAGCACCATGTTGGTTGTGGGATGGGTCCTGTTCTCACCCTCCTTCCTTTTTCCACACTGCAGTTATGGGTTTTCTCCAAATAAGAGCAGGAAAATCTCTCAGGTCAAGGCAACAAACAACAAAGAGACCGAGAGCAACTGAGAGGGTGGAATTAAAGGGACATCATTTTACCCAAAGTCACTGAATGACTAACAGGTGGGAAACAGTTTTGGTCCTTGTTCCACTGAAGTCAAACCAGGTTTTGCAGCTCTATCTGCTGCATGACCAGGGCTTCATCAGTGCTTGCTGCCTTTGGGCATATCTGCCTGTCTGAAGCAAGAAGGGCGTTTTCAGAAGGCTGCTTTTAGGTTCAGAGTTGCTGACTTATGTGGCCTTAGTTGAATGAGACAGGGGCAAACTGGAGAAACAAAAATGCTGCTGGTTTAGTGTGCAGCAAGTTTCTGAGGTTGAAACTTCCACTTCACACCTTGTGAAAACCAAAGTGTTTCAAGTGAAAGTGTAAAATCCTAACTCTGAGGTTTTGCAGCCCTTTGCCTCTTCACTTTCCTGGTAGAGTATCCACAGTCCTATGGAGGAAGATTTACTGGACACAATCTTTATTAATGGAGCCCATGCCAGCCTTGCAGTCCTCATGCTGGGGAACAGCAGGAGTTTCTTCAGGCTTCCTCACCACACACCCCTGTTGGGTGTTTGTGAAAATGAGATGTCTTGGAGGGAAACTTGCATCTGAATTCCTCAACAGGTGAGCCCCAAATGTGTTTTACTTTACTCTTTATCACACAAAGCCAGGCCTGATGGTTTTGATACTCTTTCGGGTCCATCAGTATGACAGGTTGGAAGGGAAAAGGATTGTTTTCCAATTCCATGAGAGCTTTTGGTGCTTTGCAGATGATCCCTTTCGTGATGCACCCCGTCCTCTGACTGGATAAGGAAATAATGTTTAGATATAAAGGCTGTGATTGACAGTCAGGCAGACAGATGCATTTTCTAGTAATAAAAGCCAGACAGATAGTTGGACTGTTTCTCTACACCAACCTCCAAAAACCTGCACTTGGCATAAGGAAGCTCAGGGAAGGAATCTGTTGAATCTCCTCAATCTTAAAACACCAGCAAGAAATTGCTCCCAGCCCTTACATTTTCCCTCTGTTTTTGTGCCGTAACCTTCTTCACTTACCCTCCAGCAAATCTGCTGTACCAGATGACAGAGTTCAAGCATAAACAAGGGGTTTCAAGGCTCAAACATGATTCCTTCCTTTCCCATTGCAGTCCTCCCCTATTGACCGTTTCCCACAATTAGGGGTTCCTCCATTCCCAAAACTGCTTTAAGTATAAGCATGCTATCATTTTACCTTCCCTTGGGCAGATGCTACCTTTGGTAAAGTCCTCTTTTCCATGTGTTTTTTCTTTTCCTTTTCTTTTTTCTCGAAGAGGAAAATTGCAATACAAGTTGCAATAGTAATAAATTTCTGTCCATGTTTCACATTCCATCATGCCCCTTTAATATATCTGTATATATATATAATAATATATCTGTTATGCACCATTTCTGCACCATTTCTGCACCATTTCACAACACCTTTTGGAGGAAGATCAGCCAAATATTTATTGGTTTTGCAGAATTCCAAGACTAAATGTTGAATTTAGACAGGTTACTCTGTCTCATCTTGGTCTATAGCTTAGCTATGGAATATATAGGTAATGTAGGACCTACAGCTGGCCCACAGAGTAAGAAAAGACAGAGATAAGGTCTATCAGTGGGCTGTACCAAAGATGCTGCTCCTTGATACAAAGACCTTGAGTATTTTCTAACTCTCAGGTATGTTGTATAATGAACTGGGGCTGACCTTTGGTTTTAGAACAGGAAACTCTCCACACTGTATTTCTTCTTGGGAGTATGTGATATTTTGCATATATTTCTGTATCTGCTGCTAGCTCATGGCCCGTGTTCCTTCTCTGTCCCTCCGGTCAAGTCTCAGTGGATCTGTAATCTCTTACATCTGCATCTGTAGCTCGTATGTGCAACAGGCAAACATAATTGTGAATTCAAAGCACTGTTTTCCCTTATACACCCTTTACTTCTCGGTACATGGAGCTCTCTTACACATTCATGTTTTGTTCCAAGGAAACTGTCTGGTGCTGGAAAAGACCCCAGAAAGGCATCCTGCAAGGTCTCCAGCTTGTGAGAAAGGTAAGGTCTGGTCTTTGGCTGTCTTCTTTCTCGTCTTGTCTTGTTTTCCACTCCTCTTGGCTCTTTCATGCTGTGCAAGTATTTGGACTTCGGTGCTTGAATCGGAGCATCATGCTGGTCTTCAATGAGAGTATTTCTCCCTTAGAGAAAGACTCACCAGGCATTGCCTTTGCTTCTTTCATTATGGTTTTAGCAAATAAAAACTGCTGTTTCAGCTTTGCTGTTTGGTCACGGTCAGAGGGCGACATGCTGCGACAGGATTTCTCTTCCTGGGTAAATCATGCAAAGTTACTGCAAGTCAAACAAGGTGCCTCCTGAAATGCCTCTTTGCTTTATTGCATTTCCTCTGACAGTTCATCTGCCTCCCCTTGGTCTGAACTGCTGTCTGTAACGATGAGGTAGTTTGTGTGGTTTGCAATGAAAAGGTCCTTTCCTAGTTTGTTCCAAAACCTGCTGTGGATGCTGTATATTTTCCTTGTCTCTGTTTGTTGCTTGGCCAGCATTTCCTTGCCTAACATCTGCTCACCAGACCTCAGATATCCTTGATTGCATTTGGCCAGTATGAGGCACCTCTAGCGTTCTGGTGCGTTCTTGGGAGTACATCTGCTCACAAAAATCTGGTCGCTGTGATTCAGCCGCATTTCTGTCTGAGCCGGCTCTCCCATGGGACTACTCATCCCTCTATTTCTAGCTAGTAGTGTCTCTCTGTCTTCTTTTCCATGGCTTTTTGTGCATCCTGTTGATATCTGGTGAACTTTATGTCTGTTCTGTACTTTTACATAGGCAGTAATTCACTTTTCCTATGCTCTCAGTTCTTGGTAGAGCTCTAAAGAGAACTCTACCAAGTTCAAGAGAACTTGACAGAGCTCAACATGAGGGTTGACACTTCAGAGGTTCGGACAGCTGGGGATAGTTGTGAAGAATTGCTGTCCTCTTTATCCAAGAATTCACTAAAGGAGCTTTGCTTCTTGCCTCCTTAACTCCCCAGTCCCATCATCTTCCTGCCTTTGGCTTCTACCGTATAATTCCACTTAGGCCCTCCATCTCCTCCAACCACTCAGTGCCCCCCTCCACCTCTTCTGCTTTACCTCCACCTCTTCTGCTTTACCTCCACTCCTCCTCTAGCCTCTTAATGTGCTGATATTTCAATCCATAGATTTTAGACCTCATTTTACCCAATCTCAGGTAGCCAGCTGAGGTCAGGAGCACCCTTGACTAGTTGCAATTAATAGAGACAGCTTCAGAGGGCACGTCAAATAGCTTATTCCTTGATGCTCAGGGTAACTTCATTCACTGTCTCTAGGGCACTTTATCTGCTATTTCTACAAATGAAACTCCCTTCTTTCCAGAAACCAGAAACCCCCTTCTTTCTAATTGTTACATGAACAGTCCAGAGGAAAACATGGAAGTTCATAAGTTCTTCTGAGTCTTTTCATTCCGATTCCCACATCTTTCACTGTTATTACAAATTCTGTGTAATTTGGCTGTGGTCTGACCTATTGTGTCTCCAGATTTTTGACCTCTGTCACAAATGTTTCATTCATGACCTTTGTTGTGGTCTGACAGTGATTTTAGAGTAAAATTAGAATTTATTCGGGCCCTCTGGTGAGTTGTGGATGCATCCAGATGAGGGCTGACCATGTGACAGCCATTGCCTACTACAGCTCATAGCGTAGCAGCTTGTATTTAGCTTTATTTCTTAACCATTGCAATACCAGGCAGCAAGCATCCATCTGCTAAGCAGGGTTTGGTGGGAGTCAGGGCTGTAATTCAGTGCCAGGGATGTGATTTCTCTCTGGCTTTTGCTCCTCTTTCCACTAGTCTCAGCTTTGGATTTCCTAGATTTGGATTTCCACTATGATTTCCTAGATTTGATGTTAGGACATTGGCCATAATCTAAGTAGAAAAGCAGCAATCCCCCAAACTGATACCATTCTGTTATATTCTTTCTTCCTCAAACACAGGCCTATGTCATGAAACACTTCCCCCAAGCAGAACTGCCTGAATACCCAGATGTTGTCTGAACATCAGTGTGCTGTAATGGTCCCACAGGGAAAAACACATGCCATAACCCTTCAGGAGTAAATTTTCCTTGTCTGGCCTTCCCACATCCTGACATCACTTCTCCCTTGTGCACAGCAGGGATTGCTCCTGAGGCCCGAGAGTGTATTGGGGAGGTTGGAAATACCCCACAAGAGCTTTCTAAAGGACCAGAGCTGGGTTTTGGTTGAAAAGCCAGTCTACAGATTTCCTTGTAGCTCTTTGGAGGTAATGAGGGAATGCATTTGCACCCCTCTGTCTAGCCACAGGCCGTGAGATGGAGTGGGTTGCTGAACTGGACTCCAGAGACCTCAGCTTATTGCCTGATCTAAGGCAGAAACATAAGATGAGAGCAAGCAAATCTCTTCCTCCTTTTTGTCCCCCTCTCTCATAGCATGTCTTTTCCATTTAGAGATTATCTCTCTCTATGTGTATCCACAGCGCACTGGGGGCTCATACTCTCCACTTCCAAACACTGCTTAAATACAAAGGAAATTAGAGGAACCACTACCTGGTGCCTGGGGCTAAGCTTGCGTTCCTCATCACCTTCAAAGGTCTCATCGACAGCTTGCACTGGGGTCGAATCCCTTTTTCTCATTCTTCGCAATACCTCTTTTTATGGGATCATACTTTATTGCTTTCTTTCCAAGTGTTTCATTACAAACACCATTAATGAACCACTAGGGGTAGCCAAATGTGTTTGGTTGCATGCAGGACCTTGAGAGAGGATTATAGAACACATTCACCACAAAAAGCCTCAGCTTGCTTGCAAACAAGGCAGCCTAATTAATCCTGCTTCCTGCCCCAACAGATGAGCTCTCAAGACAGAAACCTCCCTGAACTCAGGGCTTTGGGAAGACCTGGAAGGATACCAAGTGCTCCAGAGCTGAAAGCTTGGTGCAGGAACCTGACCCCATTCAGACTCAACATATGTCCAGTAAGATAAACAAATGATGCTTGCCACATGGCTGTCACACATCCCAGCATCGAGGCCACCAGCCTCTCTTTGGGGCTATAAAACACCCACTGGAGAATACTGCGAATGAGAAACCTCTCCCCAAGGTTTAAATGCAAAGGCTGGGAGAACAAATTGCAGAAACGGCTGATGTGGCCACCTCTCTTGACAACTTTACCTCTTGTGAGATGGTAACTCAGGAGGAGAAGACAATTTTATATAGGTTGTTGTCTTCCATCTTCACCTTGCTTCAGGCTCTCCTCCCTGTGCTGTTTATGTGCAGCCATTAAGTGCTGTTAACGACACTGTGCAATAAGGAAACAGCACTGCTGTAACATTGATGGGGAAACTACATAAACTTAATGACTTCCCAAGGTCACAAAGGCAGCCTGTTCTTCAGGCATGGGATGTACCAAAGTCCTCCTGCATCCCACTTCAGTGCCTTGGTGGGCTTTTTCTTCCCATGTTTCACTGCATGGATGAAACCCAAGAGAGTTAAATGAAGCAAGCATGACCCTGCTCTGCTGGAAAAGAAGACAGAAGGCAAATGGCTGTGACGGTTTGCGTCCCAGTGGACTTGCATCTGCTTGCTCTTAGGCTGGAGGTGGCCTGTGGGATATCTTCACCCCGCTTCAGCTGGAGTTTTAGGTATTGCACATAGGATGCGTTCAGCTGCTTCAGCATGAGTTTGACTTATGTAGTCTGGAGTCAAAAGCTTTTCTGTGACAACATGGGTAAAACACAATCTCTTGCTAGAAACTGAGCGTTTAACACTGCCCCATATGCAGCTCTAACACCTCTCTGATATTTCAATAAGACCTGCAAATACTCACATCATAGACAGGCACAACGAGAAATGAGTCTACTCCTTTTCTTGGGACCTGGGAAGTTCTGAGGGAACAAGTCCTTAGTACAGGAAAGACATGGAGCTGTTGGAGGAAGGCCAGAGGAGGCCATGGAGCTGCTGCGAGGGTTGGAGCAGCTCTGCTCTGGTGCCAGGCTGAGAGAGCTGGGCTGGGGCAGCCTGGAGAAGAGAAGGCTCCTGAAGGGGAGACCTTAGAGCAGCTCCAGTGCCTAAAGGGGCTGCAGGAAAGTTGGAGAGGGGCTTTGGACAGGGCTGTAGGGACAGGCCAAGGGGAATGGCTTTAAGCTGCCAGAGGGGAGACTGAGATGAGCTCTTAGGCAGAAGCTGTTCCCTGTGAGGGTGCTGAGGCGCTGGCACAGGGTGCCCAGAGAAGCTGTGGCTGCCCCATCCCTGGCAGTGTTGAAGGCCAGGTTGGACACAGGGGCTTGGAGCAAGCTGCTCTAGTGGGAGGTGTCCCTGCCTGTATTAGGGGTTGGAACTTGAGGAGCTTTAAGGTCCCTTCCAATCCAAACCATTCTGTGAGTCCATGATTTTAAGTCCTGAACCAGACAATATTCATATCTTGAATAGGGCTCTTGAAGCAAATGTCAAACAATCAAACTGTGAGAGGTGGTATTTAAAAGTGGTAGAAAACCCAAGGGAGCAAATTGGCATAACTTGCCCTCAAAAGCCATCCCAGGTCTAGTAGAGCTCTTGGTACATGTTACGGAAAAAGGGGAGGGGTGTGATTGATAAAGAAAGAGTAGAATTTAATTAAACTTTTATGAAGTTCATCACTAGAGACTCTTATGGAAACGATACAGTCATTATGGGTGAGTGATAGCTCTGTTAAGGAATGGGCCCATGTAAGAGACAGAAAACTAGGATCAGGAAAGAAAGATCAATTTTAAACCCGCTGCTGAGGTTTCTTTGGGCTGATACTGAGTGATAAATGATCTGGAAAAGAACGAAGAGGCAAGTAATAAATGGTAAATGATTGTCAAATACTTCTGGGACTCTCTAGAAGAGAATGGAAAGAGCTCAAAAAGAAGTTTCCAGAGGTCTTTCTTGGGTCAGTGTAGTCATCTACCTGCATATAGCCTGAAATTGGTGAAGAAATTTGCTTTCTTTAAAGCCATTTTCAGATTCTGAAAGTGCCTGAAGAGCTATCTGTCCTCCCCAGTTCAAAACAAGACTTTGACACCAAAATCTGTAGTATAATATTTTTGATTATTTTTTCACCTAAATTCTTAGTTTTGACCCATTATGGTTGGCCTGAATTTTTTTTCTTAGCAACCACAAGGACAATAAGCTTTGGAAAAATATGACTTGATGCTCTCAGAATTGGATGTCCTTGGGAAAGGGGCAACAATGTCTATTGGAGTCATTACTGAGCGTGGCCAGAGTGGTTTCACTACGTTGCTTTAGCAGCACAGCACACTGTACATCGAACATCTTAACATCAGGCCATGCACAGAACACACATACTTTACACCTGGATGTGTGTATTTCCTCCACAAACACATGCTGTTGATCAGCCCAGCAAGGGAACACCTCCCCTTGGGTTAGCTGACCCGTGGAAACAAAAGGAGTACAACTTGCCTTTCTGAATCGTTGTCATTTACCTCTTGACACGACACCTTTCTCTGCTCTCAGCCCCTGGCTATATGAGTTGTGGTTTGCATCCAGGTCTAAATCCAAACCCCTCCAAGGTGTGTGAGAGTTCAGATTTCAGCCTGTGCCTATGTCAAACATGAACCCTTTTTAATAAAGCAGAAATCTCCAGATGCACCCAAACAGATGAAAACCATCAGCAAGGATAGTGCCATTTCATCTCTTCTGGAGGAACCTTTACGCTACCCCTTACTTTCCACCTCCCCGGTCTCCATCTTGCCATCTGTTATCCCACGTAACTGGATCATTGCTTTGTATCTTGCTCATGCCCTTCACCTGACACAGCCCATTCCCCCTTTCCAATAAAGGCAGAAACACAGAGGATGTGCTGTGTGCACTCATTCTGTTTCCAGCCCATCTCATGCTGGGGCCCCATGCAAACCATGCTATCAATCTGGCGGTCTCTCATGATGGAGCCCACATGGGAACCTTAGATAATGGATTACAGTGGAGGACATATATTTCTAAATGTGTTTAAGATGTCTGGCAGTTTCTTAAGAAGCAAAAGAGGAGAGGGGAAAAGCAATTTGAGGGGAGAGAAATGTACCCCAAATCAGCGCGACGCTTTTGGAAAGGGGATGAAGAAAGTCCATCATGCTGTACTGCTTCATCCATCCCAACACAGGAGGTGAATGGGGAAAAGCAGAACTCCCATAGCCGAGGGCAAGGAGGCAAACAGGTAATATGGTAAACATTGCACATGGTTTAAATTATCATTGGTAATAAAACCATTCATCATCAGCCTCCATGCTGAAGATTGAGATAGCTATTGCTCCCAAGGATTCGGTGACTGAAAGAATGAATCATTTGCTGTTCTCTTGCTCTCTTATTTTCTTTGACCTCCATGGCCCTGGCTCAAGGTCTTGCTGCAGAATGACAGGTCAGCTGCTCTGAGCTCAGTATCCCAAAAGTTATAGCTTGGGATTCAAAGGTAATCACAGTCATCACTGATGTGTCTCTCTGCTCACTGAGACTGGGCTTCCTCTGGCATGAGGACTGAATTATCCCTCTGCCTCAAAGACTAATCACTCAGCATCTGAGCTGAGAGAGGGTTTGAGATGTCCTGTGCATGACCCCACCAAGAACTGGTGACCATGGCAGGCCCCAGACAGACAGCAGAAGGTTGGTACATTATTGAGGTTGCTTCGGTTGACCATATCAAAACTCTGCTTTTTATGGTTTCTTTATGTATCACATGCAACATCAGGGTTGCAATGTCTAGGGAGCGATGTGAGCTTCCCTCCCACTTACCTCTGGAGATGGACACAGGCCCTGCATGTTCTATCAGAAGCCTGGAAAACAGGGCAGAGCCTGTGCTGTCCTCTGTTTTAGATCACAACTCAACCATCATCCATTCAAACCATCACCCTCAGAAGCGGATAGGAAGAATCTTCCACTTTGCCCCCTCAAAACCATGGATTTTGGGATCCCCCCTCTGTGGTGCCCAGGTTCTTACCTCCGCGACATTCCTTCTGTGACTTCTTTTCCAAGCAAAAACCCCTCACCCATAAGCTGCATATTCATTCTCCTTTCCAACTGGGCAAACCTGTGCCTCTCTCCAGGAAGGTCTGCCCAGAGCAAATCCCTTTGGTGCAACATGAACTGCATGTGTTGTTCTCCCCAGGTATCAACCCAAAACTGGGTCAGGATGCCTGCTGTAAACTTGGTGTATGTACTCCATCGAGTTTTGGAAGGGAATAATATATTTGCCCTACTTGGACTGTTTGGTTGTAGAAACCATTGCAGGATCCTCATTTCATGAAGTGATTTCTTTCAGTGTTATTGAGCTGTTTGGATAATAACAATAGCAGGTTTCTCTTCCAGACACATTCTCTTTGGGGTTCCCTTACCTCCTTGTCCACAGAATAGGAGACCCCCTGATCCATACTGCAGAAAGAAAGGTGAAAAATGTGATATTTGGTTGCACTATGTGCTGTGTAGCAGCAATACTGGGTAAAACAGGCTAAAAAGAGGTGAGGTCCTAGAGGTATTGGTGACTTTAAGCTGCTTTTATACAC
This sequence comes from Amazona ochrocephala, assembly GCA_039720435.1. Classification (NCBI taxonomy): domain Eukaryota; kingdom Metazoa; phylum Chordata; class Aves; order Psittaciformes; family Psittacidae; genus Amazona; species Amazona ochrocephala. The sequence goes on along the minus strand of CM077877.1, from coordinate 3,285,998 downwards.
AGTGAGTTTTGTATTACAGGATATTTTATTGCAGATGAGGACACCATACAACAGAACCACCTTTCACACAGTGATTTTTTTCCAGATAGCTTCATTTAGTTCTTTCTTTGCATCGGTTTTACACTGCTGCAGCTTTGCCAGACATGAATATGGTTTAAGCCATCAAGGATCACAAACTCTTAGCTGCTCGGACAGTCACAGCCCTTTTGAGATCAAGATTGTGCCTGTTTCCCCCAGCTGCAAACTTCGCCAAGGCCATTACAGTGGTGTGGCCCTGGGATAAGTGACATTGGAAAAAGGCTCATTGTCTTCCAGGAGGTTTCTCCAATGCACAGCTCTGGTATAGCAACAGAGGGCTCAGACCCATAACAACAGTTGGATTTCTGCAGGAAATGATAACTTGGAATCTGGGAGAGGATTCACATAGATGCACATGACTACACTGGACAGGGTTTAGAACAACCTACTCTAGTGGAAGGCGTCATTGACTGTGACAGGGGGTTGGAAGTGGATGAGCTGTAAGGTCCCTTCCAATCCAAACCATTTCATGCTAGGTAGCCAATACCAAGAACACCACATTTTGAAGTGCAAGCTCGCCCTTGCAGTACTGTATCAATAAAGTCAAGCTCTGGCTTCAAGTGGGTGCAAAAGCTCATGGTCCACAGGCTGATGGAGAAAGAGAAGGATGGGAGGCAAGCAGAGCCTGTTGTGATGTCTTCCATTAGCACCAGACTTTTCTAACCCATACCAGCCTGGAGATCTGTTCTGTGCTTATCACTTCAGTGCTGGAGCAGATAGAGAAACTATAAACAGGACAATGGCCATAAAGACACCCAGATGTACAGCGTGGTGGCTGGTCTCTGCCCAGCTCATTACCTCCACCATAAAACCCTTTGCTGCTTCACTGGAGTCAGCAGGTCTCAGATTTACAGATGTCAATGCACAGCTCCTGTTTCAGCCTTTAATTTACTATTGAAACGAGTAAGAAATCAGGTACCTAAACAAGAAGTTGGACACAGCAATGCCTCTGTGGATTGGGCCAGGTGAGTCTGGCCAATAAATATCTGAAACGTCCCATCCCCTGTTGAGAGCCTGCTCACACTTTGTGTCTCCGAGCCCTCGGTAATGCTACTGCCTGCAACAGCAGGGTCTGGGTATCAGGGCAAGGAGCATGACCCATAAATCTGCTGCTTAATGAGATACAGAGAGATTATCTGTTCTCTCCCTATGATTTGTGGGTTCGTTGTTATTTCATGTACATTTTCAACCCTGTTGCAATGTCCACCAGGCACAGCAAGCTCTGCAGTAAATTTTATCTAGCGAGGGAAAAGCAAGCAGGGGGGATTGCTTGTTTTCTGTCCGCAGCTGTGGGGGTTTCTGATGGTTTGCGTTTTGCTCTGAAGTCAGGAGGGTGGATTGAAGCTCTGTCAGGCTTGTTTGGATGTCAGGAAGTTGCAATAGGGTTACAATAGGGAGTGCTTTTCTCTTGAATAAATACGACTGAAGCGATGCTCTCAGCTCCCATAGAGGATTGGTGCTGTATTAAAACCGTGTTCTTTTTTGGAGCACATACAAAGCTGAAGTCTTGTTCTCTGATGTTTGCAGAGCCCGTGCTCCTTTTCTTTGATGACTTTCAGTGCCATGAGTGTTCTGGGGAAGCTCCAGCATTGGTATGTACAGGGGACATGAACAGATAATCCGAAGTATCAGTGGTAGCTGAGGATGCTCTCACCTTCAACCTTTGCTTTCCACCTTTCCTTCTCATGGTACCTACTCTTAATCCTTGACAGTGCAATGCCAAACCTGTTTTATCATGCCCTAAGCATGCAGAGATGCTCCTGCCTCAGAATCATCCCTGCTTCATGAAGGGTATTTCATTAGAACCATTTGACTTTTGCAGCTATGTAGTTTTGCAATAGCTTAGGACTGAAATCACTCCATTAACTATAAGAGATTAATCCTGGATTTACCCTTGTGTCCTTGCTGATGCTACACCAAAACTGGAGAACCCAGGGTCACTTCAGAGAGCAGGGTGGAGGAATGGGCTCAAACTTGCTTTGCAATCCTGAAGCATGACCCTTGTGCATCTCTACCTCTCTTCCACATTCTCGTGTCCATCGACGGGGTGCATAGACCAGCCCAGCTCACCTCTCTAACTTACTCTGTTCAGCAGGAAATGTTTTGCTTTCCCTCTCATTGCCCCTCTTCCCACACAACATCAAAACACAAGTCTTGAAAAACCAAGGTTTCAAGCCTAAATCTTCCCTAAGCCACCTGGGTTCCCCCATCACCCTCCAGCTGCATTCCTGAGATTTAATTATTCTCCTCTTTCCTTCCTTTTGCATGGAGCATGTTTGCCAGAGGGTAAAGCAATGGCAGCTTATCACCAGATGATGTTACCTTTCAACATCCCCTGCTCAGGCCTTAGGAAAGAGCTCTCCTCCCATGGCCGGCTGTGACCTTTCTTGTCCCATATGGGATAGAGCTGCCAATCCACCACTAGGACACAAACACACCAGATGTTGTCGAGATTGAGACAGTCTGCTCCAAAGCCACTTTTTATTACTATTATGAGTATATTAGAAACTACCAGAATTTATGGGTTTTGAGGTCTGAGAGGTCAGCCTGCTCCCCAACTTTATCCTCCTCTCGTCTGATGCTTTTTTGGGTGAAAAATATCAAGGCTACATTTGAAGAAGGAGGAGGAAACAAAAGAACTAATGAGCAAACCATTTGCCAGCTTGTAGGTCAAGTCTGAAAGTGTTTTCCTTAGAGTCTACAGCAAAATTCCCATAAACTCCAATGGAGAAGGCTATCTCTGAAGAAATGGAGATGCCTTCAAAAGAACCCAACCCTACTGAATGTATATGGTATCCTGTGTCCCATGTCCCTGCTTTACAGGGATGCTTATTCTTGTTCTAGCTTCACTTCTGATACACCCTAGTCATCTACTTGCCAGACCAGGAGGTGTGGTTCTTCACACCCTTATCCCACCTCTTCAATGAGTTTTCAACCAGTACGTTATCTTATGTGTCTTGTAGGAAGGAATATTCACTTTGGGATGAGAAGGTAAGGTTTCCATCAGTGTGGTGATTTGTTGCTCCCTTAACAAGGAGTTTCAATATTGCTATGTGTGACATTTGTTATATCATAAACCAGTACTACGCAGGTTCACATCACTCGGGGTAAGGAATGATTTCTCTTTCTACCTTTTATCACATTTACCAGCATCCCACCAGGAGCTTCAAGCACCCAGGGAACAAGGGAAGGGAGAGCAGAAGAACAGCCCTGATTGATTCATGGGGATCAGTTAGTGAATGCTCCCTAATAGCATTCACTAAATGCATCCAGATCTGAAACCCCCAACACAAGAGGGACGTGAAGTTATTGGAGCACATCCAGAGGAGGCCACAGAGATGCTGTGAGGGCTGGAGCAGCTCTGCTCTGGAGCCAGGCTGAGAGCTGGGCTGAGGCAGCCTGGAGAAGAGAAGGCTCCTGAAGGGGAGACCTTAGAGCAGCTCCAGTGCCTAAAGGGGCTCCAGGAAAGCTGGAGAGGGGCTTTGGAAAAGGGGCTGTAGGGACAGGCCAAGGGGAATGGCTTTAACCTGCCAGAGGGGAGACTGAGATGAGCTCTTAGGCAGAAGCTCTTCCCTGGGAGGGTGCTGAGGCGCTGGCCCAGGGTGCCCAGAGAAGCTGTGGCTGCCCCATCCCTGGCAGTGTTCAAGGCCAGGTTGGCCACAGGGGCTTGGAGCAAGCTGCTCTCGTGGAAGGTGTCCCTGCCTGTGGCAGGGCTTGGAGCTGGAGGAGCTTTAAGGTTTCTTCCAATCCAAACCAATCTGGGATTCTACGATTCTCTGAAACCTCTGGCTTATATATGTAAAGTCCTGGAGGGCATGCTCCAGCACTGCATGCTGGCATTTCAAAAAGAACAAGGAACTCCATGGAGTTCATAGTAGTTGGAAGCACACTTCAGGTGATGTCAGAGACAAGGGATCTCCACAAGCCCTCTGTCTCTTTGGGAAAAATACTTTTAAAGAGCCAATATGGACCAAGGTTTGCATTGCTGGTGATGAATCCCAGCCCAGTGGCCAAGTCTCCTTCCTCACCTCCATCCGTTTTCCTTCCATAGCCCTGGTCTTACTTGCAGCCATTTTGTCAAGCCAGGTATTCCAGCAAAAACCGCTCATCAGCAATGCAACATAAAGTGGAAGTGACCCCTGACACCGGCTTCAAATTAGACTAGATGAGCCTACAACCAGGAAACTGTTCCCCCAGCCCCCTTTAAAATGTAACAAATGAAAACCATTTGGTTGCTATTACCGGTGATTATGATAAGCTATGTTAAAATATGAACTGGGGGAATTTATCTTTATTTCCTGGGATAGCATTGATGAAAAATGCGCTGCTCCATCTTGATTTCCAGTCACTCGAATGAACTGTGTCGTGCATTTATCTTTGTTTGGCTTGATGCATGTAACTGATCTGGGGAAGAAGAGAGGGCAAGGAGAGGGAGGGCAGGATTGGCAACTTAATCAGATGCAGATAAGTTTATTAGCTGCCCTCAGATCTGTTCCTGATCGAACACGACAAGCTAGTCTGCATGTCGGATATCTCCTCATACTCCTTTGGGGAGAAGGCACAGCCTCTGTCGTGGCATAACCTCTAGCAAATGGTTTGCATCAGTTCTCATTACACTTTCAGGCCTCTCTCTAATTATTTTCTGCCAGATCCTGGGGGCTGGGTGGGTTCTGCTGTCCAATGGGACTTCCTCATTGCAGAATGAAAGCAAAGACTTGGACAAGAAACGAGGTCAAAGCTATCACCCCTCCCCACCTCCCCCTTTCCTGTAGGTGAGATTCAAGCAGTGTCTACCAGATTTCTTGCTCCTAAAGCAGTCTTAGGAAACTTTAGATTTTGGCAAGATAAGATGAGAAAGGGTTGGAGGTTATTTTGTAGGGCAAAGTTTGTGCAAGGTTTTCTGTAGCACAAGCTGGTTGTTGGATTGCAGTTCCACTGTTTGATGCTGCACCAGAAACCCAGGGAAGACCTGACACAGATTTACCTGTGGAAAACACTGAACAGCTTTCTGGGAATAGCACTAAAGCAGAGGTAGAAAGTTCACACTATTAGGCTGCCTATGAAATCAGTAGCTTTGCTATTGAGGTCCATAGGAATGTATTGCAGAGATTCAATTTTATATATACATATATGTATAAATATGCACACACATATATAGAATATATATAATTTTACAAGGGCCTGTAGGGACAGGCCAAGGTGAATGCCTTTAACCTGTCAGAGGGGAGACTGAGATGAGCTCTTAGGCAGAAGCTCTTCCCTGGGAGGGTGCTGAGGCGCTGGCACAGGGTGCCCAGAGAAGCTGTGGCTGCCCCATCTCTGGCAGTGTTCAAGGCCAGGTTGGACACAGGGGCTTGAAGCAAGCTGCTCTCGTGGAAGGTGTCCCTGCCCATGGCAGGGGGTTGGGACTGGATGAGCTTTAAGGTCCTTTCCAACCCAAACCAATCTGGGATTCCATGATTCACAATTGCTCTTTTTGAGCATTCAGGGGTGAGCATTTTTCATCTGGTGGAAAGCATGGAAAGTTGTGCTGTAATCCTGAGGGTTATATTGAGCTTCACCAGCTAAGAACCTACCCAAGAGCTTTAGGGACTTTGTGGCTGAAAAACTCAGAACCATCAGAAGAGTATTGCATCTCCGAGCAATTAGCACTCATTGAGCTGGCCTGAAAAACATCTCTTTCCAATAGCTCTTGTTGTCTGTGGCGTAAAGAGCTGAGCTATAATGAGGGTGTTTCTCCAGGAGCAAAGTATGACCCAGTACAAGAACAGATCACTTAAGCATTTCTTCTCACCTGTTTTTAACTGAAGTGCATTGCAAATTGTAAATCCCTGTGCTGGTTTTGGATGGGGTAGAGTTAATCTTCATAGTAGCAATTACAGGGCTGTGTTTTGGGTTTGTGCTGGAAATAGCGTTGATCACACAGGGATGGTTCAGTTATTGCTGTGCAGTGCTTACACGGAGTCAAGGTCTTTTGTGCTCCTCATCCCACCAGTGAGGAAGCTGGGGATGCACAAGTAGCTGGAAGGGGACACAGCAAGGGCAACTCACCCCAGCAGACCCAAGGGATATCCCACACCATAGGACATCAAGCAGAGCATATAGAACTGGGGGAAGAAGAAGGAAGGGGGATTTTGGGAGTGGTGGTGTTCGTCTTCCCAAGTCACTGTTATGTGTGATGGAGCCTATCCTGGAGATGGCTGAACACCCGCCTGACATGGAAAGTGTTGGATGAATCCCTTGGTTTGCTTTACCTATTAAACCATCTTTATCTCAGCCCATAACATTCCTCACCTTCCCTCTTCCAATTCTCTCCCCTATGCTGATGCAGGGGGAGTGCTCTGTGTGGCTTTGTTGCCAGCTGGGGTGAAAGGATGATAATCACCCAAACAGTCCCCTGTCTTCAGCTGAGTCTATCCCACCAGTCACACCACTTGAGAAATCCCTCTTCTATTGTGTTTTTTACCTTTAAAAGGAAAAACCCCACCACCCTCTCACTCAGCACAGCTCAATTTAACAGATGTTTGCTCACTTACGACAACGTCCTGCTTACAAGATGGGGTAACTCGTCTGGTTCTTGAAAAAAAGCGACTATATTACCTCGATGCAAACTCATGCCCAGTCCTGGGAAGGGGAAATATTAGGAATAACAACAGGTGAGGCCTGACAGAACAGACATAATGGGTCCGAAACCATTTATTGCCCTTCTTTGTCAGCCGAGAGGAAACTTCAGGAGTTATTCCTCTCACTTGATCTCTTAGTTCCTGCTTTTATAGGAAGGTTTTGTATTTCCACTGTTGGATGTTTGCCTTGTTTGTGCTGTGCAGGATCTTTTCTTCTCTCTTTGCTTCATACTATGTCTTTGCAGATCACTGATCCCATGTAAAGGGCAAGGGATAGCAAACATGATGACCTCCATGGACAGATCTCAAAATGCTACAGGAAGGATGTAATTTACGTCAAGCAAGAAGGCACTGATGCAGCAAAATATGAATTTGAAGTCACCCCAAGGCTGAGCACCTAAGCTACACAGCTTTTAGGGACAGACTTCTTTAGCAGGGCCTGTCGTGACAGGACAAGAGATAATGGTTTTAACCTGCTAGAGGGGAGACTGAGATGAACTCTTAGGCAGAAGTCTTTCCCTGTGAAGGGTGCTGAGGCGCTGGCACAGGGTGCCCAGAGAAGCTGTGGCTGCCCCATCCCTGGCAGTGTTCAAGGCCAGGTTGGACACAGGGGCTTGGAGGAACCTGCTCTAGTGGAAGGTGTCCCTGCCCATGGCAGGGGCTGGAGCTGAATGGGCTTTATTGTCCCTTCCAACTCAAGCCTGACTCTCTGATCCTATGATCCTCATGTAGGAAGATAAGCAGACCTCCCATCTGCAATGTGAAGTGCTTGACTCTAAATCACAAATTCCTTTTAACCCAAATCAGCTGCAGTGGAGTCTAAACTTAGCTATCAAATGCAGCATCAGCTGGTTTCCATGAGGCTCTGCACGTGCAGTAGAGATGCTTTCAGCCCCTGCTACACTGATAAAGGAATTTTGGTGGCAATGAATGGTCCCACAGTGAGGACAAATGCGTCTGATACAGATTAGGAGTGAGAGGCTGGAAAAGCAGCAGCCAATTTGGTATCAAGAGCACTGCTCTGGTTAGTGTTACGTCCATCTCAGGCTGCAAGTGCTTGCAAGCAGCCAGGCTCCTCCAGGGAGGGATTTAACAGCTTCAGTTTTCAAGGCAGAGCCCAGAGACTCTCTGGAGCATGAGCCCCAAGGGAGCAGAAGCAGAGGCTGGGGGGATAAGGGAGAGCATTAGTGCACAGCAACCTTGCATTGGCCTCTCTGCTGAAGTTATCATCTTTTTCAGTGGTAAACTCATAGCAGATGGATTAGCCTGCTGTGTGTGTACTTTTGCTGTTAAGTTTTTCTCCCTGCTTACACTTGGAGATACACATGTGCACATTTGCCCACCTCCTCTAAAAATAACTAAAGCACATCGAACGCATAGGTTTTTCTCCATTTCTCTTTAAGTTGCTGGTAGATTCAGTGGCTTGGCTGCAGTCTCCAGAGTTTTAGGTCTTGCAGCCTGCTCTCAGCCCAGCTCTCCCTGCTGATTTCATTGCAGTACTTTCTGTTTAAGTTGTAGCTTGGTTTTGGTTTTCTTCCTATTTATCAGGGTGTTTTTAAAAGGTTTTGGTGCCCTAAGTGCTTATCAGCAAAAATAGCCTCCAAGAGACTTAATCATAGGGATATGATCCTTGCACAGAAACTGAGGTCTAGATCAGGATGGAAATGATCTGGGAAACCATCACATCATGAGACACCCATTTGGCATTTGCTTTGCAGCCCAGCAGCCAGAGCTGATACCCTCGTGCAGGTAGGACAGAAGCAGGATGTTTCTCCACTCCATGACCAAACTCCTGATGCTGGAGGGGTGGGAAGTGCCTTTCTTCACCCATCAGCCATGCTTAGGACCTTGCTTCAAGGTGAGCAGTACTTTTTGTCTCCATCTTGCAACACATGGGAGACAAGCTGGAGGAAACCTCCCAGTGCATTCCCTTCACCTGAAGCATCCACCATAGTGCTGATATGGTGCAGAAGAGATAATCTGAGAGCTGGAACCCAACACCATGTCAAGGCCAGGTTGGACGGGGCTTGGAGCAACCTGCTCCAGTGGAAGCTGTCCCTTCTCATGGCAGGGGTTGGAACTGAATGAGTGTTAAGGTCTCTTCAACCCAAACCAGTCTGGGATTTTATGGTTCTATGATTCTTGTTTCCATTGAAGCTTGATAAGATTTCAGTGTACATAGAATCATAGAATCATAGAATAGTTTGGGTTGGAAAGAACCTTAAGATCATCCAGTTCCAAACCCCTGCCATGGGCACGGACACCTCACACTAAACCATGTCACCCAAGGCTCTGTCCAACCTGGCCTTGAGCAACACCAGGGATGGAGCATTCACAACTTCCCTGGGCAACCCATTCCAGTGCCTCACCACCCTTACAGTAAAGAACTTCTTCTTTATATCCAATCTAAACTTCCCGTTTCAGTTTGAACCCATTATCCCTTGTCCTCTCACTACAGTTCCTAATGAAGAGTCCCTCCCCAGCATCCCTATAGGCCTCCTTCAGATACTGAACAGCAACAGCTGAGATAGCATCAAAACCAGAACATGCTCCATCTATGGCACAGACCTCATTTTCTAAATGAAATCAATGAATGCACCACCCCTTTCACCAGAAAACCCTCTGAAATCTTGGCATGACTTTCTAGGTGAATCTGGTACTTGAGGCAGAGCCAATCCTACAGATGGCCCTTGGCAGCACTGAGCTGCAGTGACAGACAGCTACAGTGACGGCTCGTGTGGTGCTGCCAGCAGTGGGGCTGGATACCCAAGCTCTCTTCAGAGGGACTGGGATGTGTTTGTATGATCACCGATCCCAGGAAGCACTAGGCAACCTGGGAACAGTGGAGAAATAGAAGGGAAAAGATGGGAAACTGGGGACACTGAGCATTGCAAGTCTCTGTGTTACAGATGGGTTAGACTTCACGGTACTCAATCTCCTCCATAAGCAGCACCCATATGGACAGATGTCGGCACATGGGGCTCTCCAACACTGACACAAAGCAAGAGGCAGGTCCAGAGTCCCCACAAGCAGATAAGAGAGGTGCAAAGAGAAGATGAGAAACAGGCACCAAGAGACACCTATGAGTGGCAAACTGGGGATACTTCAAGGCCAGGTTGGACATGGAGCCCTGGCAGTGGGTTGGAACTGGATAAGCTTTAATGTGCCTTCCAACACAAACCATTCTGTATTAGCTCCAGGTTTCCTGTGCTTTCCAGCCATACCCCAAGATGCGACCAGCATTTTAGAGAACTTAGAGGACAGTAATGAGCCACCTTCATGAATATGAAGGGTTTGCACAGGAGCGTTCAGACCCTCCATGAGGAACCTCAGTTGAGGCTCCTCAATCTCTTCCTTGTCACTGGGTTAGCCAAAATGTGTCTCCAAACACACAAATTCCCTGATCCTTGTCTTGTGAGAGCCACAAGCAGCCTCCACAGGCAGCACAAACCTGATTTCCTTTCAGGTTCACAGACCTGCAATGCACATCACAGTGATACAACCACTCAGCGAGTAGGGCTTAGCTGGGTGACTACCCCATATGGGTAATGAACACATTTACAGCCCTGACCCCACAAACTGCCTTAGAAACTTACTAACTGCAGTTAATTCTTTACCAGGTCCAGTCATTAATGCTGTTATTTGTCTTTCCTGGAGTGTGTGAGCTGAACTTACTGACCTTGCATGGGATACAGGGATTTAAATAGGGAAATCTGCTTAATATTAGCACATTTTTCAAGCCCTGCACAGGCCTTGACAAGATTATTTTTAACAGATGACACTCGGCTATTTGAAAAGAAGATGAATGGGGTTTTGGCTGCGCAAACCAGAGCAGAAATATCTCATTGGGGTGATGGGGGGAAGAAAAGGAAAGAAAAATCTGCTTGTGAAAGGCAAAGTTTATTGACATTCTGTCATTTAGACAATTCTGTCACCCATGTGAAAGTCCTAATCCTGGCATCAGGGGAGCCATGTGGAGGTCTGGGTTTGGCGAATGAGCCAGATCTTCTCTTGCAATGGCCATTTCCTTTGGTTTCTGGGAGTCCATGATACCTGGGATGAGGACTGAGCTCTTGGCGAAGACATTATGAGAAGACATTATACAAAGACATTACTTCTGGGAGAAAAAGCAAAGCACTTCATTCAGTGAAAATTGCCAATCAAAGCACTAAAAATAAAGGTGCATTTGTGCAGAAGTCATTCAGATCAGGCTCTTTGCTGTCTCTGACACACGTGGTGGAGCATCATGCAGAAACATCCAAGCATCAGCATTACCTTGGCACTGTTTGTGCCAAATCTGGGCCAGACAATGGCACATGATGCTCTCCAGCTCTCAGGCTGGGCATCACACAACATGGACCTGAGCTTTCTGAAACGATGGCCCAGGCAAGCCTTGACCTACTAAAGAAACAAAGGGCTTATGCCTAAATAAGAATGAACAGTAAGAAGAAATAATGCTTTCTGCACAGTTTGCAGTTTGCATAGATAGCAGCAGCTGGCTGGATACATACCAGTTATGAACTGCGGACACCAGCTGAGAATCTGACCCTGTGAAGTGAAACCAAAGTAAAAGAAAAAGTTGCTGGCAAAGCCGCTTAATGTTCACAAGCTGAAGGACGGGTTTTGTGAAGGCTTCACACCAAGAAACCAGCCCGAGGCATAGGAAATGTCAAGCTGAATGGCAAAGTCACACACAGCTTAAAAGAGGTTTGTAATGGAAAGGCAGAACAAAGTACACGCTGTGCGTTATGCTCCATTGCCAAGGAACAGTCTGAGAGACCTCTGAATTTGGGTTCAAGTGCTCCAGGGCTATGGGGAGCTGTAATATAAAGAAGGGCAGCAGTCTGACTCCTCATCTTGTAGCATTGCATGTGTGATAGATGGAGCGGTGCTAAGAGGGAAAAGATGATGGATTTTCCCAGCCTACCCAGTAAATCCACTCTTGCACTTAACCAGCATCTTTTCAGAGACGTGCAAATTCCTTGAGGCCCCAAAGCTGGGCTAACACTCCCGCAAGGGAAAGCTCTTTCTGATTTCCTTGCATTGCCCTATCTCAGCCCACTTTCCCTCCAGACATGAAACCAGAGCCACAGAGCTCTGTGAAGCTACCAACATGGTCAGTGCAAGACCTACAAGGAGAGCTTGTGGAAGGTGGGCTCCTTTAAGGGGGGATCTGAAAACAGCCTCCAGCTACTTGAGGGATAGTTATAAAGATCACAGAATCCCAGACTGGTTTACATTGGAAGGGACCTTAAAGCTCATCCAGCTCCAACCCCCTGCCGTGGGCAGGACACCTTCCACTAGAGCAGGTTGCTCCAAAACTATGTGTCTAACCTGGCCTTGAATACTGCCACGGATGCGGCAGCCACAGCTTCTTTGGGCAACCTGTGTCAGTGTCTTACCACTCTCACACCAATGAATTTCTTCCTTGTATCCAACCCAAATTGCCCCTGTTTCAGTTTAAACCCATCACCCCTTGTCCTATAACCCCAGTCCCTGATGAGGAGTCCCTCTCCAGCATCCCTGTAGGCCCCCTTCAGACATCGGAAGGATGTTCTGAGGTCTTCATGCAGCTTCTCCTCTACAGACTGATAAAGATGAGCAAAGCTAAACCATTTTCCATAGTGGCAAATACAAGAGGCAATAAATTTCTTTGTTGCTTTCATAGTCGTATGGATGAGAAACCTCCAATGGTCCCTTTCTACCAGCGCTTCTTGGACTACATGAATAATACTGGTCTGATTTTGTTTTGTTTCGAAGTTGAGTTTTTATTGAACATGCCTGAGAATAGCCCTGTCAAATTGGAAGTGGTTTCTCAGCAGACCTTATTTATCTATATTATCCCTGCTATATATTTCTTTGATTGACTTGATTGAAGCTCTTTCACTGATAATTGCCAGCATTTACAGGTACCTCAGTCCTACAGAGGGAAATTACCACTGATTAATAGTGAAATCAGTGCAATTATCTGAGCACGCACCTAGCTAAGAGAGAAGGGAGGCACTGCTCTATCTTTGAGAAGCAAATGCAAAGAGGTCATGATCTGGCAGGGTATTTTCAGGTGAAGAAGGTCTGGCACCCAAATGGCAATCTATAGGCGTTCAGATTCAGGAGGACCCAAGTGATGAAAACTCTTCCTAAATCCTATGGATTACATTCCTGGTGGTAGAGAGGAGGTGAGATGGTCCGAGATGTCCCTGTCCCAGACCTCAATGACAGTATATCAGGACAGTTGTTTTGGCTGTGTGACTTTCACGCAACAAAAACATGACCACCACAAATCAAAGACCAGCCAAAAATGCCTCTAGTTGGGCATTAACCATCTGGGACTTGTGCAGGATGATTAACAGGACTTCATCAACAGGACATGGTGAAGGGATGGACTGTGAAACCCTGAGATACCACATTACAGAGCCACAGAGGTGCCATTTCTCCTTGTAGCTGATTCTTGCACAGCATCCCAGGTGAAGCTCTCATCATAACTTGAAAATGGTGCTTTGCAAATGTCTGGCACGGGACCTCATGCTGCAACAGCAGATGAAAGACCTGAGTTTCTTCTGTTATTATCCCTGCAAGCCAGTCACGATAAATTATTCCAGTGGAGTGATTTGGTTTTCCTGTAGCTTCCCCACAGCTGTTCAGCTTGGCTGATGGGCCAACTCCTCCTGTGATATTTGGTGAGGTTTCCATGCAGATGGCAAACCTCTTCTCTTTGGAAACCTGTGAAAACAACAAGAAATGAGGTCTCTTTTTTGTTCTCCACTTCTTTTGTGCTTCTTCACGTGCAAAAAGGCCATGCCTGGGGCAAAGACCTGCTGCAAAACCTCTGGTGGGCAGGAGGCGAATAAAATGAGATGGAAATTGCAGACTGAATGAAATAGAAGTGGAATGATACTCCAGAATTTCCTGAAAGTGTTATCAAACTCTTTCAATTTCAAGCTTGGCATTATACTTTAGACGAGCAAATTTGGATATTACACTGAGGGGCAGAAGAATCACTATAAATCATTGCCCATCCAATCCCATCCCACCATGGACAGCCAGGTCAAACACCTAGCCTTTTCCTCTTCTTCCTCTCAGCTGCTTCTTATATTCCATTGCATCCCTGCCAATCATGCAGAAACGATGAATTTGAAGCAGCAGGCTCATAAATTCTAAGGCTGGCTTAGAAATCATGAGAATTAATGGACTCTGTATTCTTTTTCTTTGGCTCCCTGGTTTTGGCACACTCAGGACATACAGTACAGGTTTTTCAACATTCATAAGGACTAGAATAAACTATTTTTCCCCTTTTTTTAATGTTCTTTCCCAAGGAACAGAGAAATGGAAGCCCAGATGCTCAGCCCCTGGAACTGGAGCTTGAAGAAAAACCATAAACATATTGACCTGCACGATGAAGTCGTAAGAGTTGGCAACTTTCTGGACTTCATGTTTCAAAAGCCCTTGTTCTTCCTTCATTAACTTACATTTTCTAGTTTGGCTTCATTGGAAAGGAAAGAGAGGAAGGGAAGGTCCTTTCCCCCACCATAAGCAGCCTTCTTGCTGTGCTCCTGGACAGTTTTGATGGTGGCTACTTTTTCTACCTTGGTTTGGGATGTTGGAGGGCTCTGGATCAGTGTTGTTTAGAAAATAGTAGATCAGCTGGCGTAGCTCACCTATTCAGGTGTAATGGGTGATATTGGACTAGAGCACCCAAATTGCTCTTACTCCTCCAGGTCTCTTGATACTTTGCGCCTTTCCGTGGCAGGATGTTGCCCTTAGTTTGGAAGAAGAATGGATACCACTGGGCTCTGAGCTGAATTACATCATCTGGGTTAACTAAAACAATACTCCAAAATAGCATTCGTCATGTTCCCATGATAGAGCAGGGTGAGATTTACATCAGATGACGAGATGACTCTGCAACGCCAAAGGCCCAGAGCCACTTAGTATTAACTTGCCTTTGCTTCCATGAGTGCATTTGACTTCAGTGGAAATCAAGAGCTGAAATGCCTTCATGGAGATGGGCCAAGACTGCTATTTTATCACGATCCCTTCTTGCTTGTCCCTGTAGAACTACAGGATTGCCGGGGGGCGAAGGGGGAGACAACACATTTTCTTGTCACTGATGAAAAAGGAAATTGTTTTAACTGGGCACAGAGAAAAAGAAAACTCTTTTCTCCCTGTGGTAACAATAAAATGTTCTCAGGCATTTCCTCGTTGATAGTACAGCATCAAGCAAGCATCAGTGGGGCTCCGAGGGTTCATAACCCAGCAGCATTTGGCGTCATGCAGGTTCTGTGGATCTCTTCCAGGTTTTTGCTACCACAAAGAGTCAGATTCCCAACCCAGCTTCAAGGGATGGTGATTAAGGAAACTATTTCCTAAAAGAGAATACATATTTTACACCTTTCTTACTATAACTTAGCAGATCAACTAATTCCCCCACCCGGTTCTTGTGCATCACTGTTCATACATGCCTTTTACCAGCTGGTACATAAGTAGCTGATCAATGTACACTCTTGTTACTTGAACTAATGTTTCTTTATGCAATGAGGGTCCCTAATATGTTGCATGTGGTTTCCATTTGGGGCTTTTTGGGATCTTTTCCAGGAAGTTTCAGGTCATTACCTCAAACCTTCCTCAGCTGAAAAACGGATTGAGGTAATAACCCACAATATCCTGGAGGAGGGTGGAAAATAACAAAGAAAGGAAAAGAGAGAAAGAAAAATTCCTGTAATGCATTGAAGACAAGAGAATGAAAATTGCATGCAAGATAGATAGAAGGAATGTGGCCCTTGGCCCTCCAGCAAAGGTGTCATAAAATGTGCTGGATTGAAGCAATATGTCAAAATGCAAGATCTTGGGCAAGGAAAACAAAGTGCACAAACCCCAAACCACTGGGACCACCGCAAAGCGGTCGGCCTGATCCCCAGCCCCTGCTTGTCTTTCACCTACCAGAGATGAACGTTAATTAGTTAAGAGGTTTCCTTGGAATTTGTTGGAATAATGGCTGTATTTTTTAAGATGAAAGAGAAACAGAATGCGCCGTGTGCTAAGAAACCGCTTTAAAAGCTTCTGGCGTGATGGGGGTGGCTCAAAAAGATCGTAACGAATCACTAGCAAAGGAATGTCAGTTTGAAGTTTAACGTATCTGAGTTCGTTCTCTATCTCAGCTGATACTATACCTCGCTCTATTCACTCTTTTTTCCTCTCCCCATCTGAAAACTGCCTTGGCTACAGGAAGTACCATTTACATCCACTTTGTGTTTTCTGGTTGGGAGTCAGCTATCTACCAACCATCCTAACAGACCCCAGGCTTCTGCCAAAATTGTTCAGCACCTACAGCCTTTTTCGAGGTGGGGAAAGGAGTGCCCTGTGTGGCCTCAGGAGCGGGTGTGTGTGTTGTATTTATAGCTCCAACACAAGCAAATTACTTCAAAATTGTCCTTTCCCAAAGGACTGAATGTTAAATGCTCTTCCTATTTTCACCTGGGGTTAGGGGTGCTCAACAATTTTGATGACCAACAGTGGGTGCCCTGGATATTTTGTGAAGTTTTAACTCAAAAACTATCCACAAAGCTCTTTCAGGGGAGATCTGGAATGATTTATTTGAAATAGTAGAGAATGAAGCCTTCCTGCAAGGAAAACTATTGGTGACGCTGTGGGTGCAAAAGACTATATCAAAGCAGCTTTGGAAGTGACAAACTACTGATTCTGCCGAAGGATGGATGGAGCTGTTCTCTTTTGCTACCTTGTTTTCTTGTTGCTAGCCTGATAGAGTGAAAATGATTCCTTTTACTTGAAAGGAGGGGGTTAGATGAATGGATGTTGAGGGACATGACAGGAGTTGCTAAATCCTCCTCAATCCATCTACAGCTGGTGTCCTCTAAGTGTTCATTAAAGCAACATCATGTCAACAGGTAGAGGTGAGGACTGATTTTTACCCTGCAAATCTCGTATTTCCAAAGCATCAAGCTGGCTCTGGGTATCTACATCAGAAGCCTTTCTGGGGACCTTGTTTTCAGTAGGTATTGAATAACCCATGTTAGAAGCAGGTCCCTCATTGCCTGCCCCCTCCACCAGTCAAAATTCAGTTTGAAGCCTTTTTCCTCTGTTTTTGTAAAGCAAATGTCACATACAGCCAAGCACTGCTCTTTCATCTGTGGCTCTGAAGTGATGGGAAGTGATGGACTGAACTCCAAAGCACTAGGGATCTACACACTCCTAAATGCTTGAAAAGATGCCTCTCCCTTCTCCACTCCTAGTCCAAACCATCTTTACAGCTAATATATTTTCTTAACATCCACAAGTAACTGCTATAGCATTCCTGCACATCAAGGACCAACATCTTAGAGCTTTCTAAAACTTGAGACAAAAGGCTGGGTTTTGTATCCAAGGACAGCACACATTTCCTTCTTCTTCTCATTCCTCCTGTATTTTAAGGTGCTTGTGTGTGTCATCACCTGCCAGTACTGTCCAGCACAGCCATCCAAAAAACCATGAGCCCACCCTAGGAAGTAATGAAATCAACATGAGATTCAGGAGGTGTTTCTGGGACAAGACACATCTTGCTTTTCCTTTGTCTTCTGGTTTCTACAGAGCATCAACTGACTCCAGACTGATTTGTACCTCTGGCATTTGGACTGCTTAGACATCCATTTCCATTTGTGATGAGTGATTCCTACAACCGGTTGCATTGATGATGCCTCCAGGAGATACTTCTATTGACAGAGAATCTTTTAAATCACTCCTTGTTTCTCATTTAAGGCTCATTTCTCCAGAAATTAAGCTCTTTATTCTCTTTAAATGCAAGATTGTATTTCAGGGCATCTCTCCACTTGCTCATCATGGGCTTTAGGAATACTACAGAATAGCATTGAATTCACACATAAAACCATACTGAGAACAGCTAAAATAATTTTCCAGATTGAG
Organism: Amazona ochrocephala; assembly: GCA_039720435.1. Lineage (NCBI taxonomy): Eukaryota > Metazoa > Chordata > Aves > Psittaciformes > Psittacidae > Amazona > Amazona ochrocephala. The sequence continues at coordinate 3,268,383 of CM077877.1, read as the reverse complement.
CACTGTGCTTGGTAGATTTGAAAAGAAAAAGAATATTTGGAGGGTGTGGGATATTCTATATTTTGGACCAAAAGGAGAAGGTTTCTCTGTTGTGTGATGCATGCTCTTAGAAATTAAAAAAAGAAGCCTCTATCTCTGGTTCTGGATCCCTTCAGCAATTGTAATCAAATCCACATGCTTTTGACTACAATCTGAATCCAGAAACATGCCAAAAAGCCTGCAGACAAACCAGTTTTCGATTAATAAACAGTTTTAGATCATAGTGTAACTCCAGGAGGGAATATTAGCTCATCTGACCTGCATATTGCACTCTTTTTAATGGTACCCAGTTATCTCTATATTAAGCCCAGCAATTTGTGTTTGACTGCAGCTCATCCTGAGTAAAGAAACCTGTGTGTTTTCAAAGACACAAGAGACATCTTCCACTTCCTTTGGTGTCTTTTTCCAGCACTGACTGCACTTACTTCCACACGTCCATGCTTTACAATCTGAATTTGTCATGCCTTGTCTATGAGACATCTGCTCACATTAGCTTTGCTCTTTCTCCATTGCATGAGAGCCCCAACAACTTCTGTTCCACTCCACAAGATGCCTTACATGGAAATCAAGTCACACTTCAGTTAGTCTCTTGATGGCTAAGCCAACTGAATAGTCGAATTTCTCAGTATATGATATTTCCATTTTCCCCTGTTTTTTCAGCATCATGTACATAAATTCTCTGCTAACTCCAGCCACCTCTAGAAGTTGGACATCTACATTACATAAGTTTTCCAGGTCCTTTTTGGGTGATGGGTTCATCTCCAAATGGGATGATTTTTGTCTGCTGTGGCGGTCTATGTTTAGTAGTGCAAGTCAACACATTTGCCTGCTATGTGACTAAAGTCTGTTGGGATAAAACCTCACTCCTGAGGCTTGGAGAAATGCCCTGAAGTCCTGAAAAAGAACAGGTAATGAAGAAAATGCTTTGTAGTGAGAGATTTAAACCTGCTCTGGTGATGATGCTACAAATTTGGTCTCAATAAAGAAAAACCTGTAAAGCTCTAACAAGTCATCTCCCCACTCTTGCTCACCAGCACCTTTCCTGATGGAAAGGAGCAAAGCTGAATCAGATATGAAACCTTTCTCTTCCATTTTGAGTTACTTCAAAAGTGACTATATGAATAATGCCCAAAAAAGAGGAAATAATTTCTCCTCTCTTCCAGTTCTTCACTCATCCTCTTTCTCCTCTGCACCCTTCTCCAATTTGCTTCATAGACAACAGATTTGACAGAAACTACCACAAAGGCTCACACTACCTTTATTGAAAACCCCAGATCTTCAGACAACCAGAATCAGTCCTGAACCCAATATAATCAGAACTGCAAGCCCCAGAAGGGCCTCACTCTTGCCTAAGCAGACCTTTCCTCATTAACAAAGCAGCTTTGAGATGAGGTAACGTTTGAGGACAAGTTGTGTTGGGTTTGTGTGGTGAGGTTTTGGTAGCAAGGGGCTACAAGGGTGGGTCCTGTAAGAAGCTGCTGGAAGCTTCACCCATACCCAATAGAGCCAATGCGAGATGGATCCACAACTGGCCAATGCCAAGGCCATCAGTGACGGTGGCAGCGCCTATGGGAGAACATGTTTAGGAAGGGGAAAATGCGGAGGATTGTGTCCTGTTGGAAGGACCCCACAGGGGAGCAGGGGAGGAGGGTGAGAAGTCCTAGGGAGGAAGGAGCAGCACAGACAACGTGTGATGAACTGAGCACAATCCCCATTGCTATTGGGTGGGAGGAGGTGTAGAATTCAAGAGTGAAGCTGAGCCTGGGAAGAAGGGAGGGGTGGAGGAAAGCGTTCTAAGCTTCGGTCAAAAGCTTTATTTGTCATTACCCTATTCTGATTTGATTGGCAATAAACAAAATGAATTTCTCCCAAATTCCCCAATTTTCCATGACGGAAATTAGTGAACAATCTCTCCCTGCCCTTATTTTGACCCACAGGCCTTTTGTCGTCTCCTCTCTCCCCTGTCCAGTTGAGGAGGGGAGTGATAGAGTAGCTATTGTGGGCAGCTGACATAAGCATAAAGTGGTGACTTCTTGACCAGGAAGGTCTTTGTGAAGATAAGCACTGGAGTGCCACAGCTCCCAGTGACCTTCTCCAGTCATTATGGCCCAAACACTGTGTGCTGAGAGCTACCAGTGGTTTTGGTGCATCCACAAGGGTCACCTGCTGACATCTAACAGCCTATATATGAGCAATGGGGAGAGATGGGGTTTTCCAAACTCACGATCCTGACGAACATGCCTTCTGGGGTATCCTCAGCACATGACTCTGAAGGAGTATCTTTCTTCAGTCTTTCCTTTGCAAACTTGGGCCTCTGTAAGGAAACCCCTGAAACCAGCTCAGGTTCCCCCTACACTGAGAGGACCTATCCATCTGCCTTCACTCATCTTAAAGTATTCTTAAGCAATGTGCTTTACTTCGTGGTCTGTGTAACACAGTATTATTTCCTTCTTCATGTGTTTCTGCTCCTTCCCTGGTGTATCCCTTTATTTGTTTATTGAATTACCGTTTGAACTCGCTTCTGCTTCTTTTCAGAGACCTCCAAATTATTCTTCCTATGCTAATCTTCACCTTCCTTTCAGGCCCCATGTTGGCCTGTGCTGCCCTTTAAGCCTACAGAGGCTTAACAACGATGAATTGAAATTGCTAACTCTTCCAACCCTTCCTAGTTTTCTGCAGTAAAATTCTCCACGCATTTTAAGATCACAATCACGATTCCTTTGAGCGTTTTACATTCCCTCCGAGTCAGCTGAGCAGAGGTCAAGAACATTTAATATTGCCTCTTCCAGCATTTCATTCCTCCCATGCTTTGCAAATCCAGCAGAGTTGTGATTCTTTGTCTGAGATGGTCTGCCTTCAGATCATCCCTTTTGCTCTTATCTACAGCTTTAGACCAGACCTTGGCTATTGCCCAAGTGGCACCCGCACAACTGCTTCTACTTCAACACACCCTTGCTAGCAATCAGCACCCTCTCTTGCTCTCCTCTGAGTTTAGATTGATTTAAGTCATTCAACTTTCAGTCTTCTCTTATACTTCCTGTCATCTGAGTGCCATTTTCTTTTATGACTACAGTCTCAGAGGAGACCAGAAATAGCCCATAAACCATCATTTTTGGCACTTTGGTACTTCCTTCTGTCCAAGTCCTTGGCAAACAATACAATTCAAGCTTCAGCATGAATGTCCAGTCCACTTACAACAAATAGAGTTTGCTGCAACATGAACTAACTTTCTGCTGTGGATATTTCAATCTTATGTGCTGTGACAGGAGCTGGCAGAAGTTATCTGTATCATTTCATATTTATATCGCTGCATTGGCCAGAAGGCCCTGCTAGGACCCATCCATACAGATGTTTTGCAAACTTGAGCTGATGTGAAGCCTGTTGAACTCAGAGTCTTCCAGTGACATCCAATGCCAGTTCCATAGGTGTTAAAAAGCACAATAACAGGTCTGGGGGGAATGCACAGATATAGGTGCCTTTTCATTCACTGGTCCCTTTCATTTACACAAGAGAACAAATATTCCGCTGATAACATCTCACCCAACATAGCACTTTGCTCTTGAAGGTCACCAGTTTTGCATCTTCATTCAGCTACGAACATTACAATATCAGCTTAGAGTAAGAGCTGCTGAATCAAGTAGCCTGATAGGGGTGGGACTGCTGTCACTCCATGTCCCCATGGTCCCCACATCCACCACTGCCATATATACACAGTAGGATGCATATACCTACATAAACATTTCTGTCTTTCTCTGGGGAACTGCAGGCCTGACAGTTGACCTTGGTGACATAGAAGTATGGAATAGAACATCTCGAGTACCATCATGTGGCATGTACAAGACAACCAGGTGATCAAGCCCAATCACCCTGAGTTTATGAAAGACAGGTCCTGCTTGACTAACCTGATCTCCTTCCAGGACAAAGTGACACACTTAAAGGATGAGGGAAAGATGTTGTCTGCCTGGACTTCAGTAAAACCTATGGTCTGACCAGCAGCTGACCACCAGATCTAAAGAACTGCCCTATAGCTGGCTTGGATTCCCAGTTCCCTCTACATGCCAACTTGCCTTGGTCTCTCCAATATCTGGCTTAGCATTATGGCCACTCTAATACTTGGCTTCCAAGCTTCTCCCAGCTCTTTGTCCTTGGTCTTTCACTTAAACATAATGTAAAACTTGCACAACCCCAAAGGCTTTCTCTGCAGCATCTCATGAGTCTCACACATCGTAGACTGCGATCTCTCTCAGTCTGCAAGGAGACCACATGTCTCCTTTCTTGGGTGGTTTCACATAAGGACTATGGGTTTCACATCAGGACCATGAGTGTCAGAGCAGGAACATGGGCTGATCCTCCTCTTTATGGGAGTAACAAACAACACTGGGGTTAATCTGATGGTGGTCCTGCATTTCCTCCCCCTGTGATGGTTCATCTGCTTCTCTGAGCATGAAAAGATGAGCTTTCAGTTGCACAGCCTAAGAAATGAATGTGACAGGCATGTTGTCACTGTTGGACCATGTAGAAGTCCACAGATGTGAACAGAAGCGGGAAAACCTATCTATGGTCTACTGCGATGCATCCCTGCCCATGGCAGGGGATTGGAACGGGATGACCTTAAGGTCCTTTCCATTGCAAACCATTCTGTGATTTTATGTGGGACAGCTTAAAACAACCAGGACTGAAAGGTGGCCCTGGGAAGCAAAGCTCTGGGTAGAGTTTGTAGCCAACAGTACCCTCACCCTCCTGTCAGTGATGCCAATTCCTATCGGATGTCTGGCAACCGCAATCACACAAATGAGGTTTCTGCACATAAAATAATCCAAGCCAGAGATCTTCACTCTTGATAAAAACCCCAAACAAACAAAGCAACAAATCAAGGGAAAGAATTTTCTGGAACAGCAAAAAAAGCAGGATCTCAGTTTTGTCTTGAAACTGAAATTTCCAGCCTTGGAAAAATCCAACAGAAACAGAAAGATTCCTTTAACCTTTGCAGAAATATGTTCCCTTTTGCCAGTAAAAGCCATTCCTTTGCAGCACCGTTTGGATAATTTGCCTCTACATCTTGTTCATCTGTCACCTCATAGGCTTCAGATTTTGCTGTGTTTTCAGCGCTGGTCTGTATATAAGAAAAGGAGTGGGGGGAGAAAAAGGAGGCACAGACTTTGGCAGGAATCCCTGCCTGGAATGAATATAAAACCTTGTTTTATTTAAGTGATCTGGTTGTGAGAGAGAGAGAGAAGGGAAACAAATAAAGAGAGGTTTTTTTAAAAGCGAGTGTGAAAGAAATTCCCCAGAGAGACAAATAAAGGACTTTTTTATTGCTAATAACACATGTTCTGGCTTGAGCTTTGCACGTTGTTAACCCACCTTGAAACTGGTGGGTTTAGTTGTTGGTTTGGGTTTGGTTTGATGGGGTTTTGCTTGAAATCTTTCTCCTGGCTTTTGAATTGTTGCAGTAAGGAGGAAAAGGCAATTAAAACCCCCAAACCCCAATAAACACACCCCAAAACCCCATCTCCCTTCTTGCTGCTTGTTTGGATGAGGGGGAGATTTCATTCCGTCCCTTTGTTATATTACTTAATCTCCCAGATGGACTGGGGTGGCTTTATGTCAGTTTATGCATGTATATTTGCGATGGAATGGGATGGGATGGGATGGGATGGGATGGGATGGGATGGGATGGGATGGGATGGGATGGGATGGGATGGGATGGGATGGGATGAATGGATGGTTTCAGCAGCTGTCATGTTGGTGGTTGCCATTCGTTTGACCTGGGTGGATTTAATCACATATAGCAAAGCAAAATAGGCTTTCATGAAAGAGAGAAATAAATTTGCAAAGGAGATAAAAAGGAAGGATCAAATAGATTCTGGCATTAACTCTGCTCCACGCTTGCATTTACCAACACATAGTGCATAACGCATCAATTTGAGACAGGGATGTACCTAAACCTATATTTGAGCATGCGCTTGACCAAGGAAGGACCACAGTGCATGGCTAAATGTTTTCCTCAACATGGTCCAAATGCTCATGACCTATTTTGAGCCCAGTGTTGTGGGATGTGATGATGGAAGTGTGGAGAGCTGAGAGCCCTCAGATGGAGTCCAAATGGATTTCCAATATTAGACAAAGAAAGAAATTAAAACTCTGCCTCCCTTCTTCTCGCAGGATCTTCAGCATCATGGTTCTGGAAAGTGATTCATTGCGCAGATGAGAGTTAAATGGTAAAAAAGGAGTTTCCTGTATTAGTGTTCCCCACTTTTGAAAATGCAGTTTTCGAACAGGACATTAGCAGTCCCTTCCCACAATTGACATAAGGTCTTCGACCAAAGCTGTCCTCACAAAGCACCTCTGCACCTCCTAGAGCCCAGCCAGGCTGTAAATCTGACATTGACTTCCATCTTCCCTCCTCCATGCCTATGTCCTCTTCTGATGCACTGGGAGAATGGCATCCGTGCTTCCCACCCATGGTGACCCCAGGTTTCAAACCCAGCTCCCAGCCCACTCTGCCATCTGCTGACCGTCTCCTTGTTGGACATACAGGTGCCCCTATACAATCTATAAGGTCCCATAACAGGACCTGCGTTCACCCATCCTGGAAGCAGCTCCTACCCTCTTTTTTCCCCAGGAATGAACACCTGAAGTGTCACCCAGAAGGATGCGGTCACCCCTGTCTAACCCTATGCTCCCTGGAGCTGCTTGGCAGCAGGGTGAGTAGTGTGCCATGGTGGGGACAGTGTCCTGATTTGGACAAGTGGATGCTATTCCCTTGCCTTTGCTCATTTACCCAAAAACTCCCACAAAGTCAGTCCAAGGTGAGCCATGCAGCTGGTGGACTCCAGGAGTCATATTCATTGCACAGAGCAGGAAGGTTCAGATCGATACGCAGGAGTTGCAGTGCTTTTCTAACCCATACTCCTTCTGCCTAAGCCTTTCTGAGCTTTACCCTATGCTACTTCACATCCGTCAACCCCGCTTTTCCCAGCTCCACAGGGATTTCCCTGAGCAGGAGCTGCCAAACCAGGATGGTGTCTCTGTAATGATGACAAACATCTGGGAGAGCACGAAGGGAAGAGGCTGCCAAATTCTCCCTCTTGTGATTTGAAGGAGACTTGGCCTTCCCCCTACCATAACCCAGAGCTTTCTCTGGGTGGTGAAAGTAACAGCAGACATTCAGACAGGGCCCTGTCCTCCCTTACCCCAAAGGTACCCCAAACACTTAACACCCTTCTGTCTGATTGAGGTTGAAATCAGAGGAAAGCTGAGCCCGAGGTATCCAGTTCTTGTACAGATCATAGCAGACCTGGGCTACATGAAAAACAGTGACACTGATGTGCTGCCTCAAGGGTCCCCATCCAGCCATACTGTATTCCCCAGATGTGGCCAAAAAGAAGACACTGTCCCACCATGTTTCCCAACCCACAGCCTGAGACGCTTCTGTCTCACATAGAATCATAGAATGGTTTGGGTTGGAAAGGACCTTAAGCAGTTCCAACCTCTCTGCCATGGGCAGGGACACCTCACGCTAAACCATGTCACCCAAGGCTCTGTCCAACCTGGCCATGAACACTGCCAGGGGATGTAACATTCACCACTTCTTTGGGCACCCTGTGCCAGCACCTCAGCACCCTCAGGGAAGAGCTTCTTCCTTATCTCCAACCTGAACTTACCCTGGTTTAATTTGAACCCATTCCCTCTTGTCCTATTGCTACATGCTGGACATGGAGTTACCAATGAAGTTTTAGGATATAGGAACACATGGCAGAAGGGAATTTCTCCCCAGGATGGAAAGGGAGAGGAGCATGTCCATCAGGCTGTCAGCTCAGCTCTCCATGTCACACAGCAGGAGACCAAACGGGACAATGGTGTATCCTTTCTCCCACTTCACCCAACCAGGTTTTCTGACACGGGAAGGCCACTCTTTCATGCCGTTTTTGTGAGCAACACCTTTCACCCTCCCATCAAACACCTTCCCATAAAGGTACCAAGAGCCAGAAGCAGGCAGAGGGAGACTTTAACCCAACTCACCACCAAATATCTCAGTCCTTAAACAGAAGAAGGGACTTCGGTTAATTGCATTGCTCCTCAGCCATTCATCTGCAAGAGGATTTCTCACTTAACCTGGTGGCTTACACTGGGGCCTGAGTGATTGCTTGTGGCATTTTGCCCACTGAGCTCTTTGCAAATGGCTTTCTGGAAAGGCAAAAGTCAGGGAGAAAAATCATTCCTTTCCATTTCTCAGCAGGAAAAGCCAGAGATGATCAATGGACAAACCTCTGCAGTGTTCTGTCAGGCTGGCTGGGGGTCAGCAGCCCCAGAGGATGCAGCACGGCTACTGTCTTGCTATGCCTTTACTTTCTCCCTCCAGTCAATGGCAGACGAAACACAGGGCTTCTCATGCTGACAGCCAGCCAAGGGGCTGCTTCTTCCACTGCTGCAAAGGCTCTTAGTACATCAAGAGCCGTAGGTTAACCTTAGACATCGTTAAACACCTCAAAACCCTAATACATCAGGACCCAAGACTCTTAAGGTAATGGCCATCTATGTCTTAGGGTTAGTCCTTCCATACTACTACTACTACTAGTACTAAACTACACTCTGAGTTTACAGCAGCAAACCAAGTTACCTTTCATCTTTCTGAGTTGTTCATGTCATTTTTCACCTATCCCAGCTGCAAAATGAAGTGCGACAAATCAAGTCATGTGTTTTAAGCCACAAATGGGTGCTCAAGTAATGCAGCACCTTCTCTATTGCCCCCAGCTTGCATGAGACACCTCTGTGGGAGCTGCTTCTCATCATGGCTTTTGTCACTCAAGACAGAACTACTTATCTTCGCAGTCATGAGCTTTAGGTCATCACTGGGTGAACTAGAAGTTTCCCTTTTGGTCTGTAAATCCAGCCAAAAACGTAACTTGTACCTTTCTTAAGATCTCCTATGTAACTCCTCACTGCAATCCCCTGGGAGAGACAAGCATAATTGCCCTATATTCAGCTCTGGTGCCCCAAAGAGAAGGACTTGGAGCTGCTGCAGTGAGTGCAGAGGAGGCCATGGAGATGCTGCGAGGGCTGGAGCAGCTCTGCTCTGGTACCAGGCTGAGAGAGCTGGGCTGGGGCAGCCTGGAGAAGAGAAGGTTCCTGAAGGGGAGACCTTAGAGCAGCTCCAGTGCCTAAAGGGGCTGCAGGAAAGCTGGAGAGGGGCTTTGGACAAGGGATGTAGGGACAGGCCAAGGGGAATGGCTTTAACCTGCCAGAGGGGAGACTGAGATGAGCTCTTAGGCAGAAGCTGTTCCCTGGGAGGGTGCTGAGGCGCTGGCACAGGGTGCCCAGAGAAGCTGTGGCTCTCCCATCCCTGCAGTGTTCAAGGCCAGGTTGGACACAGGGGCTTGAAACAACCAGCTCTAGTGGAAGCTTTAAAGTCCCTTCCAACCCAAACCAGTCTGGGATTCTGTGAAACTGAGGCAGAAAAGGTAAAGAAAACTAAACAAACCCTTGGAAATGCTCCGGGGTTCTTGGTTCCTATTATTTCATTAGAGAGGCTCCAATACAAAAGAAACCTGCTGATTACTCAGCTCCTTTGAAGTTCAAGCCATGTCACTGGGGGGGTCCTACCTCTTAAGCTGCCGGCTTTGAGCATTCTTGCTTCATTGACACAGCCATGGCTGAGCAGGGAACTGTCAGAGCAAGCAGGAGCTCCTGACTCCCACATGATGGTGTGCAGATCAGAGCATCCTTCATCTATTCTGCAGCCAAAGCAGCACCTCCTTCCCAGCTGTCCACCCGCTGCAAGGCAATGGAATTCGCTTGTAAATCTGAGCCTTGCGTTTGCCTGACACCCATTGAACTGGAGCGCTGACCCCAACACACACTCTTATGGCTGGAAAGACAACTTTCCTAACCATCTCCAGTGAGGACACTGGTGAAAGTGAAACTCAATACAAAGCAGATGCTGCTCATAACCAAATCTCCCAGATGATATTATCTCATCTCACAGCCAGTAGCTTTTATTTGTTGGTGATGCTCCGGTGTTCTTCTCCTTTCCTTCCTTTTCCCTGTAGATCAATAACCGCGTCTTATCCCTGTTTTCTCTTAGATGGAGGCCAGTTACCTGATTTCAGACACAAAGTGCATATTTCCATCCTCACCTTTTTCCTCTCCTCCTTGTTGCTTGCAGTGATCATCCAGCGGTTTGGCTACTGCATTTTCTGATCTCCTTATACCACTGTGTCAATAATGACGCTCCTGTCCCTGCAACCACCATGAATAAAATACAGAAGTGAATTTAGAAACTTACATAGCAAATACATGGGGAATTTAGGGTGTTACATCAGTGACTTAATGTCTTTAAGGTGAATTTGGCAAGTTTTTGAAGGCTATTTACCTGTGCGCTTGAACTTTGGCTTCCTTCCTCTCTTCATGTCTCCCAGGCACAGGCATCACCTCATAAACATCTCACACCACAGCAAAGATTTCTTTTCATACAGCAAAACACCCGGAAGACACGTGTGACCTCACACCTCGCTTTCGGCAGGGATATTCATGCAATCGAGTTTTCATGCAGACCGAAGCAGGCATAAGGATAGCATTTAATGAAGCCCATGACATATACAACCTCTTAGACCATCTTATTATCATGGCCAGCTAAGCCACTGGGCTCTGGTCCTTTGGCAGTAGATGCTGAGATGCTAGGAGTTTCCTAGTTGAAGTTGGGCAGCCCGGCATCCCATCACGTGGGTCTGCAGTGTCTTCAGTCATCTCAAAACTTGTGTTTTGCCTCATGCTTTCAACACTGATTTCAAAAGTTTTGGTACCATTCTCTGGTCCAAATCATCCTAATATAAAGAGGGAGGGAAATACCTTTTCTGTTCCCAAAGAGTGAGATCTTTGGGATTTTGGCCAGCAGCTGAGGGAGGGGATCCTGCCCCTCTGCTGTGCTCTGGGGAGACCTCCCCTGCAGTCCTGATCCAGCTCTGGGGTAGCAGCACAAGAGGGACGTGGAGCTGTTGGAAGGAGCCCAGAGGAGGCCATGGAGCTGCTGCGAGGGCTGGAGCAGCTCTGCTCTGGTACCAGGCTGAGAGAGCTGGGCTGGGGCAGCCTGGAGAAGAGAAGGCTCCTGAAGGGGAGACCTTAGAGCAGCTCCAGTGCCTAAAGAGGCTGCAGGAAAGCTGGAGAGGGGCTTTGGACAAGGGATGTAGGGACAGGCCAAGGGGAATGGCTTTAAACTTAAACAGGGGAGATTTAGATTGGATTTTAGAAACCTGCTCTAGCAGAAGGTGTCCCTGTCCATAGGAGGGGGTTGGAGCTGGATGAGCTTTAAGGTCCCTTTCAACCCAAACAATTATATGATTCAGTGATTCTATGATGTGTGCCATCTTTGGAAGCTCTGGAGTTCTGGTTAAAGTACAAGGAGCACCCTAACCGTGCAATCACTGTGGGGTATGGCATTGTGAAAGAGAGGAGGTCCACAAGGACCAGTCCTACACTTCAAAGAAGCAGCTATCCAGACCAGTTCAAGTTGCAGATGGGAAATGACTGTATGACGTGTACAGCAGAGGACGTCTCTGTGCTCATGGGCACTGAATTTTACCAGCTTGCTTATATAGGGTCATGATAGACTCAAGTTAAAGCCTGGGTTGAAAATCATTTCATCAGGAAGTCTTTAGTCAATAACAACTTGTAGGGAATGGAAGGAGCCATTTTCAGCTACAAGTTCATACAGGGAAACTGAGACCCAAAATAACTCAGTGTGGGGAGAAGGGTGCATCACCTTTTATCAGTATTCACAGCTGATTAATTGATTGAATGCTGAAGATATCCCACTTGACTTTGAACTTTTCTTTGTCTTATCTACACATCCAGTGCCTGCCAAAGGGGCATTTTTGTCTAACAGGGTTGCTGCTATGGGGGTCACGTTTTGCAAGTGATGGCCAGAGGCGTTGATTGAAGAGACACAGCATGAGGTCCATGCCAGGAGGTTATCTGCTGCTGACACTGCCCAGGCAAGGCTTGTGCTCAAACCTTCCCCATCACCCACCGGACCTCTGCACTTCCCAGAATTACTGATGACTTCCCATATTTGCAATCGATTTGCTGACAATTTCCTCTTTCTCCAAACAAGCACAAGTGAAAGAAGGAACCAAGTTCAGCCTGGATAAGTACAGCCATAAACCTGCTTCCACCAAAGGCAAACCTGTCCCACAGGAACTACGATGTCCAGAGGAGGATCATAGAATGACTGATGAAAACTAAAATCTCCCTGGAGAACCCCTCTAAGTTTCTTTTTTATGCCTTTATCTTGCAGTTAAAGATGCTGTCTCACCCTGCGCTTGGTCTCCCGTAGCTGAGCCTTTCTTCCAGACCCACATTAAGCTGCTCTTGGAGAACCCACCCCAGCATTTCCTTTATGCCCCTCCTTTCTCAGGCTGTAACACAGAAAAGGGGTGTGTGTGGAGGTTTCCCATCTAAATATCCTCTGTCGAATGCACTTCACGTGTAACGCTGCTGACACAAATCAGGGCTGGAGGAATGTCATTGAAGTCAATCCTTTTGTTTGGAAGGGGAAATCCAATAAATTCTCTGGCAGCTGGGTTTGGTCTTCAAGGATGGGGTTTTTTTTCTATCTTTGCTTGTAGTATCAGGCATTCTTCCAGCCCCATTCGCATCTAATGGCAATTTCTTCCTTTTACACCTTTCTCTGTTCCTTTCATGTTTTATTTCGGAGGCAAACACTAGCAAACAAACAAAAAAAAAGCCCCACAGAAATCCTCTGGAATGTAATTGATGGACCCAAATGATTTAATTTGGCCTAGAAGCCACACTGAACAAACAAGTTCAAAAGACACCAGCTAAATCGGCGTTGACCCTTATAAATAGCTTAGTTGGAACAAAGCAAGGTTGGCAGTGACAGGCTCCTTGATGTTAGGCGAGGGTCTGTCCCACCCGATGCCGTGTTATTTTGCTCTCTAACAACATGTGAACAGACCACACAAGTACCAGGAGAGCCGGAGGATGGCAGGGGATTAACTGCAAGCAGCCAGGCAGGGCCACTGATCTACACTCCACAGCCTGAGCTGTGCCCTGCAATACAGCAATGTGACACGTGAGAACCAACAGTGAGCACTCACAGGCTATTAAAGGGGACACAGGGACCCCCTCACACGGAATACCTCATTCTTTAATTATAACATGACAAGAGAAGTGACATGAGCCTATTGTTTGGTTTTTAAGATCCTATTCCCATCTATAGCAGATGCATTTGTCCTGGGACGATTGACCGCACTTTGTTTCTGCACTCAGCTTTTGCTCCTCTGCACCTGGGGTGCTCTTTCATTAGCAGTTTTGAGACTAATTTAGCCAAGCTTTGAATTCTTTCAAAGGGCAAATCTCTTGACAAAAGTGTTTTTTTAAATAGATACCTCCTAAACTATCCTAAACTACCAATTATAGCACAGAAATTAGTGTTTAAAGGGGAATATTCCCTGTGTCACTTTGCAGCGCTCGTTTCCAGCTCACAAGGGGAATGCAGGCTGATCACCACCACTTTGATGCTGGCTGGTTTCCAGTTGCCTTCACTTTCATTTATACTCAATTTCCAGGTTTTCTATGGTTTCTCCTAGGCTGGTTTAAATGAGGCCGCAAAATAAGCCCTGAAATGGCAAGTGAAGAAAGAACCACTGAGATACATGACAAAATAACAGCAAAATTATATATGCCTGAGTTTCCTAGGGCTATAGTGACTTTATATGGTGTGGATAGCCATTCAGTGAACACATTATGCCAGCACTGCCCTAGAGAGCAGCAGTCCTTTGCTGCTCTTGCTATGGATCCTGTCCCCTGTCCCCTCCCCATCGGCTCCCTGGGGCCATCACAACCACTTGTGTCACAACAGGGATTGATATTCCTGCAAAATAGCTCAGGAAGTCTTCATTTAAATAGAGCTTGGTTGCCTGACCTGGTGCAACACCCAGAACTGCTTGTTCTGGGGCAGGAGGTGGTGAGGTGACACCCCACAGTGGTGACAGCTTGTGACAGCTCATCATGTTCATTGAAATGTGGCCTTAAAACCTTCCAGGATATGAAGGACTCTATTATCCTTGTTTTGCAGGACAGCACAAGAGAAAGGATAAGGTGATGGTTACACCATGCAGACCTTTAAATGTGAATTCACAGGGCAGCCCTGAAGTGAGACATGAATCAGAACTTCTCATATGGGATTCATCCATCTTCACCAGGTCGTTTGAGGGAAGTAGGCACCTACTTGGGGATTCTTATGGAACTGCTGGGAAAAGAGAACCATTTAAAGCACCTTGACTGGGACAGCTGGCCAAGACTTATACATTCCATGCAAAGGAGAAATTAACCTGATTTAAGCCCAGACACAGAAAAATTATCCTAAAAAGGGTGGCACTTTGGTCCTAAAAAGTATCTTCTCCTCTGCAAATCATGGGTTTACTGCATGAAGGAAAAAGTATATCAAGGGAATCTAGCAGAAAGATGCCACAATCATGTATGTATATAAACGTATATATAGAGAAACCACGTCAATAAGAACCAGCATAACAAGTCTCTGCAGCCATCAAGTCTGTGATGATTAAAAGCCATCACTTCCCTCCCTTGCCCTACTGCCCCTACAATTTGCTAAAGCCCCAGTGGTCATTACTCACTGAAAACTACACAGCTGGATAAACTCAATGATCAGACAGGTCTTTCCTATTTCTAATGGGAATCCTGTCTGAACTCTGGCCTGCCTGGGGTAGCCTTGGGAGAAATTAACTGATTAAAAATGTCCAAGGGGAGCTGCAAATGGGAGGAGTTTCATCCTTCTAAATGCAGTTGGCAATGCACCGTGTTAGTGAGTTATCACAAGACACTGCATGACCAGAATATCCCATTAAAGCATCTCCTTCCTCCAATTCATTGTCTGTCCCAGGTTTTACATACCCTGAGCTGGGGGGAGCAATGCTTCTCCAACCTCTGTCTCCAGGAAGTTCAGGCTGGGTTAACCCAAAGTAGAATCATAGAATCATAGAATAGATACGTGGAAGTGAATAGATACGTAGAGATCATAGAAGTACTTCATGTGTGGACAGCATTTGCCTTCCTTTGCCTCTGAGTACAGTGAGTTTGGTTTTATGTTTACTGCCCTCTCTCTGCTCAGTCTTTCCTTCCCATTCAGTGCAAAGAATGCACTTAACTCCCATTAGAGCCAAGACCTGGCAAGCTTCGCACTGTCACTCCAGAGGGATTCATGGTGGTGAAATCCATCTTACTTGGTTTTCCAGCAGTGCATCTGAAGACATCTCCATCTGAGCTGCATATCCCATGCTCCCCAGACGTTAGAGTCAAGAGAGGAAAACAGGCACTTCTGTAGTGCAATTCATCTCAGCCTCATGTAGACATTTCTATGAGGTCAGAACTATGCTCTGTTTCTCTTCACTGACTATAAAGGGAGCCTAGGGTGACTAGCTTGCATGGAGGCCTCTTCCATAGATGCCTATGTTAGGTGAGATTAGTTCTTTGTTTGCATGGAAGCACCCAGTTTTATGTCAGAGCTTTGATTTTGGAGCATTACTTGCGAATCTACTTATTTGTCCCTCTCTTGCATCACCTGCAGAAGGGCTCTAGTTTTGATAAACCTGGATAGCATCAGACCCTGTTGATATCTTCTTTGGCAACTCAGCCCTGGAATTTTGACCCATCCCTGGAAACAGTCACAGCCAGGTTGAATGGGGCTCTGAGCAATGTGGTCTAGTTGAAGATGTCCCTGCTCATTACAAGAAGGTTGGAGCATCCTTCTTGGAAATCTAAGGATCTCTTCCAACCCAAACCAGCTTATTCTATGTTTCTATGACTTGCAGCAAGTGTGGGAGCCCTGTTGGGTCAAGGAAAAGCTTTGTTGCAGAAAGATGCCATGTAGATCTAGCAAAGAGCAGCCAATGGGCAGGCTCTGCTTTGAGTACATGCATGCTGGGGATTCAATGCCCTTTGCTGAGCATGACCCATCATCAGGTTGGTAATGACAAGGTGCAAATGCTGGCAAACTTGACACAAAGCTCTGAGTGTCTTAATGTAGCTCCAGTGGCCTGTGCAAACCAAATGGAAGAATGATGAGAAGACCCAGGCAGCATGAAATCCACAGGCACACAGCTCTAAACCAAAACACCACCATGCTGCTAATGCAGATGTCAAAACAAAGTGTGAGCTCTGGGATTCATCTTTTGCCAGTTCAGTGCAAACAATTTGGCTCACGGAAATTAAGCAAGGAAGTACAGCTTCAAACATGTCCAGGGAATGAGTGGGAATGTGGATGACATCCAGCTCTTTTGAACTTGGTTGATATTCACAGAATGAGGGACTGATAGTCACTGGGTAGCTATGGAGGACACCGATATTCACTGTGCTGCTCATCCAGCAGGTCTGGCTGGCCTAGTAAAAGATCTCATCTCCTTCTGGTGGTGAAATGAACATGAAAGGGTATTTAATGCATATTATTGAATCACAGAGTGGTTTGGGTTGAAGGGACCTTAAAGCTCATCCAGTTCCACCCCCTGCCACAGGCAGGGACACCTCCCACTAGAGCAGCTTGCTCTAAGCCCCTGTGTCCAAAGTGACCTTCAACACTGCCAGGGATTGGAGTGTTTACCACTTCTCTGGGCACCCTGTTCCAGCACCTCAGCACCCTCACAGGGAAGAGCTTCTGCCTAAGAGCTCATCTCCATCTCCCCTCTGGCAGCTTAAAGCCATTCCCCTTGGCCTGTCCCTACAGCCCTTGTCCAAAGCCCCTCTCCAGCTTTCCTGTAGCTGCTTTAGGCACTGGAGCTGCTCTAAGGTCTCCCCTTCAGGAGCCTTCTCTTCTCCAGGCCGAACCAGCCCAGATCTCTCAGCCTGTCTTCACAGGAAGGGTGTTCCAGCCTCTGTGATGTACATCATTCTGACCTAGGTCTCTGATGTATGCACATCTTCATGAACTGTGATGCAGGTCATGTAGAGCTGGTGGGGTGCACTATCACTTCTGCTCAGGCCCCCCAGATTAAGCATACTTGCTTATCCAAGTTTAACGATGAAATATTTCCTAGCTTGATGATGACTGTCCTGCACAGATCGTAGTCAGAAGTGTTATGGATGAGGACATCAGCTAAAGACATCTCAGAACCAGTCTGCATTAAAGTGATCCTGACAAAACCACTTCATGGCAGCTCAGATAACTGTTGACCTCCCTTTTCCACAGCAGAAAGTCTTTTGCTGCCAATGAAGCCCTGGGACAGACAGATATTTCACCCATTCAGATCCACAGACTGCAATTTGATCAGTCTGTTTGAGGCCTCCAGAGTAAATCCTTCTGGATAGAAAAGATTTGTTGGCTATTACCTCTCTCTTCCCATTATTTTGACTTTTTGGATGCTGCCACTGGAGTTGCAAGGTGGGTTAGTGGTAATGACAGCAATGTATTTCCCTTGTCACTGTGTTGCTGTCACAGTGGATGTAGTGGCAGTAAGCCGAGTTTAAGTCCTTACCCCTTAGCTGAATACTCATTGACACTACAGAAGAAATCTATATTGCAATAAGAAGTGGGCTATCCTAGTGCTGAAATTGCACCAGGTTCTGTTGGAACAACCACTGTGAGAGAATCTAGCTCAGGAAAAGCAGCTGCACACATAGATTAGGGCCAGATCCACAAGAGTGGAGCTTCTCACTGCATTGTTGGGGTGGTTCAGCCACTGGTCAATCCTTTCATCCTAACCATGAGGTTGGACCCCTTTTTTACCATACAAGCACTGTGATAGATTCTGTACTAACTCAATGCTTAATCCACCGCCTCACCATCAAAGAAGCAAAAGGGACAGAGGACTTCATCTCAGTTCTTTGCCCTAAACTCAGCTCCACGCCTTGTATTCTGTCAGGTGCTTTTAAACCTGGTATTACAAGTTCTGATCAAGAGTTTACATCTACTTCATGCAAGCCAGTTATCCTCACAGCAGCAAGTGCCTGGATGAGCTCTAGTGTGAATTCCTGGGTGTTTGCAAACTGAGCTCTCAAAGAGGCTGTAAACAATGTGAAATCTCTGATGATTTTTACCGTGGCATTGTGACAGGTGCATTTGGACAACCAGCACTTTGATGTCATGATAGCTGTGTGCAGAACAAACAAGAAATCTCATGGTGACAAGAAAACTGTGCCTAGATGGACGTATCTTCCTCCTCTGTTCACCTATTGTCTGCTTTTCTTCCCTTTGGTAAACCAGCTTGTAATCCTTCTGAGATGAGTACTGCCTTTAGCATGAGTCTGTGCAAGGCTCAGCCTATTTGTAGTCTGTCCTAGGTTCAGCAGTAGCAGTCATATTTCTCCTTCTCAGTAGCTGGTGCAGCACTGTGTTTCTGACTTTCAGCCTGGGAACAGCACTGATAACACCGATGGTTTCAGTGCTGCTCAGTGATGTTCACTCTGACCAAGGACTTTCTGAGCCTCGTGCTCTGCCAGGAAGGAGGGGAAGCCGGGAGGAAGCAGAGACAGGACACCTGACCCAAACTGACCAAAGAGGTATTCCATGCCACAGCATGTCATGCCCACTGTATAAACTGGGAGCAGGAGCCCGGAAGGGTCAGACCACTGCTGGGTCGGGCTGGGTATCGGTCGGCGGGTGGTGAGCGGTTGTATTCTCTTCCCTCATTACTTCCCTTATCATTATTATTATTGGTGGCAGCAGCATTGGTTTGTGTTATACCTCAGTTACCGGACTGTTCTTATCTCAGCCCCTGGGAGTTACATTCTTTCCATTCTCCTCCCCATTCCTCTGGGAGAGGGGGGGAGGAAGTGGGGAGAGTGAGCAAACGGCTGCATGGTTCTGAGTTACCGGCTGGGCTTAAACCACAAGTCGTATCCTTTCTTTGGACTATTTGGTACTACCGTGACATACATAATACACTCTTTATTGATAAGAAGATAAGAAGTTCCCTAGGTCTTCATTTGCTTGTACTATATCCCATTTCAGGAATTATCTCACAGGTGAGCTCCCTTTCCAATCACATATGGTCCTGCCAACAAGTCCCACTTTTATTTCCACATGAATATAATATTAGGAAAACATTTACTGAAAGCTTTTGCTTAATTTAACAGAATTTAGCAGCTGGAAATAACAAGGAGGAGCCAGCACCTTGCAAAGAGCCAGCACTGCACAGACCACCAGCAAGTGCTCCACACACCTCAGCTTGGAAAGCATTGAGGCAGATGGAAGTCATTATCTTGTTTTGAACAAAATACCATCTGGGGCCAGCATTTGCTGTCTGTGACTTCTGAGTAAATCCAGAGAAACTCCATCGTGTTCCTTAATAACCAGTCCTGGGACCAATCTTATTAAATATTTTCCTTAATGAACTTGGCAGAAAACAGGAGGTGTCTGGTCATGAGGTCTGCTGGTGACACAGACTTGAGTGACTGTGTTGCTGTTGCAGAGGAGGATCAGAATATGATATGGGAAGAGCTGGGTGACAATGAAGGAAGACTGAGGGGGAGAAATGGGTGAATTTTAAGAGTAAGAAATGGTTAAGAGATTGCACTAGAGACTGAGGTGGACGCTTGCTGGTTTGAGGTAACAATAGAGGAAAAAGGACCAGAATTTGTCTGTCTGAGCACAGTGAGCTTAAGAATAACCAAATCACAGAGTTGTTAGGGTTGGAAAGGACCTCAAGATCATCCAGTTCCAACCCCCTGCCATGGGCAGGAACACCTCACACTAAGCCATGGCACCCAAGGCTCTGTCCAACCTGGCCTTGAACACCGCCAGCGATGGAGCATTCACAACTTCCCTGGGCAACCCATTCCAGTGCCTCACCACCCTCGCAGTAAAGAATTTCTTCCTTATATCCAATCTAAACTTCCCCTGTTTAAGTTTGAACCCATTACTCCTTGTCCTATCACTACAGTCCCTTATGAAGAGTCCCTCTCCAGCATCCCTATAGGCCCCCTTCAGACACTGGAAGGCTGCTATGAAGTCTCCAAGCAGTTCTTTACCGTGAGGGTGGTGAGCCACTGGAATGGGTTGCCCAGGGAAGTTGTGAAGGCTCCATCCTTGGTGGTGTTTAAAGCCAGGCTGGAGAGAGCCTTGGGTGCCATGCTTTAGTGGGAGGTGTCCCTGCCCACGGCAGGAGGTTGGAACTGGGTGATCTTAAGGTCCTTTCCAACTCTAACTATTCTATGATTCTATGTGGTGTTTGGGGACATGGTTTAGTGGTGGACTTGGCAGTGCTGGGTTAAGAGTTGGACTCAGTGATCTGAAGAGTTTTTTCCAACCTAAATGATTCTCTGTTTCTGTTATTCTATGACCTTCTAGCTCTTCTGGGACATTTGAGCCACTAGATAATTGAATCTCCACTTCCTATTGCAGGTTGTGGAGGGTGTGGGGTTAAATCACAACATGCACAGATGACAGACTCAGACCAAGATTTCCATGGGAGTCTGTTTCCTAAATCATAAATAATTGCATTGCAGTGGTGCTTAAGGGTGGAAGAGAGAACTGTGGAGCCACTGGAGTAGGTACTGCACAGACACATACACAACTCGGTACACATGTATTTGCATGCAGCTGCAGGGGTTACAGGTACAGTACATACATGTGTACCACCTTTTGATCATCCTGCTTGCTTTTGTCAGAGCTATCCAGCCTCAGCTGCGCTCAATTTAACTGCAGTCAAGCTCTGATGACAGACACATAAAATCCCTGCCTTACAAGACTGGGAGAAGCAAGAACATTAGTAAACGTGCTCATTTCCAAGCTGCACAGAACAATAGCCCTTCTTGCTTTCCAGTGCTGTCTCCTTCTCATTTCAGCCATGTAACATCTTGCCTTTCAGACCTATACCTTAGCTTCAGCCAGCAGATTGACTCTTTTTCACAGGTGTTCCCAGTTTATAATTAGGGAATGGGGAAGAGCCAAGAGACAATGCTGGCAATGGTTAGCACATGTACCATGTGCCCCACTGTAGGAAACAGCAGAGGTGGTGTGTTTGGTGGTGCAACTTCTTAGTGCTGCATGTGCTTCATCTTCTGCACTACAGTTTCATTCTTCTGAGCTTTGATGATTTTAGTTTTGGGTTTATTTTGCTTTCCTGCATTTGCCAACCTTGCTTGACAGGTGGGGTTTCCAAACCCTACAATATGAACTGCTCAATGTCATTGTTCTGCTTTGAGGTAACACATCCACATAGGCTGCCTGAAGACAAGCAGTTGCATTTCCAGGCTCTGGAGCTGATCCACAGCATCACTTCTGTGGGACAAAGAAAACTAGAGCTAAAGTTAGCTCACTGCTGTTCTGCATGTCAAGGTCTGTGGTTCCTCCAGGCTTCAAGAACTGTCTAAATGGGACTCTGGAAAAGCTGATGGCTTTCATATTGAGGTAAGATGGTATAAGTCTTCTATTTGCAGATGCATGGAAGGGAGGTTGGAAAGCCCTTGACAGCAATTCCCAAGACCTATCTTGGGCCAGGCATCCTGGAGTCTTAGTATCCTTCAATGCAATGAGAATCTTCTAGCATCTGGATTTGGGTTTCTAGACAATGTGCTACAATGAAACTTCCCAAGCTGCTCTTCACATCCCTTCAACTGTGGGAAGCCAACAGGCCCTAAGGCTGTGAAAGCGATAATGGGGCAATTTGCATGGTCCCTGGTAGCTGAAAGCCTTTCCAAAGCACCCGAGGACAGGACTGACACAGTGATGTTTGGGTGTCTTGTTAAGGTGTCTTCAGAGCTACTTTGCCTGACAGAGAAGCCTCAAAGTATATGTACTTTCCACTAAGGTAAACTGCTTCTCCAGCCTATCTGGAAACAAGATTTGTGTCTCTCATTTCCTGGGTCTCCCTCCTTTTTGCTCATGTTCACCGCACATAAACCCAAGTAAGAATCTGTGATTGTTGTTCACAGGAGTTTGGACAACACAGACAGACTTGGTGCTTCCACTGCACCTTGAGAAAGCCACCTTCATATTTGGCTACCCCAGCAGTGGAACAAGAAGCCCAGTGCCAAGTGAATACACCATTGCCACAATATATGAGAAAGCACGTAAAGCTGAGATGAAGATTTCAAAGCCTGGACCAAAACACTATGCTGTGATTGTACAGTGCTGGCAAGAGAGCTGGGGATACAGTAAAATGGGTATCATGACATAAGCCATCATCTGATGCTCTCCAAAAAGTCACCAGGATACAGGTTTACCTCCTCATCCTTAGGAATATTATTCCTTTTCTGTATTATAGGGTGAGTCCCTATTTCAAGAGCCTGTTTAACGCAGGTAGGCTGTTCTGCATTTCTGAAGTCCCAGTGGTCAGACTTACAGGGGTGACCATGCTGGGGCATGACTAAGTCATCTGGATAGTACGTGAAAAGCTCATTTCCACTTAGCTAGCACATTGTTTTCAGCTCTTCCTGCACTCTCCAGTCTCCACAGTTTCTCATCAACTTTGAGGCAAGACAATGAACAAATACCCATGCTGGAGCCAGCAGCATATGCAAGGATTTGGGAGGGTGGCAAACGGAAGAAGACAGGGAAGCATGAAGCACAGGTCCTGAATTTGGAAGGCAGTCATAAGGATAAGAAGGAGACAGAAGAGAACTGGAAAAAAGGAGTTAGATGATAGATCACTAAAAAGACCTTTGGGGGGAGAGGAGGAAGAGGGGATTAAAAATTAAACCCCATAGAATGAGGAAACCTGCTTCTGAATGTTCCCTGGGGAGTGTCTTAACTCGAAGTGTTGGCCATGGGATAGATGCTCCATAACAACATCCCATTTCCACAGCCTACATGCTGCGGGATTTACAGCTCCACACTGAATAATCCAATAGCTACAGCTGTTTGGCTCCATGAAGTAAGCTAGGGACAGTTTTCCAACCCTGAGCACCATTGGCACAACATGTTTCATGTCCATAGAGCTGAACTTCCTTACTTTCCTTCTCAGGTAGCTTGGTGTTGGGCTCCAATTTGCTGGGCCAGTCTCCTGAGCCTGAAACTTCTTATTGGCTTGGCAGTTATGGCAAGTATCTCTTCAATGTCCTTACAAATCTACTGATTAGACTGCCCTGGAGCTTGAAGCTCCCTTCTCCCACATGGACATGGCCCTTCTGGAGTGCAACTGAACTCTTCAGGGATGCATGAGAGATACAGCACATAAGATACCTGCCAAGATAGCTTTTGCAAAGGGTCCCTGAAAACACCATTACCCTGGTTGCCTCCCCACTGACCTACAACACTTCACTCACTACCACAAGACAAACAGACAGCAGCTCCTGTAAGCCAGGAAGACGGAGTCACTCACCAGCCTTTGCACATTGAACATCTGGCTGTTGATAGGGGAATGAATAAGCTTGAGGGCTGATGTGAACCAGATTGTTTGCACTCCATCCAGAAATTCCTCTGCAAGCTCCCAGTGTCGACTTTTGGCTTATCTTTCACACATACATAGCCTCTCTGGGCACTTTCTGGGAAACCAGAAGAAGTATGGATTTGCACCAGCCAAGAAGAAGGATTTGTCATGCTCATCATGCTATGCTTTCATCCGAGCAGACAGGTTTGGGCTTGATTAAGGACACTCTCCTCCATGTCATTGGAGTGAGGAGAGGCACTCTCCCAAGCTCCAAAGTAAGTGGAGCAAGAAGAGGAGGAAAGAGAAGGACCATGGAAAAGACCCTGCTTCTACAGGGGATGGGGAAGGAACTCGGGGTAGGAAGGAGACGGAAGAAGCTGGAGGTCAGCTCAAAAGCTGTGTATGAAAACCCAGCACATTCTTGCTGTTGTGCCTTGTTCACTGTGACCAAGGGCTGGGATTCAGCACTTGAGACCATCCTATATGCAGTCTCACTAGACCCTAAGGATTACTGCAGAGCAAAGTGTGGCCAATAGGTTGCGATTGAACTCCAGTCCTTCTCTGAAGGTGAGGCAGGTTTCTTTCTGAGACCTCTTCCTCAATAACAAGTGAATAAAGAAGTTCTGACCCAGCATGAGGGAATCCAGGTCTGCCACCCAGTCTCCATCTCATTCAGTAAGGTGAGCCATAAATTCTGCACAAGCCCCAGTGCAAATCTGCCCCATTTTGGCCTCGATGATGTTTTTTGACACATTCAAATGATAAATCTGAGGATATATTGCTTCTTTTAAAGTACTTTAGCATTTATTTAAGCCCTGGGTGGGTGAGTTTCAGCATTCACAAAAACCTCTAACTAGGAAAAATAGGGCATCTCTTTCTTTAACCGGCTATTGTTGGCTCGACTTATACATCTCAGGGCCTCTGGAATGACCACTGAGTAAACGGGTGTTCAGAAATGACTGCCCAGGTTCCTCCTAATTGAGGCATAAAGAGAAGCAATTCCCGGAAAAAAATCCATCATGGGCTGCTGAGTTTATCAACAGCGTTTTCTGTGTCATCTGCAGAGGGCAAAAGCCACAGCCCATCTGTAGCAATAAAGCCACCACAGTCGGATCCTTGGTGCTCTGCACTGACACTCTTCCTTTCTCTGCTCTGTCTTCTACACAGCTGTAATTTGTTCCCTGATTATTCATGGTTGTTTATAATGAATTCTCAACATGAAATCTTGGCCCAGGATTTCTATTATGTTCTACTCTGGCCCAAATAATCCAATAAAGGCTTTTTTTTTTTGTTGCAAAAAGAACAATATCTTCCATTTAGCATTGTATAGTCAAGATACTGAGTAGACCTGGCAAGAAATCATGAGGCTCATGAGCAAGGAGAATTCAGGTTAGGTATGAAGAAAAACTTGCTGGCTATCTGAGGTCTCTGTGGTCTTCAAGACCACAGGCTGCTAAGCACCATCTCTTTAACTAGATATTTAAGGCAAGTCTCTGCTGGGAATGGCACGGTTATAGTTGATCCTTTCTTGGTCCTGAAAGACAAGCCAAGTAATGTTTCGAGATGCTTTTCGGTTTTATTCTTGTATAGTTTCACAAATTGCCTTAGGGGCTAGCACATGGCCTTGGCTTCTCCTATAAAAGAGTGCGTGAACATATCCTGCTCTTTTGGGAAGTCTGGATGAACTTGAGTGAATGAGAACTGTATATCTTGCTTTCTGAAGAGCATCTGTAGGCCATCTTCAAGACCAGATGTATGCACTGTAGTGATGGTCTTGGTGCAAGAGCAACCTTTGTGTGTGCACAGGCCTCAGTGTTGAGCTCAAGGGCCATGATGCTCAAAAGCTTAGTTTGCTAATGGTTACACTATACGACTCCAACAGCCATATTCTGCCTTCTAACGTTAAGGAAATGCTAAGGGTCTTTAACCTCAAATCCCAGCAGAGGGAAAGAAGTGAGGTTCCAGCATTATGCCCTTTTGGAATTGCTAATGGAGGAGCCACAAGGGAAGGAAAATCATCCCACTATAGTTCAATGCATGAAAGAAGACCACAGAGACTGAAGGACCTCTTGAGTCATCTGGTCAAAATGTTGCTGTCTCAGGTACTTTGCCACATATTCCCATCTACTTTTTAGTCTACTAAAAAGCTTTTCCAGGATCAAATTCCTCTAATGCTTCAAAGACAATTGCTAATTTTTCCACTTCAAAAGTAGCCGTGGCCCAATTTACATCATTTATATTTGTGCCACAGAGACCTGCAATTTAAATACCACTTTCTTCCTCCTGAATTTTTATCATGCACAGCATCCAAAGCTTACCTCTCCCATCCATCACTTACAAGGACTTTAGTCTTCATATCATTTGAGAAACTCAGCTTTGGTGCCTAAAGCTAAGAAACCCCAACAAAATAGATATGACAACAGGTCATTGTTGAGAAAACTGACATTAACATAATGTCACATTAAAGTAGCTCATTTTCTTATTAGTATAATTGTAACAGTTCCATTTCCTTCCTTCCTGTTCATACCTTCTCTAAGGTGAAAGCAAAGGTTTCTGTAATTACTACCACCAAGCCCAAACAACTCTAAAGAAATCAAATCTGGCAAACAAAGCATCTTCACTTACCATGTCTTTCAATGGATTATTACATATTTCACATACAAACACCCACACCCACACCGGAATGCCTTTTTTAATATTACTTTATGAGTCTCCCCCAATGCCAAAGAATGAGTAAAGGAAGCTGGAAAATTCCTTTGGATCATGGGGTTGAGGTGACACAATCCAAGAAATGTCGATGTTGAAAGACAGAAAGATGTGTCAAGTCAAAGTAAGGTGGCTCCTGGAAATGTCATCTAATAGCATAAATTCATACAGCATTATATATCCTGAAGTGTTTTAAGGCTCAGACTGTGGTTGCTGATTTGCTTTCATAATGCAGCTGGGGAAGAGGGCAGTAGCCAAGCCCTGTCTGTAACACAGCAGTTTTCAGGAAGGAATGCAAGTACAGAGTGAAATCAACCCAACCTTGAGGAGGTAGATTGGATGGGATTCATCTCATTCAGTGTCTGCAGTGGAGAAGTCTCCATCCCAGCTGGAAGTCCTGAGCTCTCATTCTAGTTGAAGGAGAGACACGGCCATGTATAGCACAGAGATCATTTAATCTGTTGTAAATATCTACTTAAGATGAGTCATATCCTTCATGTGCCTGCTTCCCTCCATTGGCTGCAAAGAGTCCGAACATGTAATTATTGTACCATAAATACATAGGGTGGGATGTATAACATGTATTTTATATATGCAAAGTACATGCTTTCTTCTGAGACAGAAATCTAGGTCTCTAGTCAAGTCCATAGTGCAAAATATGTTTTTTAGCATGGAGTTTTAGGGGTCCAATGGAGTTTTGAGATGCATTTTGAGGCAATAGAGTTTTAGGTGTCAACTCAGCCAAGCAGATACAGATTTTGTACATATTACTTATCATTTACTTAATTTACTTAGTGTATTATTGCTCTTTATTCTCAGTACTGACTAGATCTCCATTCACTGTCATAGAAGCCTGAACGTTCAATGGAGGGATGAATACCTACACTGAAAACATTTGCAGTAATTAAAGATCAATCCCATTGCTGAAGTTAGGTGAGATGGATTCCCACAATTAGATGTTGTTTTCCCCTTGGGGCGCACAAACCTTTACTGTATCCTATACCATGTTTTAATGATCAAGCTTGGTCCATGCACTGGCTTTACCTCCTAACTCAGAAGAGCTAAAACTGGCATCTCTCACAGTACAAACCTCTGGAGCATCACACTGGGATGCAGGTGATGGGAAATAGATCCAAGTTCTTATGGAGTTTCAGATTTCCTTGGAGATTTGATGTACTAAGACTGATGTCAGAAAATCTGGCCCCAGCAGAGTAAGGGATGTTTAGAAAGCTCACAGGCTTTGGCAACAGTCCTGATGGCTAGACAATGGCTTCAAAGCATCTTTACAGTATTAATAAGGACAGCCTTAGCTGAGACATGGTAAATGCTTGTTTCAGGGGGTGAATTATGAAGTAAAAAGCTTCATTTTGGAATGCTGTGACTCAAGCCGCCTCTACTTCGCACTGGGAAGGGCAAGCAGCACACACGGCCATGGCTGGATCTCATGACTGAGGGGTTTTGGCCCTCCAGAACTTGAATCAAGCAAGGTGTTATGATAGCATCACTCCTACTTCTGCCTCCATTACCTCCACAGCTGCCGGCTGGGCAGGCACATGCTCCTGAGTCACTCGTGAAACAGCTGTGGTCAGACAGCTGGATCGAGCTGAACGTGTCTTTTCCACTTCCAGACACTCTGTGAAGTCCCATCTGAAAACCCATTTGATGGGGAGCATGGTATGGAGCGTGCATATCTCCAAGGCACAAATGCCAGAGGTTTGAAGATCAAATTGGAGGTATTTCAGCACAAAGTCATAGGCCACAGGACATTCCTTCTTAAGCCATGGCTGCATTATTTCATATTCATACCTTTCTAACAGAAAGCCAGAGGAAGGGTTGTGCTAATCTCAAGCCTCACAATTCATGGGGCTGATGGATTAGGCCTGACAAGCCAGCGGGTTTGATTGGGTCATGGAAATATCCACTGGAAGCCAATTGAGCACATCTGATTTGGCAATAATAATTACAAAAAAAAAAATAAGGAAAAAGAAGAAAAAAACCCAAACATTTGCTGCATATAAACAGAAAAAGTTGCTTTGTTTTTTTACACTGAGTGGGGTGTCACAGTTTATAGCAGAGAGACAGAAAACATATGTGAATCATCATGTAGATTATATTTATATTGCCTAATGCTCAGGTTTGTTTGGTTGGCATTAACAACAACTCGTGGCTTCCTTTCCTATAATGCTGGTTTACTTTTAATACAATCTTGCATTCACATCATCTCAGCCAAGCATTCTCCTGGGGAGGAGCTGAGGGCAAGGAAGGAAACCTCTGTGAAATGCATTTCAAATGTTCTCCCTCCCTCGTGCAGGGGTTTTATTTCTCTTTTTTCGCTCTTATGAATCAATAAATAAGTAAATGCAAGATGCCCATTAATAGCTTTTGACAAAAAGACAGGCAGGCAAGAGGCTAGTAAATGCTTGCATTGGTTTTCCTTGCTTTCAGCACTGTCACCCTGGGATGTGCTTGGCATGCCCTAGTACTCACACTGAGATCTGGTAATGGGTGCCAGTATGTACATTTGGGATCCAAAGGTGATTTAAGATCACTAGAAGGGTCAACTTCGTCCTTTGCAGTGGTGATAATGCTTGGAGTAGTGGGTGGGACAACAACTGGGAGAGAATGGGGAAATGGACGTGATAAAAAGGGGGCTTTGGGTACTTTAAGGGGTCTGGAATCAGGTTGATTTGTAGGCATTTGGGGTACATCACGTGAGGATGGTTTGTCTTGCCAGTCAATGTTAAACCTGTGGTCACAGCTGAAGTTCCTCAGCTGCAAATATAAGGCCAACAAGGTGGCTACACATGCTTCTTGCTGTAAGTAAGGAGCCACGTAAAGGAAAGGGCATGGATCTTCTATATCACAAACTTCACACATGCTGCAGGACTCAACTAGAGGGCATCAACCACAGAAGAGTGCAGTGGAGAGGAGATGGCTGAACATCAGGGCACAAAACAGTCATTGCTCACGAGCCTACCACAGTCGGATAACAGTGGATGTGATGCCTTAGGAGCTACCTGCAGATCCTCCCTTCATGTTCCTGGCATTGGGTTTGGCTGGGGAAAAGAAAAACTTGTAGGGAACAAGGTTCTCACAAAGAGACGGCTGGAACCACTATGCTGAGGTTCTGATTATACATAGGTGAGCAGCGAAGTCCTAGCACCTTGGTTAGACTTCATGGTACATCACCCAGCTGTACCACGGAAGGCTGTTTTGGAGAGCTGTTTTGAGGCCATTCTCCAAACCAGACTCATTATGCTTACAAAATTCAGGTCTTGGCTCTGAATAACTCCTGAACAACTCAGAACATGATGGACTTTGAGTCTGGAAGACTGAAGCGCCCACAGAGAGTGAAAAGAAAACCCATGGTAGCCTTTCAAAGCATCTTTGGTCTGCCCTCAAAGGCCAAATCTTGAGAACCTTCCACTTCCAGATATTTTCAAGTTATCACAAGAGATAAAGATGAAGGAAACAGCAAGTTTTGTCCAGTCCATCCGACTGTATGGAAGCAAGACCAGCTCACACTCACGCCAGGCTGCTGATACCAATGATGTGGGTACTGCAGCCTTCCTCTGAGGGTGATGAAGAATGATCGTCTACAGGTGATGGGGCGGATGGAGGTGTAGGAATATTAGGAAAATTAAGAGATTTTTCTCAGAGACATCCATTTATCCAAGTGTTTGGATGTCAGATCCTGCATTTGGTGTCTTCTTACACCTATTCTTCCCTCAAGTTAGGCATTAGTTTCTCCTAATTTGATTTGTGCCAACGGGAGCAGTGAAATGAGTTTGTCTCCTATAGTAAGACCTGCTCCATCACCCTCTTCCTCAAAACCATGGGAAACAAAAGCAATTACCTTTAATCTCCCAAGCCCAATCAATCCCCATTGCTTCTCCTCCATTACACAGATGTCCAACCAGCTGCGGTAGGAGCTGAAAATGGGCTTTGCATTATGTCCAGCTGTTAGGCGAATCATGGAATAGAAAAGACCACATTTGGGATCTTTTTTTGCTTTTCAGTGCTGTCAGTCAGATGAAACAGCAGGTCCCTAAAATAGTTATGAATAACCATTAGTAGGAGAAGACTTTGAACATGTTCCTTGTTTATACATTTGCTGGAGGGTCTAAATCCTGGTAGAGCTTAGAAAAATCCACCGTTTTCACTAAGCTTTCAACTCTGCTTGGTCAAGAGCTCTGCAGCATGGGATAATAAATACATGTCATGCCACATGTATACACATTTGCTTCCAAGGCTGTTTTCAATTTCTCCTTTCAGGCATGTTTCGCCCTGATGGTTCCCTTTGCTGGCTATATATATATGAACCAGCTTCAGCACGTCTCTGAAAGCTTTTCATACAGAGAGCTCATTCATGTCCTCAGCTCTGAGATGAGTAACAGTCTGCAGCCATGTACCTTAGGAGCCATAAAGAAGGGTGGATGAGATTGGAAAAGCTCATGTACTCGTTTCCACTGTGTTTTTTCTTCATGGGAATGATATTCTGGAGGAAAACAGGGGTTGAAAGCAATGCCAGCAGAAGGGCCCTGGGGAGCCAAGTCCCCACATCTCCAAATTCAGCAGTTTCAGCCTGATCTTGTTATTTTTGCTACCACTTCACTGCCTGCATCATGAGCTGAGTCCTCAATGTATGCAGGTCCAGTACATTGATTTGACCTGGAGAGCTAGGTTCCCTATAGAAGAGGATAGTATAGCAACAAGTGCTGGACCTGCTCACATCACCCGCCTTGTTCTTATTAGGACAGCTCTTAGAAACACTGCATGACCTTCACAGGTTTCCCATGTGGGCTGCTGCTGGTAGATGTGTCCTTTGGTCCATGGTGTCAAGAAGCATGGCATGGCCATGGTCCATGGCAACAGACCTCAGGTCTATTTGGTGCTCATATCCTCAGCGCTTGCCTAAAGCAGAAACTGAGACTATTCAACACCTTGCAGCAGATTAGTCCTAAACCCACTAGTTTGAAGCCCTAGAAAACCCTTTCCTGCCATGGTCCATGACAGATTGAAGTGGCACTCAGAGAAAACACGATACAAACTACTCAGGGACATCAATCATACCCTTGATGCTGATGAATTTTGAACGTGTTTTATCTGCAGTGCAAGCAGAGACACAGAATCCTAGAACCATGGAATGGTTTGGGTTGGAAAGGACCTGAAGATCATTCAGTTCCAACCCCTGCCATGAGCAGGGACAATACATACTAGATCATGTCAGCCAAGGCTCTGTCCAACCTGGCCTTGAACACTGCAAGGGATGGGGCTTTTACCACTTCTTTAGGCAACCCATTCCAGCGCCTCAGCACCCTCACAGTAAAGAACTTCTTCCTTATATCTAACTTAAACATCCTTGCTGCCACCTTGCAGATAGCTCATGCTATCAAGCATGGTGGTCACCCAAAAGTGGCAGGTTTGATACTCCCAATGCATGCTAGTGAGGGGTGATCAGAGGGAAGCTTGTTTGCTGTAATCTGGTTTTGTCTTCTAATCTCGGCCAGGCTTTCCCTTAGAACAATAAACTCTTCCCCCCCCTCCCATTTATTTAATGAATGTAACAATATCATAGCAATAAAGCATTCTGGAGTGAGTTCTCTCTGACCATTAATACACAGCATAGGTGGGTGAAGGCAGAGGCCACACCGCAGCACCCCCCCACAAGGCATGTATTAATGGGGCTCGTAAAACACACCCTGTTGTGTCTTCTGGCTTCGTTGTCAAATGGTTTCCAGATTTAAAGCCCCTAAAGAGAATCTTTTAGAGGATCTACATTCATTAAGTAACATCAAAAGCAACAGTAAACATAGGAAATGGGAGCTGCCATTACGAACTCATGGAGACATAGATCAGTGAGGGGGTTTAGTAACATTTTCTTTCATATTGGCCCAAATCAATTAAAAGAAAAAAGAAAAATGGGGAAAAAATTACCTAGCAGACAGAACTGAATGCACCAAAAATTAGGTTGCTTTCCCCAGCTGGAAATCAGCTTTTGCTCTGATGATCCTGCCTAGCTCTCCCTCCCTTTGTTGAATTATGTGTAAAAGAAGCAGAAAGAAAATGAGACTTTGTGGATTAGAAACCAGTGGCCACAGTTTGTAAGAGTGCAAAGGAACTTTGGGTACCTCAGAGTTTTGGGGTGCCCATCCTGACTAACTTGAAGATGGTTCAACCTCCACGTTATTAACTCTATTGCTTTGCTACGTCTCAGGCTGGGCACTTAAAGATCCCACAGATTCTGTCTCTCACCCTGTTTCAGTTTCCTTTTGTTTTAATAGAACCAGATCAGGGTGGTTCAGTAACTTCCTTCAGATGTCTTCTTTTTTCATCATCTCCTACTTCAGAGCTTCTTGAAGCTATTTTCATTGCATCTGGCACTGATCATGGGCAGAGACACAACAAACTTGCTGGAGTACAGCTCTGTTGTGGGGTGGTCTGGAATTAGAGACCTTCTGCTCACAGTGACCTGAGGTACCAGTTCTGCTCCTGAAAACACCTGGGCTTTCTTCTAATCCCTAACCCGGAAAGTTTCACCAGGAAGGGAAGGAAGGACAAGAAAGGACAGGTTTTTGCTTCATCAGTGGGCTTCGGATAGCTGGGAACAACCTCTGCTTGATTGTCTACAGGAGAACCATGAATCCCCCATTTGTGGGACCCACCACCAGTGAAATGACTGACAGCTACCATTTTTCAGCACTTCATCTCTCTTGCTTTCAGATTTTACACACCAGGCATCCCTATGTAAGTAATATAAAGGGTTCCTCAGTCTGGGGAAATAGAAACTAGGGGGGAAATAACCTATGCATTAATACTATGTATAATCTCTCTACGTATGTAGTTGACCTGTAGATGTCCATGGTCGCAGATAGGTGCTTGAAGGCTATATCATCTTCAAGTAGATGATTAAAATGGTCCACCATCAGTTTGCTAATATAAGTGTATGAAACCAGACAGACAACTTGAACTCTGGAATTGTCTGTCAACATGAACAATGAAGCGAGTTTACTGTGAGTAGTTCAGATGGCAAACAAGTCCTCTACACATTGAAATGTGGATGCCAGTAATATTACCCTTACTTAGGCCCTGCCCAAGCTCTTCCTGAGATCCACTGAGATTCCAAAAGAAGGCCAGGTAACAAGAAAACCTGTTGTGCATAAGAACCCCATTAGTAAAATAAGGCTGATAACACTTTCTGCCCTTCCACTCTTGCCCTGTCAATCAGTGTTAGAGATTCTGCTTTTATTCAGGACATAGTTCCTTGTATACCACAGCCTTAACCCTCATTCAGGTTACCAGCTTCTCCTCTAAGTGTATTTCTCTCCAAAACCAGTGATGGTAGGAGACATGCCTTATGATTCATATCGACACGCCTTATGATTCATATCGACACCTTGGCCTGCCTTCATCCAGGTTGAAATCACAAAGGTGTTTGACCCAATAGTGACTGAAAAGTGAGTGTAGTATCTCTAACCTCAAGCTACTGTTCAGTGAGGAGCATTTGGGATCATCTTTAACTGTTCCTACAAAGGAGGATGTGGTCCTATGATGCTGGAAAGAAGTGGAATAGTTTGGGCCATAATCTTGCCTTCATAAAGAGATGCTGATAGCACAGCACTACAAACTGGCTCTATCAAAACATCATGCCAGCAATGCTGAAGTATGAAGATGCTTCTTGTGGACTATGCTGCAAAGAGCCTGTTAGTGAAGAAGCTTCTGTAGAAGGATTTTGCTGGATGCCTCTGATGCTCACCTGTGCTATAAGACACTCATCTTTTCAGTCCTAAGAGAGAGTTGTATTTCTTAAGCATGAAATAATGCGTGGATCAGCAGGAAAGCCAAGTCACAGAATCATAAAACAAAGAGGGCTGGAACGATGAGGAGAGGTCATCGAGGCCTTATCTTTGCCTCAGGGCAGGATCAGCTGTTCCTAAGCCATTCCTGACAGATGTTTGTCTAATCTGTTTTTAAAGACCTCAATTGGTTCAGGA
Source organism: Amazona ochrocephala (assembly GCA_039720435.1). Lineage (NCBI taxonomy): Eukaryota > Metazoa > Chordata > Aves > Psittaciformes > Psittacidae > Amazona > Amazona ochrocephala. The sequence continues at coordinate 3,234,302 of CM077877.1, read as the reverse complement.
ATCACAGCCTCCCCAGGCAATCTATGCTGGTGCTTAACTGGCTTTACTGTTAGCAACTTGCCTCTCAAGTTTAACAGAACTCTCCCAGGGCTCCATTTAAGACCATGACTTCATGTCTTGTTCCCTGAGGATACAGAGAAGACCTTATTCCCTTCCTCTTTACAGCCCTTTTTATATGGTCAAAGATTGCTGAGGGGAACCCTGAATAACCCCTCCTACTGTATATTTGATGTATGTGCTGTTGACCAGCCCCAGAGGAGTCCCATGCATTCCTGTGGGGTTTATGCTCCCTTATGGGATGGCTAAGTTCAGTTCTTCTGCTGTCCCACTCCTGGCCCGTAACAGTGCCACAAAAGCTGTTGGGTCTCTGCTCAGCAGCATGAGGGTGGCAGGGAAGCTTTACTGCCTGAGGGCTTGTGACAATGGGGCTCTGTGAAAGGCTTGGCAAGGGTACATGCAGTGGGTCCCTTCGGGTGGTGACGTTTGCTCTTAGCCCTACATGTCCTGAGTGTACTAACATTACCTATATCCTCCCCAGAGACCTACAAGTCCCAGCATCCCTATAGCCCCCCTTCAGACACTGGAAGCTGCTCTGAGGTCTCCACGCAGCTTCTCTTCTCCAGGCTCAACAGCTCCAGCGTTCTCAGCCTGTCTCCATATGGGAGGTGCTCCAGCCCCTGAGCATCCTCGTGGTCTGTCTCTATGAGCACTTACATATTCCCGAGACAAAGCTGCAGCTCATGTGCCCATAGCCACATGTCCTTCTATGACGAAATGCTGAGTTAGCAAAACCTTGAGGAATCCCATTACATTTCATGCTGGAAAATGCAACCAAGCCTTGCTATCAGATCCCAAAGACAGACAATAATACATGAGATGGATTGAGGCCAACAGCTGCTCCTGTTGCTCCTCTCTGCGAGGGCACTCAGAAGGAGACATTTCCGACATATTATAAATGACTTGCTGTGGCTGTCATCTTTCGGAGCAGCCATAGAGTATTGCCTCACAGTGAATATAATCCCTTTCCTCCCTGCTTCTCTCCTCTCAAGAGGTTGGTAGCCTTTTGGTATCAGCTCACACTGCCAGGCAGGAGGCTTCCCTCCTGCTCCCAGACTGCTTCTTCACTTCAAAGGCCAGCAGGGAGTAGGAAGCACAGCAGAGGCCACATTCCTGCCATCTATTTGCCTTGCAACCAGGTTACCACATTGTTTTCCCTGTCAGAGATACTGGCAGCCCCCTCCAACACCTCATCTTGCACTTGGGCTTATAAAGTGGCTCCAGAAGAGAAAACAAGAGCTTGCTGTACCCAGGAAAGGTCAGCATCATCTTCTAGGTGATGTAGGCTTTAGCTTGCTTCTCTAGAAGGAGTTAAAAGCCTGTGCCATTTACCCCCATGTCTGTACTGCAGCTCATCACCGTGCTTGGAACAAGAGAGAACAAAAGCTACTGTTCCTGTAAAGTGTTGGGAGAGGGGAATGGTATGAGGCCAAAATGCAAACCTGGGACAAAAAGGCATTCGTGAGATAACTGTAGCATCATAGAATGGTTTGGGTTGGAAAGGACCTGAAGATCATCCAGTTCCAACCCTGTGCCACAAGCAGGGACACCTTCCACTAGACCATGTCAGCCAAGGCTCTGTCCAGCCTGGCCTTGAACACTGCCAGGGATGGGGCATTTACCGCTTCTTTGGGCAGCCTGTCCAAGTATCCGAGACTCCTCTAATGAAACACAGTATGATTGCAGCTCAGTTAATGGAGGCGGAACCACGTTGCTTCATTCGCAGCAATTCGAGAAGGATCACTACGAATAATATGCAATGAAGGTACCAAAGCTTTCTGCCTCTTATGCAAGCACAAAGGCTGTGCTGTCTGTAAGGCATCTATGCTTCTTGAGCTCAGAGCTGAGGGAGGCAGTTTGATTGCTTGCTTTTATAGTCCAGCTGGTGCCACTGGGATTCATTTAACAGGTCCAGCATCAACTTGTGGGGAAGAACAGAGGTGACACAGCTGATTTTATCAAAACAAACTGTAATGAGAAGGGAAATGAAGTCATTGCTCCATTCCATTACAGCCACTTTCCCATTGCCATTGGCTTTCTCATGCTTCCTTCTGGTGTGTAGTGGGTGAAGGTTTTGTTCCTGCTCTTACTGAAACCCAATGGAATCCCCATGGTGCCCACTCCATAGAGCTGGGTTAATAAATGTTACCAGTGGTGCTTTGTACTGGGTTGACACACCACCCTGTGCATCAAGACATGGCACATGTGCTGCCTTGTGCTATAAGCAGCAGGAGCTCTACCTAGCCAAGAAACTGGTCACCATGCTAGTGAGTGATGTCCAAGAGTTCAACCACTCTGGACCTTAAAGAGGATGTGAATCACTAAGGGGCTTCTGGAATCAACACCGGTTTCTGTACCAGTTCATGAAGAGTGTTGGAGACATTTCAAGGCCAGGTTGGACAGAGTCTTGGGTGACATGGTCTAGAGTGAGGTGTCTGGGCTGGAACTGGATGATCTTAAGGCTCTTTCCAACCCAAACCATTCTATGATTCTATGATTTATGGGCATGGAAACACATTCACCTGTGGTTTGGGATCTAGTAGAGGCCAAGAACCATTCCCAATGAGCAGTCCAGATGAATGTACCTGCTCAGACTTAAAAGCATGGATGCAAGCTCTTCCATGCCAGATGGCCTCAGAGTTACAGGACAGTCTTGGGCACATTTGATTTATTTGCACAGACACAAACACTGAGTTGAGCCCTTGCTGCTTCAGGCACCATTTCATGCAGTCTTCCTTATAAATACCTTGAGCTTAAGAGCCCAATGCTTCCATAAAAAGAGTGGTTGACTTGTAAGGACTTCTGTGAACTTCTTATCAGTCCTGAGTCTTTTGCTAGAAAGGAATTAGGGTGTGAAGAGACAAAATCATAAGGAACAATTATAGTAGGAAGGGATCACAGAAAACTTTGATGCAGATCTTCTTAAACTCATAGAATCATAGAATGACTTGGTTTGGAAAGGACCATAAGGCTCATCCAGTTCCAACACCCTGCCATGGGCAGGGACACCTTCCACTAGAGCATCTTGCTCCAAGCCCTGTCCAATCCAGCTTCTTACTTTCCATTGTTACATTTAGCTTAATATCAGCATACAAGTTAATGCTATTTAGCTTTGCTTTGAATGCATAATAGTAAACCTGATGTCTGCCTTCTCATTTGTACCAATGCTGCTGTCTAGTAGCCTTTAGGTGATTAAATACACCTCCCCAAACCTGAAACATTGCTCTTCTGACACTGACCTTATCTCCATTTTGAGCTGGGATTGGGGGTTTCCCTCCATGAGAGCCCAAACCACATCAATGGCTGGGATTTTCTGGCTTATCCCTGCCTTTTCAAAGGATTTTTGTTCAAATCCCATGATGTAAATGCCCCAGGTCATGACTGAAGCTCCCACCATACTTGACAAGGCACAGGCACAAAATACAGTGACAGCCCTTACCCTGAAGAGGTTTTGAAGCTGGTGGAGGATACACAGAAGAGAATAATTGCCTAACACTAATACTAGTTGTATTACCCATCAGTTTAGGACAACTCGTCTGAAGATGCCATGGGAGCTGGTGTGTGCGTGTGACTATGTGTGGGTCTGCATGCCAGTGGTGTGAATCCAAGGTGGGATTCACATCTCCAAAGTGCACATGGACACTTGAGCCTCACCAGGCTTTGGCTGCATCTTCTGTTCTGACTCAGCCTCTTTGTCTCCACTCATCCCTGTGCCAAAATCTGCGCGCTCGATGGCTGCCAAACACGCCATAGAAACATCTGCCTGCCAGAAATGCACCTGCGTGGGGTCTGCTGCTGCTTCTTCTCCATGAGAGCTGACAGCCCTTGGGCCTTGGAAGAGGCGCCCAGCTCCTCGCTGCCCTCCCACTGCTCACTCCTTCCTCTGTAGATCCAAGGTCTGCACTGTCCTCCATGGCCGTAGCACTTTCCTACTGCTTCCAGACTCCCGAGTGACCTCAGACAGAGCCCACATCTTCACATGTGGGAGCATTTCTCTATCTCCTCTCTCTGTTTCCCATCTCCCTTTCTCATTTTCATGGCTCAAAAGCTTCCATGCAGCACAGTGAGAGAACTGAATCAGAGAATCACACAATGGTTTGGGTTGGAAGAGACCTTCAAAGCTCGTCCAATTCCAACCCTGTAATGAGCAGTGACACCTTCAACTAGACCAGGTTGCCCAGAACCACATCTAGCCTGGCCTTGAAAGTCTCCAGGGATGGGGCATCCGCCACCTCTCTGGGCAACCCGTGCCAGTGTTTTACCACCCTCATGGTAAATTCCTTCCTCGCATCCAGCCTGAATCTCCCTCTTTCAGTGTAAAACCATCACCCCTCGTCCTATCACAACAGACCCTGCTAAAAGTCTCTCCCCATCACTCTTATAGGCTCTTTCTAAGAACTGAAATTCTTCAGTAAGGTCTTGCTGGAGTCTTCTGTGAGCACGTAGAGCTTCAATAACACATGGGATTATGGAAATCCATCAATACAAAGAAATCATTTCAGGACAATGGGTACCAGAGGGATGTGCTGGGATCATGCACTGGGGACTTGAACTGCTCAGATCTTGAAGCTTTTGTCCAAGAACTCCAGCTTCTCTAGGCCTCATTTTGCCATTGTAATATTTCCTTTCCTCACTGTTGCCTGTCATATCTGCCTAAATAACAAGCTTGGTAGGTCTCAGCCTGTATGTCTAATGCTTAACACAGTGACAGCCAGACCTTGTTTAACCTTACAGGCTTCACTGCAGTAAAATAATGTCACTCCAGTCAGACAGAAGCACCTTTACACAGAGCCTTGAGGTATGGACTTCTCACATCTCTACCTCCGATCATGACACAAACTCCTTAGAGTATTTGGGTACCATAGCACGGAGTTAAAAGAGCAAAGCTGCAAATACTCCTTTTATCTTGCAAAAATGAAGGCCTTTAGCAGCAGTCGGAAAGAAATCCCCTTTTATTGCAGTGGCCAAGAGTTAGTCCTGGACAGAAGGAATGAAGCTGCAATTCCCAAGCACAACTTACTGCTGCACACCCATATGGGGACCAATTCTGCTGAGCACTGCTCCACACACCAGCACAATCACACCCTCCCCTGAAGAAGTCTCTCTTTACTGGTTCCAAGCCAAAAAGAGACAAACCCCAGTTCCTGCACCGACTTTCAAGGAGCAGGAGGGAGGGAAGATGTGTAACACATGTGTTTTGCAGTAGGACATCCTACCTCAGACCAATTCATCACTGTCCATCCACCCTGCTGGGCGCCGGCGGCAGGTCATTGGCAGAGGCCCCAGATCCACTGCCTCTCCAGGAGTGATCAAAGGGTGAGATTTGGAATACCATAAGCTTTCCTGGATGGGATTACAGCCCAGCCAGAGCATGCGACACTGAGAGATTCCCTCTTTTCATCCCCCTGGAGTGGATTCGTTTTAACTCTCCTCCTGCTGTGCCCTGCTCATGGGAGGTGCAGTAGGGATGGTTTTGGATGAAGACACAACGCAACTTCCAGCCCAAAAGCCGGCAGCAAGCTGGTGGTACATAGGGCTCACCCTTTGCAGCAGCTTACACAGGAACAAAAGTACATCAGATGAAATGTTTAGGTGATAAACTCTAAATAAGACTTAAAGCAGAAAGATTCCACTGAGACTGATTAACACAAGCACAGAGAAGCTGTGGCTGCCCCATCCCCGGCAGTGTTCAAGGCCAGGTTGGACACAGGGGCTTGGAGCAAGCTGCTCTAGTGGAAGGTGCCCCTGGCTGTGACAGGGGTTGCGACTGGATGAGCTTTATGGTCCCTTCCAACACAAACCACTATGGGATTCTATGATCCCATTCATGTCCTGGCTGCCAGGCAAGAGGATGCCAGGCGCTGGTCCTCCATGCTGTCCTTGTACAGTAACTGGGTGTAAAGAGGTGAGTCTATAGGCAGGTTTTAGGGCTCTGAATCTGAAAATGAGGTTTATCACCAGAAAAAAACCCACTCTTCATAGGTCCATCTTCTCCTGAAAGGTGACGACTACATATCTGGGGTTTCATAAGATTTCTGTGTGTGGAGCAGGCTGCAGTAGTGTCTCGGCTGATGGCTGGTGCCAGAAAGATAGGAAAACCATGCATCGGCTAAGAAGGAAAAGGGACCTTCCTTCCAAGGATGAAAACTACCAAAAAGGAAGGAAAACACCAATATCTGGTAAGGTTAGCATCAATCTGTGGGATGTTGCAGAGGAAATAAAGGCAGCCTCAGAGGATAGGAGCAGAGTGGCATCCTATGGAGAGTGCCTCAGGCACAGAGGACCTCCTAAAGACCTCTGAGGTCCATCTGCAGCTATCTTAGCAAGCCAAAGCTAAGTTTCATGACCGAATTTCAGCCTCCCCTGATAGAATCTGCTGTGACCCCGTTACCCCTCTGCCCTCTTCTCCTCTAAAGCAACCCTGAAACTCCATGAAACTTTTCAGGGGACTGGAGCACCTCCCGTATGAAGACAGGCTGAGAAAGTTGGGGCTGTTCAGCCTGCAGAAGAGAAGGCTACGTGGAGACCTCATAGCAGCCTTCCAATACCTGAAGGGGGTCTTATAGGGATGCTGGGGAGGGACTCTTCATTAGGGACTGTGGTGAGAGGACAAGGGGTAATGGGTTTAAACTTAAACAGGGGAAGTTTAGATTGGATATGTGGAAGAAATTCTTTACTGTGAGGGTGGTGAGGCCCTGGAATGGGTTGCCCACGGAAGTTGTGAATGTTTCATCCCTGGTGGCGTTCAAGGCCGGGTTGGACAGAGCCTTGGGTGGCATGGTTTAGTGGGAGGTGTCCCTGCCCATGGCAGGCAGGTTGGAACTCGATGATCTTGAGGTCCTTTCCAACCCTAACTGTTCTATGATTCTATGATTCTTTTCCTACGTCACTGCCTTAGGTGAAGGGCTCAGCCTCTCAGCCGTGCACTGGGGTTGTCACAGCTTCTTGTAAGCACTTCATATATTGTGAGAAATGACTCCCACAAAGACGTTTTCCAGCTCTGCCTTGTTGCTTCCAATTAGCCTGACATGGAGCTGAAGCAGATCCACGTCTCCCATTCAGAGGCTCACGGGAATCTTCCCCCTCTTTATGCCCTTATCCATCGTCCTCCTCACGGATGAGTTACATCTTCCCTGCCTGCCTGCTTTGGTGAGTAGCCGGAAACGCACACGTAAGGAAGAAATATGCATGTCCTAAAGCAGAACATGTCTTATTGTTTAGATGTTAAGGGCAGGCAGCAACGTGGGATGTGGCATGAATCACAGCTGTGGCTTGCCTGGAGGATGGGGTACCCCGCACATGGCAGCTGGTGCTGATTATCTGGAGAAGTTCTCCTTCTTTCTTTAATTCCTCCTGTTATAATAGGATCCAGTAATTCATCCTCAGCATGGGCTGTGTGTCTGCTCTCTCTGGAATATCCCAGGGATGGGTTAGTAATCCATCACAGGGAGATAGCGAGCTTTTCCTCCTCTTTGTTTCCCACCCTCAGGTGATTTCAGGGCAGCCAATGTACTTCTACCACCTGAGCTACACGGAGACTGGCCTGAGGTCTTCAGTCTCTGAGGAGGGGCAAGGTCAAAACCAGTGTTTCTAATTACATAGAAAGGAAAGATAAGCACATTGACAGGCAAGCAAAAACTGCAAGGGGTGGTGCAAATGCCCTGCAGTGGAAAAAAACCCTCTCACATGATGTCACCTCCCACAATGATATAAAGCACATTACAGAAGGTCAACTCTCTCCCTTAAACTGCAATTGAAGGACACTAAAAAAGCTTTGCAAAACCATGCACAGATCACCACAAAGGTGATTCCCCTCCCAAGTGAAATGCGAGGCTGATAACGCCAAAGCATGCAGCAGCCCTGGTGTCTGGAGCAATGTGCTTCACACATCATTTGAAATTATGCTCTGGGAATGTAATAAGCATCATCAAGCCAAGGGATTGCATTGTACCAGCTAACAAAGTGAGCAACACAGTGGTTCTGAATGCCAGCTGAATGCACTTCACATTTGAATGCCCTACATTGAATATGCTGGATCAGTTGAGTCCTTTCCAACTGTAAAGATCACTGCTGGTAGAGAGATTTATAAGCAGCAAGGCCTCTCCACACATTGCATCTTGGAAGGTACTGTGGGTATCAAGTTAGATGGATTCTTAACCAGGATGGATGGGACTCTGAGCAATCTGCTCTAGCGGAAGGTGCCCTTCCCGTGGCAGGGGGTTGGAACTGGATGAGCTTTAAGGTCCCTTCCAAACCAAACCACTCGGGGATTCTGTGATTCTTAAACCAACCCAGCATAAACATCCTTAAAAACCCCATCCTTATAAGGCCTTCAAAACAAAAACTCCCAATCATCAGCCACATCTGAAAACCCTGGCTTTTGATCTTTGCCATGAGAAAAGATGTGAAAACGAGAGGTGTAACAGCGTCTCAACCAGCTCAGTCTGCACTTAGAAGGCAAGCAGAGCCATGCTGGTCTGGGTCAAAGATCCATCTCACTTGGTATGTAGCAGCGGCTAAAGTAGAGAATAAGGCAAATACACAATTGCACCCCCAACACCTAGCAAGCCCATTTTATTTGACACTCTGTGATACCCTAATTCACAGTTTGGGGGCTATAACCTGCCTAACACTAAGCACAAACCTGTGAGGAAGCAGGCAGGTCCCACCGAGTGCTCTTATTTGCATCTCATTTCTAACCACCCGTCTCCTCATCGCATTCATCTTTGCAGCCCTACCCCCGAGTGTCGACAAAGCTGGCGTGTCCAGCCACAGTAGCTTTCCACCGATGGCTGCTAATACCTCAGCACCCCATGCCATGTGGTTAGAGCTCTGAAGTCCATAAAAATTCCTGGATTATTAGTTTAATAATAAGTCTAGTCTTTCCATGTCAGTACATTATAGACCCCCGGCTAGGCGTTTGAAATCCAGGACTATGAGGGAATGTTGTAAAGTCTCCAGCCCACAAGCCTGTTTTTTCCCTTTGAGAAAGAGGAAAATTAATAAGACAACCTCGAGAATGGGAATAAGTCCAGGAGACAAAGGAAAAGAATGAGAGGGAGGAGAAGGGGGGGAAATATGGGGGGAAAAATAAAAGTGGAATAAAGCCAGAGGGCAAAAGATGGAGGCTGATAAATGGCTCTGTTGAAAGGCATATTGAAACTTTGTTTACAATCTCATGGTACCAAAGCATGCAGCATTAATAGCCTTCGACACCTTGTAAACTCAGCAAAACTCATTTTGCAGGGAAGAAGTCCCTTCCCAAAAGTCTCCCCTTTCTTGCTTAACACACACTTCCTAGGGCTGACATGTCCCCTTTCATCACGACAGCACAAAGGAAGCGGGAAGGTTTGCCAGGACACCTGGGGTAATGCCCCATGTGCTATTGCAGAGGTAGAACACAAAAACAACTCCATCCGATCTTTAATGACTCCAGCCACCCCATAGCACTCTGCTGGGACAATGGGTCTGGAGGTGAACTCATAAACTCCACTTGTGAGGTATCCAGTCCTTATTGTCCCAGTCTGATGGATAAAGAAGCTGAACGGGGTAGTCCAAGGTCACACAGAATAACTGATGTCAAAGTTGGGACACAAGCAGGGGCTGCACCCTGTGATCCTGACAAGCCCTTGCTGAAGCATGGACTGAAATGCAGCATGCTCCTTTAGCACCATAATCATGCAGCTTAGGAGGTATGGCCGCACCGGCATACCCAGAATGAAGTACCCTTCCTACTTCATCAACTCTATCAAATGCGTAGTGCTGGAACACATCCATGCTCTAAGAACCATGGACCTTCCAAGGCTTTTCCGGTCAACTCACTCACTGGCTCAAGCAGATGATGGTGGCTGGACATAGACAGTCACCCATGTTCCCATGAACTAAACTTGTTCCTTGGTGCACCCCAAATCTCAGCTAAAAGCCCTAGCTGATCTATGGCTTGCATAAAAGCAGTCTGGGCTCAAGACATGGCACAGCCCTATCACAGAGTGATGATCATAAAATGGTTTGTGTTGGAAGGGACCTTAAAGCTCATCCAGTCCCAACCCCTGCCATGGGCAGGGACACCTTCCACTAGAGCAGCTTGCTCCAAGCCCCTGTGTCCAACCTGGCCTTCAACACTGCCAGGGATGGGGCAGCCACAGCTTCTCTGGGCACCCTGGGCCAGCGCCTCAGCACCCTCACAGGGAAGAGCTTCTGCCTAAGAGCTCATCTCAGTCTCCCCTCTGGCAGGTTAAAGCCATTCCCCCTTATCTTATCCCTCCCCAGCATGCTTGCAAGCCCCCTTTAGGTATTGGAGGGGAGACCTTATAGCAGCTGATAGGATGCGCAAGGCTGAAACAAGGTCTTCTGGGTAACTAGTGCTGGTGGGCTTGTGCAGGATCACCAGCAACAGAGGTAAAGAAAGGTGCAGGAATAGTTTTTACTAAAAGTTTTTAGTTTAAAAATGACCTTTTCTCCCCCACAAATGAAACTTCTTACATGAAATTTCCCTTTGTTAACATTCTTTGTGATCACTTTTTCATGGATGATTTATCTGATCGCTTTTGAGATTTTCCATTCATCCTGCTCCAATGAATATTTCCCTATACATTATGAAACACCATTAGAAAGAGAACAAGAAAAGCTATCCTGTATTAGTGGAAATGGCAACCATCTGCACTGAGGGTAACTGAGAGCAAGAGTCCCATTAGGTTGATACCTGTCTAACACCATGGTCCTAACACCACAGAAGCAACATCTTTGTGTGCCTCCCTCTTCCAAGAAGGAGACAAAGGCACTTGGTTCAAGATGGAGCTGCCTTCAACGTGCCTCCTTTCAAGGGTGTCCTGGGTTCAGCAGTAGCAGTCATTTTCCTCCTTAGTAGCTGGTGCAGCGCTGTGGTTTTCACTTTCAGCCTGGGAACAGTGCTGATAACACCGATGGTTTCAGTTGCTGCTCAGTGATGTTCGCGCTGACCAAGGACTTTCTGAGCCTCGTGCTCTGCCAGGGAGGAGGGGAAGCCGGGAGGAAGCAGAGACAGGACACCTGACCCAAACTGACCAAAGAGGTATTCCATAGCACAGCACGTCATGCCCACTGTATAAACTGGGGGCAGTTACCCGGAAGGGTCAGATCACTGCTGGATCGGGCTGGGTATCGGTCGGCGGGTGGTGAGCGGTTGTGTTCTCTTCCCTTGCTACTTCCTTTATCATTATTATTATTGGTGGTAGCAGCAGTGGTTTGTGTTATACCTCAGTTACTGAACTGTGCTTATCTCAACCCGTGGGAGTTACATTCTTTCCATTCTCCTCCCCATCCCTCTGGGACGGGGTGGGGGGGGGGAAGGGAAGTGAGCAAACAGCTGTGTGGTTCTGAGTTACAGCTGGGCTTAAAGCACAACAAAGGGATAAGAGACTGACTGCAGCAAGCTGTCGAGAGATCCAGTTTATCGGTCATTGTCCGCCTCCAGTTGCAGGCTATTCTGACCTCCTACCGCTGGTAACATGAGCTAGAGCTCCCCACAGACAAAGGTTAGCTGACAGCTATCAAAGTCAGCCCCAGAGCATGACCTGGCCATGCTGCCTCCACTACACATGTCCTCCCTGTGGGCTCCATCACTTGGCTACAAATCTCACACACTGGTTGATGTCTCAGAAGCCATCACTTTGGTTTCCCCCCCAGTCTCCAGTGATGTTTGGCCAGTGACTTTCTGACCCTTTCAGTAGCACGGTTGAGTGTCCAGACCAAAATCGACTGTCACCATTTCCAATGAAAACAAAAACAAGGCAAAGCCACCCATTCCCTGCTCCCATGCTCTCTGAAGGTCATGGCAGTCTTGAATAGTATAACCCTCGCCTTTCCACCACCCCTCCAACAGCACATTACATTTCACTTTGCAATAAGCTTGATTCAGCAGGCAGGAGATGCACCAGTTCCTGGGTTGAAAGGTTCTTGCACAAACTGGATCAGTTGAGTTCTTTCCCAACTGGAACAGATCACTGCCGGCGCTTCACTGGTGGAAAACAAAGCAAGCAAGAAGCTCTGCAGGACTCTCTCCTCCAACTGGAACCTAAATCCAGATACTCGTCTGGTTTCAGCAGTGCTGTAGAGTTGACCCAGACTTGGCAGCAGCAAGTGTGCATTCAAATGGAAAGTAATATTCATGGCCCACATGCTGACCCAGCAAGAGCATTCAGTTCTTCTGCCAGCTCTTGGGACATTGGCTTGATGAGCAAGTACATTGGGCTGGTTGTATATTCATTAAGCAATGTTTTCATGCGCTTGCTGTTACTTAAGGGGACAGTGAAGTCTCTAACGACATAGGAAAGGATTAACCCAGTTCATTTGTAGCAGCATGGTGTGATCAATCTCAGTGCTCATCCTTGTTATGCCAGCATAGGATGGGATTACACACACAGCAGGTGTTAGATGGGGAGAAGGACATGAAAGAGAAAGCTTGGTCACGGAAGAGATGCTGGGGTGGAAGGTAGATAACCTTTGGCCTGTAAAACCCAGAGAGCAGAAGAGGTTTCAGGCCCTTCTAAGCCACTTCTCCATTCAAAACAAATCCCAGTATTTACTCAGTGTTGCAAAACCAAGAAAACTAAGAAAGATACAGAGGTGAAACCCCCCTAATCTGCTCCCAGTAATAATGTAAACACGAATCTGTAACAGGACATACACACTTCCACTGCTCAGCTCCAACACAGATGATATTTGTTTATAATATTTGGGGGGACTATATGGGAAACAGAGATTTCCAGCCTTCTGAGAACTGACCTGATGAAACTGGGAAGGTGTCCAAAAGCATCTGCCTTGTCAATGGAGGGTGAAGGAGGAAGCTTTGGGGAGATTTTGACATGCAGAGCTGATTAAACAAGACCTCCACACTGCGGCTAGGATATATTGTTCAAGGGCAGTACAATAAGCTTGCGGCTTCTCCCACCTGCCTAAGACCTGGCATCCAGGTTGGCAGCGATGGAGCTGATACTCTCAAGAAGGGTTCATGATGAAAACACGCAGGGTTTAGCATTTAATGAGATGGTTGTTAAATGTTACTGGAATAGGAATTGATGAGAAGCACATTGAGGTCTAACTACCAACAGAGACTCATCCATGGCTGTTCTTGCAGTCAAGATTGAAGTTTTTTAAGAGACAACCTGTGCGTGGTCTTGAATTTCAGCATGGGGTCAGAGTGGGGTGTTTGGTGATGTTCTGCTCTCCAGACTGGGAACACAGCTCCCACCCTGACCCAGATGAGCTGTCCCAGCCTCTGTTGTCTCTTCTGTTGAGGAGTGCTCCAGACCTACAAGCTGCGGAGCTGCTCCTGAAAACTGACAGAGAGAAGGCTGAGCCTTCATCAGTTTCCCTTCAGATATTCAGGAGCCTCCATCTGCCTTTGGACTGACACCCACTGCCATGGAATAGGCAATGTCAGTGACTGTAAAAAAACACTTTCTCCCTTTTCTTTGCTGTAGGTCCCACCAAACTGCTGGTCTAGAGCTGCATTAGAAGTTTCATAGGATGTTGATGCAAAGGGTGTATGTGCCACAGTGGGTGCCATGTTCCTAATGTAGCTGCACCTATATCCTTTGATATAAGCACCCACAGCACAGCACCTATATGCTTTGCATCAGCATCCTATGAAGCCCATGGCATTCATAATTCTGATCAAGCAGACAGTGTAACTTCAGGTCTAGCCCTATTTCATACTGGGTGAAGTCAGGTCTTTATTCCTGGCCAAAGACTGTTGCATTCAATAACTTTGCAGTATATTAGACTGTGCAGGGCCTTTAACCAAAAGCCTGTCCTTTCTTCCACTTGATCTTGTTTTCCACTGACACAAAATCTCAGCCTGGTTTGTGTTGGAAGGGATCTTAAAGCTCATTCAGTTCCAACTCCGTGCCACAGGAAGGAACACCTTCACACTAGAGCAGGTTGCTGCAAGCACCATCCAGCCTGGCCTTGAGCACTGTCAGGAATGGGGCATGACATGCAAATCTCTGCAGCAATATCATCTCCTGATGAGCATGCATGGCTCAGAATCAGGAGTCACATTGAGTGCCAATGTCTCATCACACCAGTTAGGCGTGTAATCCACCAATAACCCTTCATTATTAGAACTACCTTTTACATCTGCTGAGAGTGGGCTGGTAAATGAGCTGCAGAGGACCTAGAAACGTGGAGTCCTTGTAGACACTCACGGCTTGCAGGGACTTCTTGAGAGGAGAGGAGCTTAGGAACCGGCACTCCTCAGGTCTCAGCTTCACATCAGTTGATTCGCCCAAGATCCTGGGATGCTGGCAGCTGAGGACTCCCCTCCCACCCCACCAGGTGAAAAAACAAGCAGGGTAAGCTAGAAACACACCAGCTTTCCATCAGGTCCTCGATGAAATCCAACTGTCTCCATGGACCATTTAGACTTCAGCTGTGCCATCGATGGAGGTATTGTCATGGCGGGAGATATGGCTAAAACTGAGGCAAGAGAAACAAACTAACAATCCCTTGTAAACAAGGGAAAAATAATATCTGAGGATTTAAAGGGCAATAATTAGTGCTGGAGCCAACCCAGGTCATTTATCTGAAATCCCGCATACCTTGGGGGCCTTCATCTGAAACACATCTAGCTTTTCCCTTTGCTTTCTTTCTGTTGTTTTAACCAGGCTGAAGCCCACAAGACAAAGGTTTGAGACACTAATAACTGTGGCTGATTTCTGCCTGGATGCGTTTCAGCCCTCTGTCTCTTAATGCTAACCAGCAGAATGAAGAATAATTAATAACACTCCAAACCCTCCACGCCGAGCGCGAAGTGCCATTGTTCCCTTTGCATTCCTCATCCTGATTCCGCAGGGCCCCGACCCAACAAAGCAATCAAATACATGTGTAACACTGACAGCCTGACTAGCAGCTTTGGCTCCAAGGAGCTTGAGGCTAGTATCGCATCCAAAAAGGTGCTGGGCTATTAGTATGGACATCTTGAACAGGTTCTTGCCTTGGCTTTGAGTATGACCATTTGTGACTTCCTCTTTCATGTGGGCTTCCATGTTTTCAAAGCTGGCCATGATAATCCAGCCCTGAAGCTTTAGATGAGCTTCCAAAATAGTTTCAAGGAGGGTATTGGTTGATGCAGAAAGGGTTTCTATTAGGCTGTGTCCATATGGGTAAATCAAACAGCACCTGCGATTATTCCCAGGCACGAGAGAGCTCCCTTCTCCAAATGGTTTAATTTTTAGGATGCTTTGGCACCATTCAGGTCTGGACCACCAGGCTGCTTCGTGGACACCCCCAGGCAATGCTCAGGAGGTAGCACAAGCCAGGGACTCCAAACGAGCAGTGTGGAAGCAGCCACCTGGGTTTGGATGGCAAGAAGAAACAGCAATATGGCCACAAGCACTGGACGCATTTCATTTACTGGTAGAGACCCAGTGACTAAATCACTCTCTTACCCTCTCCGTTACCCAGTGGGAACTTCTCATGTGGTAGAGCTGTTTCTAAACCTTCATCCATCTGGAAGCCATTATCTCAAAACGAAGTTTATTTGAAGAAATTGTATTAAATGATTACATGTTATTTTTGCCTCGGCTAGAAAGCAAACTGTTGTACCATTGCTGAGAGCCTCTCTTTGGTCCAGCTTTGTTTTAATACTTTATCTAGACTATCAGCATCAGGCTATGGCAGCTCATTTGGCTGCTTTGCTACAGTTGTCTGGTGGTCGGACATAATTTATTAAGAGTTTGACTCTTTATTTAGGTTTATTTTTTACTGTTCCTCTTCTCCATCTTCTGTTAGGTCTACGTATCACCCGTCTAAATTGTCTCTTTATTTACTTCTTGCGTTTTGCAGCAAAGATTTGAAACACATATGTAAGTCCAGTAAAGAAAGAGAACACAACTGCTAAAAAAGAAAGATCCCAGATAGATTGCCAAAATAGTGTCACTTGTGTTGTGTACTGGGAAAAAGCTGGACTAGACAGTTATGAGGCTGATCCTTCTCCTAGTGAAAAGAAAATGAGGGAAAAATACAGGGAGGACTAAAGCAGAGCATTGACCTTCAGCAAATGCACAGATTTGCAGGCCAGATGTTGATTTCTACTACCATGCAATCTTACTGCAGGCTTCCACGCCACTGATTGATAGTTCATGATCCTTTCTGAAGGTGAAAATAACTGTTTGATTTCAATGTTAACTAGTGGAGACTCAGATCATCCCCTGCATTGATGTTCAGTTCTGGCTCATTGCCTTACACATGCTGCCTCTGCAGCCTGCCCTTCCCAACACATCTGCACCACCAAACCCTTGTGTGGGAACTTCTTTTCCTCTGATCTTGACAAACGCCATCCCATCCCCGCTGATATTCATCTTGAGCGAGGATCTCTTTGATCATGTCTCTTCCTCCCCAAGCAGCTCTCCTTGGATTCACCCATCTGCGCGCTTCCAACATGAGCTGCTTCTCCCTGCTTTTAAAGCCTTTCATCCCTTGGTCGGCATCAGGCCTTTCCCAATGCTAGGTTTGGCATCTGCTGCCTATTCCAGGTTCCTCAGACATATCCCAGAGCCTGGATTCACATGAACACATGAACAAATGAAGTTTAGGAGATGGCACTACTGAAGTGCTTTGACCATCAAGGCTTGTGGGGTCCTTCCATGTCCCTCCTGGACTGCATCTCATAAAGATAAAAGGAAGAGATTTCGGGGCCCATGCAGCAAAGGGGCACCATAAGTGAGTGTGAACACGAGGTCCAAGGCATGAAAAAGTTGTGAAGTGACTGACCCACTGATAGTTAGAAGTAGTTTCAAACCATCATGTACTTCCTTTCTGGGTACATTATTCCCCACTGCAAATCTGACCAGAATGGGGTTTTTTTTGTACCCAAAGGCCAAAAGATCAAGAAATCTTTCCTTCATCTCTTGCACATTAAAAATCTCACCCTGGGATCATATCACAGACCAGAACAAGCGTTGTGCTCCCCTCTGGCCAGGCACCACTGCTGTGTTAGCATCACGACTAGCACAGCGGATAACTTCTGCCGTATACAAAACCAAACTACAGCCATTCACTTTTATACCCTGTGGCCACATTTCCACCTCTAAAGTGTCCATTTCACGCTCCATAGTGATCCCTTAACACTTCAGTTAAATCCCTTTAACAAGCAGGATAAATGTCAGCCAGATCCTATGATTTGTAGACTTCCAAAGTTTCCAAACCTGTCCTTATCAGCTCAATTTTTCTCTTTATTTTTCTTGCTAATGACATATTTAGAAAGGAATTCCATATTCTGGCTGGTTTAAAGGCATTTATTAATTACATCCTGCTCTTTGTTTATTAATGAGCCTGGGTTCTCATTTTCCCCTCTTATAATCGTAGAGGGCTTTTATTTCCCTTTAGCCCTCGAACACTTAACATGAGCTCATAAACGTTTCCTTTCTTATGCCCAGAGATTTTCACTATTAGTTTAATTGACCAATGGCTCATCTCAAGTAAGGAACTGACTCATTGTGCACTACAGCTGTCAGCACGTTGACTAATTGATAATACACTCGCTGAGGCCAAGCCCACGACAGCTTGAGATAAGTAGAAAGGAAAGTCAAGACCAGATTACTCCTGCATGTTTGCACAGCACCTACCGCAGCCCAGGCCAGAGCTGCCCCAGGTTTTCTATATAGTTATGCAATAGAAATAGTAATAAATAAGTATTAATAATAAATTATAATGGTGTTGAAAGAATGGAACAGGTTGCCCAGAGAAGCTGTGGCTGCCCCATCCCTGGCAGTGTTCAAGGCCAGGTTGGACACAGGGGCTTGGAGCAACTGCTCTATTGGAAGGTGTCCCTGCCCTTGGCGGGGGGTTGGAACTGGAGGAGTTTTAAGGTCCTGTCCAACCCAAACCGTTTATGATTCTATAATAAATAATAATAAATGATGGAAGTGATGTATGAAAAAGATAGGGAAGTGCTCCCACAAAAACACAGTTCAGCTCTTTCCATTTTCCAAGTGTTCAGATGACCCATTTTCCACATGACGTTGCAAGCTCTTCTAATGAAAACCCCAATTGTACTCGAGAAACATGTTTTCTGGTTAAAAAATATATATGTTAAAAAATCATGAATGAAGATGTCAGAACAGGGTCAGCATTGTTGGGATGACGGGCACTGAGGGAGCTCTTGTGAAGTGCATACTATAGATGGGAAAGGCCATCACTGCCATGGACCAGGAGTCTCTTTGGTGATCAGTAACTGCAAATGAGCTGCCCAGGAGCCTGCAGTAGAGGAAACCAGTCACAAACTGACAATGAAGCCACCCCTTTAGCACACCAGCAATGCTTTCAAACATATGCCCAATACTGGATGCCATGGGACAAGAATGTCCATGAGCTTACAATTAAGCATGGTCCATGGTGATTGCAAAGGTGTTGCACCCCCGTGTGAGATGAAGCCACGTGTGCCCTGACATTGGTTTATCAGTGAGGTGGGGTGGAACCACGGTTCCCTGCACAAGGGTAGAAAGCCTCATCTTAATGCAGCTCCTCACCCTCCTCACCATCAGGAGGACAATTTGGAAGTCAAAGCCAGATCTCATGCTGAGGCCTCTGCCCTAAGGTTGGCTCTGTACCCCCTCAAGAAGAACTGAGTAAATGTAATTTGGGGGGATACTGGGATATCAGCAGAAAGCTGGCCTACAGCTTTGGGGTCCCATGGTGAAAATGGGGGAGAACTCATGAATCTGTGATCTGCCTTTGACAGTTTTTCCTGTTGGTCCTTCCTGGCCCTCTCCAAATACATTACATTTTACCCATTGCACTTCAGACCTAGACAAGGAACTCCATCATATTCTTCCATCTTTAAGCTGGAGCAGCCCAAGAAAGCCCCTTGTGAAGCCCAAAACATCTCTCTGCACCACAGGAGCTTGGAAACTGTCTGATACATCAGAGAAGTCTGCTCTTCTGCCTGTTTTTCTCTCCCTCAGCTGCGAGCTTCCTCCTTCAGGCTCCCCCTTTGATTTATTGGACTTTTGCACTTCTGAGCACCTGGAAAGTGTTTTTGTCCCATTAATTCTGGCTTGGAAGTTTCAATGTTTCCCAGAAGAAAAATCAATCACTCAAGCTGGGAAGACGCACCCCACACAACCTCCTCCCTTGTCTGTGTCCCCTCTCCTGCCTTCCACTCTATTTTCCCTCCTTCTGTTCCCTTCCCCCTGTTCCGAGAGGGGAGAAGAGTGATAAATGTGCCATGCAAGGTATGAAATCCATATACTAGGAGCAACGAGGTAATCTTATCTGTCTAAAAACTGTTTTACTGAGCACCTAAATAAAGCTCTCTGCACCCAGCACATTCCATATTGATGGAGATGAGCACTGTGGTCCGAGGAAAGAAAGCAACCAGATGGAGAGGTCTAACCCCTGCAGGGGTCTGCCTCCACTTATAAAACATTTGGGGCCCAGAAGTTTGAAACACCTCTGGATGGGCAGTATGGGGTTGATACTGAGTTTCCTTTAAAGGTGACTCTTCCAACACAAAGGTCTCAAGTCTCTCCCTTTCACTATTACTTATCCCACTCTCCCATGTTGCCTCCGGTTTGCTGTCATCCACCTTTCAAGGAAGAAACTTACAATAGCACTCACTGGTCATCCTGAACAAATGCCATTCCCCAAATCAAGTCTTTTCCCATTTTATCAGGTATAGGAACACAGCAACGAAATACGTTTACTCTTGGGTTCAATGTCCAACCTCATGCAGCTGCCCCAACATTGATTCCTTGCTAAAATCCTGTTCTGTAAGTTATCTTCTTCAAGGATAGCTCCTGGTCTGCACTGAGGCCATCACTCCTTTGCTTTAGGATATTCACTAAACACTCAATAATTAGGATTTTGTAATATCCTCCTTTCCCTCACCACTTGGACAACTCTCAGATTTCCTCCAGTGATGAGCACATGATGGACAAATTAGATATACTTGGCACTGAAGGAAGAGCTTCCCAATCTAGGAAATGTTTGCCTAATCAAGCCTTGTTTGAAAAGGAATTCAATTTATTATAAAGATAGCCTCAATCCCCATATCAGCTCTGCTTTAAGGTTTTCCACAGTTCCCTTTTCTTCCATTCAGGACAGGAAATACAGTAAGGGAACCACTTGTGAGTTCACTTTAGCATTTTATCATATAACCTTCTTTTTTCTCCCTGGAAATGATATTTATGTGGTCATCCAACCTGTCATCTATCAATCCCCCACAGATTTCTCCACCTGTTGGCTTTTCAAACAGCTTTGACAGAAAGCCGAAGGTCTCCAAAGAAATTATGTTCATATTTCCACATGAAAATAAAGATTCGGAGAAGGAGTGATTTAAATCTAAACAGTTTCTTCTTAATTTTTATCCTATTAGCTGATTTCTACAGGGAGGGTGATGCATATAGCACATTGCAGGAGACAAATGGTAGAGAAACCCAAGCGAATTCTAAAGGTACAACAGAAAGCCATGGACAATCTTCAAATAAATCAATTTAACAAGCCATCAACTTCGAGACATAAATCCATAACGACCAGACTCTGCTTGCTGCCATTCCTTGTTCTTCCAGTTTATGTCTGGATTTGAGTCCACTGAAACCCTGCTAGAAAGCTAATTCCCTCTGCTATTTCCATGCTGTCTAGAAACGTCAGAGTAGAAAGCATTGGAAATCCCTCCAGGAGGCACATTTTCACATGGTTTCCAGTTGTGTTTTGCACGCTGCAGTCCCTAGATGCAGTGCGTGCACCACAACCAGGAGGGAAACCGCTTCAAGAGGGTACTCAGCCCTGCACAGAGGCCAGAGTAACCAGCGCCAGATGTGTTAGAACTGGTGATGACTTCAAAACCGACACCTATACTGATAGTAAAAGGAAAGGAGGACACTTTCCTCTATACTGGAGGCTTGAATTGCTGGGTGATGTCACCCAGAGCAATATTTAGGACATAACTCATTTCAACCTGGACATAGTCAGTATGTTAAATGAATTGCATGACCAAAAGCCTGCTTCTCTCCCTTCTCCTAAACTAAACACAAAAGTAATGAAAGTAAATGAGACTGAAAAAAGGAGAAATCATTCCAATAAGAGTATTGTAAAGAATCCAAGTCTTCTCACTTTATTCCCTGCTGCCCTTGAGAAGTTACAGCACGTCATTCAGGAGCATCAGGCAGAAGAGCCTTGTCCAATTCCAGAAGTGCAGCTCAACAGAACTTAATTTTAGTCCTGTCTTGATCAAATTCCATTGGACTGAAAGCATTTCCTGGGGGAAAACCAGCCTAGGAGAGTGAAAAAGCAGGCAAGTGTGTTTTGTGAAGCAAGACAAGCATGAGTGCTCTACCTGAAGTAAAGCTGCACAGAGGATACGCAGCTCCAGGGGGACATGGGGAGTGCGGTAGGTTGGATGTCAACGGGTGTGCTAGAATAACACTACTTCCACACTACATTGCTAAGGAGACCCACTTGGGAAAGTACAATAAATAACATGACTACATAATAGCTCTGTAGTGCCTTTCATCCATATATCTCCAAACACTGTGCAAAGGTTCATTAGAACTGCCGCTAACCCCAGACAAAGCAGCGCTATCTGTGCCATGCAGCAGATAAGGGAATTGAGGTTATGTTATTTCCAGGAGGTTGTGACAGAGGCCAGGGTAACAGCCAAGAGTTCTGCCACCTATTCCCCTTTGCCCCATGGGAATGATGGAAAAAAATGGATATGGAGGTCTGGGTCTGCTCTAAGGCCATGCTCAAGTCAAGGGCACATCAGTGGTGGTTTCTTTTGTTCCTGTGTTAAGTGACAATGCAGGGAAAATTGAAAGGTATTAGGAGAAACATTAAAGAAATTACATATATAAACATGCTCAGATCAATGCAGGGCACCTTCATAAACACTTGGAGCTGGGAGATGTGATCCAAGGGATAGGAAAAGGGGGAATGGCTTTAACCAGACAGAGGGGAGATTGAGATCTGATTGAGCAAAGACAAATGAATGATGATGTGTTTGTTCAAAGGCCTGATAGTCCTCCCTTCCCAAGCCCTGACTGTAATGAAACAGTCTGATATACCTAATTTGGTTTTATTTCAATGTAAAAAAAGAGGAATTCAGACTGTTATGTTTTCTGACCTATAGCTAGCAACACGTAACCCTTGTCTCCCTTTGCAGTTCTAAAGCATTGATGTTAGTGTAATGTTAGATGATGAGGAAGGGATTCCTCACAAATATTACGATGGGGTTGTCATGTTGCAGTCCGTGTGGAGTGATATACAGTCTGAACAACAAGCTGACCTGCTGGAACCCAGCCCCAAAAGACAAGTCTTCTTGTTTCTTCAAAGCTATTCCTTAAGGGACTGTGAAGGAAGAGGGACTAAGGTGCAAGAGGAACAGACAGTCCTCTCCCAGGGATGCAATGACCAATTACCACATTGATTTGGGTCTCTTTGGCTGATGATGCTCTGTCCAAAGGAGAAAGGAGGATGGGTTGGTCTATATACAGGTGGAGATTTACTTGGGAGTCAAAAGGGGCTTCCACTCTTGGCTTTTTACTAAATAGTGCGGGATTTCAGGGGCTATTCTGGTCCTGCTGCACTCACCCCTCCTTGGGCAGACAGTACCTGGTGGAGGTGGCTCTGTATAGAGACAAGTCAAACAGCACAGAGGATATTTAACTCTCATTTCAGGCACAAAAGAAACATCAGAGCTCCAGCATCTCTAAAAACCCAAGACACCTGCTCCAATGTTATCCATGTCCAAGTCTGGGGGAGCTTTACAGGGATGTCTCCTACTGAGAAACAATCAAAATTCCCTCAAATGTCGGCTATCAGCTCTTCCAAGGCTCACTATAAATCCGTGGTGTTGTCCAACTTCTTTTCATGTTTTAGAAATTGAGGAAGCAGTAAAACTCCCAGAGTCCACCCGGTTGTCTCCTTCCTCCCCCTGGGGAAGAATCCCATCCTTGGAGTTTGTGTCTGCTCCCTAGGACCAGGCTTTTGATGCGGCAGCTCATAGATCACATCCGTGCCGTCAGACACAGCAGTGGACTCCTCCATGTAGTTCCAGCTTGGGGACTTACCATGAAGGTCCCATATTGCTGAAATCCCCTCCAGAGAGACCTCCTGTCTCCTGGACGCCAGTGTGGGACCAAGGACAGCCCAAGATGCAGTAGGACCCAGCACTGCCTCTGCGTGGTCCACACAGAGAGGAACCCTCTCCTCTTACCTCAGGGTACAATGGCATTGCTAGGTAGTAGCTCAAGCCCACCTGGAATACCCACAGGATCATGGAGTATCTCCTCAGATATGCTCAGGCATTCCTCTCTTCACCTCTTAGGGTGAAGAGTAAAGAATAAATGTCCTTTCTACTGGAGTCCATTGAAAAGTTGTCTGTGAAAGCAGGGACTCCGGTACAAAGAACTCAGGGATGCTCCTTTTCAACTTTCAATCTCCTGCCCCTTTCTCTGCCTCCCTCTACCACTGTGGGAAACACATTCACTGCACATCCCTTCTCAAAGGACCCATTGCTTTCACTGAGAGCCTTCCAGGTCTAAGTCTAATGTGTCTTTCCCATGGGGAAGGGAGAGACCAACCCATAATTCTTGCTGTTCTCCAGCCACTTCCAGCACAGCAGAACAACCCCAGCTCCGTGTTTTCCCTTGCAATTGATATTTTCTCTGCCATATGGACAAGAAAATACCTGCCAATAAAATAATGATGCATTTATGAAGGCATCCCTGCAGGAAGCATTTAAACCTATGTGCAAAGACTCCAGATCCAAACGAGACATGGGTCAAATCCCCACCTCAGAGAGAGATGCCATCTGCAACCTTTTCTCAGGCCATAATCAGAATCCCATTGTTCTGTGCTACATCAAGACACAACATCACGATGCTCTTTTGATGTACCTGTTATTTATGACCTTGCTATAGAGCAGTTTAGGAGCTACAGCTGATTTCAAAGCTCTCAGCATCTAAGCAACATGTGGTTGCACATTAGAAAACTGATGTCTTTTAAGGTTTACAGTTCAAGCAAACGTCACAAGCAAAGGTCAAGAGGAGGGCAGTAGCAGAGCACAACTTCCCCATTCACTCTGCAGATAGGCCTCTTTCTCAGTCTTGCCCCATTTGTCTGCTAACTCCTCTCCTATTGCCTGACCATTGGTGAAATTAGAGGTCCAGTGGGGTTCCCCAAAGTCTACTTTGTCAGCTAAGCAGAAGGTGAAGTCTTCTTCTGAAGTCAGATTCATTCATACATGAAGGAGTATCAGGAGGGACAGTCCTTGGTCTTCTCACCTCCTGTTTGGTCTGGACAAGGAAGACCCATATGGGACAAAGTGGACCACTTCATCATGAAGGGGAGCCCGAAGTCAACTCTTCCTCAGTAACCACGGGCACAGACCAAAGCTTCTCCATTTCACAGGGAATGTGGAGTTTTGTTGCCCTCTGGATAGGGGAATGAAGCTGCCCCAAGCCTGAGAAGGTGAAATGGGGACAGGCAAAGAATCGATCCAGGGCTGCCAGAGGACAGGGGACAGCTGAGGACACAGCAGCTGGAGCACACAGTTGGGTTTTTACCATCAGGAGCCTGTTGGCATTGCATTGGCAAGCGCCTACTGAGATTGTTGGCACAGCAGCTCCCTGTGGCTTCTCTCATTCAAGGCACAGATCACAGGCCAAACATCCTGATCTTCCCAGGTGTCAAAGCTGATCAAATCAAACACCCATAAACCTGCATGTCCATCATGATACAGGTTGTACCTGAGGACACACAGATGCTACACCTCCATGTGGGGCTCTCTATTTAAGCCTGGCTGTCACAACAGAGATTAAAGGCATCCACAGCATCCCCTACCCAGACCATTCACGACTTGCAATCATTTATATCAAGATACCATAAAAATCACCACCACCCTTCTCTGAAGCAAGCACAAAAGGAATTACAGAGAAGCAGTGCTGCAGGCGCCAACTCCTTCTTCTGCAGGAATAGGATATTGCAAAGGCAGAACTATAAGCACAGCAACTCCAGTACTGAGACAAACTGAGAGCTGCAATTTCTCTTTGCTGCCCGGGTTTGATGAAGGTGGGAGTGATTTGTGGCATCCTAAGAAGGCAAAGTTTGTACAGTCACTCTTGAAGCACGTGGGAGAGAGTATCTATCTGTCTAACAGGCTGCCTGCTTTTCCTCTAGCTGTTTTTGAGCCCTTTCACCAATTTCCAGCTAATTTGACAGAAAAGGAGCAGTCTCCAAAGTGCTTGAGTTCCAACATGTTTTGTGAAGGAGGAAAGAGGAAGAGGGAGACAATATAAATGTCTCCGCTGAGGAAAAGCAGGTATATGGTTTCTGTCCTTATTAGACCCTAGGAGATCCACATGGGAGAAGCTGTGAACATTCTGAACGCTGTAAAAGCTTCAGCAAGGTTTGTAGCTAATAGATGCTGGAAGCCCCCAAACAGAAAACAAAATCCTTTTACGTCAAGGTGCATTGCTGCCCATGGCAGGGGGTTGGAACTGGATAATCTTAAGGTCCTTTCCAACCCAAACCATCCTATGATTCTATTTCTCTTCAATCCTTGCGGAGACCAGGAGTCCCCAGCACTGATTGCAATGGATTGAGCAAGTCCTAAGTGTCCCCTCGGCTGGCACTACAGGTTTATCATATCTCCTCTTGCTCTTCCGCTTCCCCTTTACAAGTCAGGACCACTTTAATCTCATCCTGCCAGCACCTCCGTCTCCATGAGCACCCTCCACTCCTCTGCCGACCCCGTCTTTATCACTGGAGTCTGGCAGGACAACGAGGGAGTGAATTTGCACTTGTATCTCCTGCTGTTTGTTATGATGGCCTGGCCTGTTCCTCCTGCTGGAGGCTTTGTTTGAACTCTTACGTTTCCAGCCAAGCCTTTGTAGATGAGCGAATCCATGTGTCCTGTTTTCTTTATCCCCTTGGAGCGCTCCAAGCTTTTCTGGTCCTGCCCCAACCATGGTGTCCAAGCCATGCCTGCTTCGTGGAGGGGCAGGAAAGATTTGTGTCGTGTGTGCCTGCAAGGTCAGATTCTCAAATCCCATGGGTTTCCACATGTTATCCCAATGTTTTTGGCTTCCTCAATCCCAGGTTTCATTGTTCTTAACTCTTTCTCCCACTCTGCAAATACACAAACAACTGGTCCACAAGGAAAACATCCCCATATCATGCTGTTGAGAAGCTGCTAGGATTTGGGACACTAAAGAAGATCATTTCCCAAAGGGGGATAAACAGAGGAACAAGCCAGTCCTTATTTGTCAGTAGGATGTTGACTGTTTCTATATATACCTACAAATATAGAATATGTGAATAATCAAACAGAAGGAGCAGTTTCTCCAATCTATCCCCAGGTCTGCATGCATGGGTGGTTTGTGCCCCAAAAGCCGCATTTCTCTGTCTTCCCTGAGCCTGTATTGCTAACGCACCTCCATTAGATGGAGAAAACAAAGGAGGAGATGAGATAGGACCAGCATGAAAAAAACAACCAGAAATCCTGGAACAAGCACACACAGACAGAACTGAATCATCCTCATGGCACAGTTTTACTTGTGGAGAGGGATATTGCTGTTGGAGCGAGTCCAGAGGAGGCCACGGGGATGCTGCGAGGGCTGAAGCAGCTCTGCTCTGGAGCCAGGCTGAGAGAGCTGGGCTGGGGCAGCCTGGACAACAGAAGGCTCCTGAAGGGGAGACCTTAGAGCAGCTCCAGTGCCTAAAGGGGCTGCAGGAAAGCTGGAGAGGGGCTTTGGACAAGGGATGTAGGGACAGGCCAAGGGGAATGGCTTTAACCTGCCAGAGGGGAGACTGAGATGAGCTCTTAGGCAGAAGCTCTTCCCTGGGAGGGTGCTGAGGCACTGGCACAGGGTGCCCAGAGAAGCTGTGGCTGCCCCATCCCTGGCAGTGTTCAAGGCCAGGTTGGACACAGGGGCTTGGAGCAAGCTGCTCCAGTGGAAGGTGTCCCTGCTTGTGGCAGGGGTTGGAACTGGATGAGCTTTAAGGTCCCTTCCAACACAAATCAGGCTGTGATTCTATATCAAGGTTTTCTGAAAGCCACATGGACACTATATTGTCCATAGGGTGTTATCCTCTATTGGGAAAAAAGCAGCAGAAACCTTATTCACTTGCTGGGTGCTTCGCTGAGGTGACCACGCTGCTCTTCACTGTCCCTGAGATGTGAGAGATGTTCATTATCCCTTTCACTGAGCTGAAAAATGGTCACTTCTGCAACCAAAGCCTTTATCTACGTCTGTCATTGTCTTAGAGCTGCTGTTCACGCTCTTGATCTAATGCTTTCTAACTGCCTGTAGACCATAGATCTCCATCCTTCCAACAAAGCTGTGTTTCCCTCTCCTTCTGCAATGGCTTAGGGTGAAACCCAGCCCTAGTTAATGCACATGAAGGAGCACAAGGAATTGAAAGTCCATGGACCCCGACCTGGCGCAGGGTTGAACTTCAGTCAGAGTCAGGCTTCTAGAGGTGATAAATCCCATCAGTTTCAGGAGGGATGGCTGCACACAGAAATAAGGTTCATAGCATGTGGGCACCGCTGATCCCCCAACACGGATCACACACAAAAGCCTCCACAGCCTGAAAAACACGCTGCCTCTGGCAGTATATTCTGTGATGCCCTATTAAATTCATGTCAGGCTGAACCAGCTGGGACTGCTCAGGGATTCAGGGGGGAAACATATGGGATGCTCATCGCCAGGGCGAGCAAGAGGAGCACGTGCTTTCCAGAGGCCACAGGGACACACCATGCCTAACGTCTGCTTCCAGCACAGAGGATCATAGATCCTCCTTTGGTTGTCCCTTCCCACACCCTCACCCAATAGAGCTGAGACTTATACTTCAGTATGAAACCTATGTCGCAGCATGAAAGGCCACATCGGGGCTTGGATGCGCAGTGTCTGTGTTGCACACAAGTGGCGGAAAGCATCCTCGTAATGATACCAAGCCCTTGCTAAGCCGAAACACGTAACAGGAATCTCTGTGGGGAAGCACTAATTTATCAGTCTAACTGGCCTGGAAATTCCTTTTTGTCAGGAACTCTCCCTCTTGAACATGTGCAGCACAGCCCCAGGAATGAGCAATGAACATGACGTCTCTTTTATGTCTGCCACGGCAGGCATCTTATTCATGATAATAATAATAGCTTCAAAACACAGCCAGGGACTCCACACCAACCTTCCTAGGCATAAAACATAGATGGGAAGCACTGCGAGACGTTTGTGCTGTTTAGCCTGGGGATGCCTGTCTCCTGCCTCAGTTTACTTCAGGGTTAATTGGTCGCATCTCTGAGATGTTGTACTGTTTGAGCAGCAAGTTGAGTAAACACTGCAACAGGGTGCAACCGAAGGGCCCCCCACGTAACTTGTTTCCTCTGGTGTCTAGCAAGGGTTATGCTCACTCCTCAGCCCTTTCTGCCACCACGGAGGATTTCTTTCTCTGGCTTGCTCGCGTTCACAAAGCATATTATAAATTCTTCCTCTTTAACTGGCCAACATCCTTAATGGGTTTTGAAGAGATAAACAGACACAGGCATGTGCAGAACATGATGTGTAAGTTGTGGTTTCTTAGGGAGCCAAGTAGAAAGGAAGCCAGATGACTTCAACCCAGGCTGAAACCCTTGCAAACCTGAAACCCAAGTTGAAACCCAAGCAAAGAAACCCCTGTGAAGGTGATCATGGTGGTGAGGATTGAGCAAGCGCGAAGGGAAACAGGCTGTGAGGGTAGCTGCAACCCTTGGGTAAATTCAAACAAATAGGGGTTATATCAGCCAAAGGGTTGTGGAGCATCAGTCAAAATGCTTGCATGCTGAGGGCAGAATTCAGCTTCAGATGAATAAAGCTGCTCCTGGTTGTTCAGGGTTAATCACCCTGGGTACATCCATCCTGCAGCGCCGGGACACCGAAATCACAGCAGGGCGGTGCTGATTATAGACCAGAATGTATGGATGGGACCATAAAGAAGAGGAGAAGCCAAAGCACCTTCTCTCTGTCAAGACCCCCATGCTGTCCCTGAGAGCAGTGGGGTTGAGTCCCACCTCCCGAGCTCAGATGGGGAGTGAGGGCTTAGTCAAAACACAGGAATTGGCCTAATAGATATCAAGACATTGAGAGATGGCAATGAGTGCCATAACAAGTCTCATCTGAGGTGTTCTTGGTGCTCCTTTTCAGGTGCTTGACATAGACCCAAGAGGTTTTGTCTACCTGGGGCTGCAATGGGGGGGCACTCATGCAAGGAAGGGATGGAGAAGACACAAATAAGAGCTACAAATCCCATTGAAACCCATCTGTAAGCCTACATTGATGCTGAACTCTCCCAGAGCATGGCCATCAAGGGGGTTGGGGAACATTAGCTACACAGTGCAGGTTGAGGAGAGGTCAGCTACAGGCATTTGCCATATTGAAAAAGGATCTGCCGCAGAAGGCAGGGCTGGCTTGAGAGCTCCCCTCCGGGACCACTTGCAGCATGAATGTAATTGCCTGAGCATTAAAGAAAATAGAGATCCATCTTTCCATGCAAGTGGGCCTGCCGCTGGGAAAGGGAAAGCTCAGGGAAGCAGCGGAACAAATACTGGTGCTTCGCAAAGCAAAGATAAATCCCACCAGCAAGGAGGGAGCAAAGTCAGAGAGCTTTGGGAAGCCTTAGCACATCAAATGAGCAGTGCATCCCCTGATGAGTGAGGGTGTCGGGGAGGTAGATCGATGGGCAAACACTCCGAACAGTAGCATCCATCTCTCATAATAAGGCAGCAAAACTGCTCTCGTTTCCTGTAATCTGATAAACCACCAGAGGAAGGGGGGAAAAATGCCTTTAAATGGTGATTATAATTCCCTTCATGGTGTTTCCTGACAAGGTAGCCCCCCAACATAGTGTTGCTATCAATCATGACTACTGCGGTAGCATCCTGAGGCTCCCATGGAGATCGGTACCTTCAGAGGGAGAATTTTGCTGTCCTGAAGGGCCTGCAGGCCCTTTGTGGGAGTGAGGGCTCCACAGAGGTGAAATGAGTTGTTCAAGGCCTCTCAGCTGGGAGTAAGACCAAACCCAACTGCTTGTGGGTTGTGGGATTATGTGAGCATCACGCTATCATAGCAGTGTCGATTGGTAGGGACACACACAAGTCTTCAGCACAGCCTCCTGCTCAAAGCTGGACCACCACGAGCTTCCAGTCAGGAAACAGCAGCTCACAAGTTGGCACAGTCATAACAAACTGCAAGTGAAGACCTGAAAACATGACCATCAAAGTTCTGTGCTATTGTATCTCATGAGCATCAAGCCAAGTGTTAGCAAGGCTGGACATTTCATGTCATTTTTGGTTCCTCACTATTGCTACTAATGTGTGGCAGCAATAACAGTGCTCAGGACTGGTTTTCACCTCCATGGTCAGGACAGGCAGTGGTAGTGCTGCTTCTCTTCACCCAGAAAAATGCATGTCTATGGTCATTGTTAACATCGCTGCCATTTGTACTCCAGATGCATCTAAGGGCCCAGTGCTGGGCCAAGTGAACCCTGTGCTAGGTCCTATAAGAGCGAATCCTTCCTCAAAGAGGCATTGCATGGTGACCAGTACCTCATTCCTGTCCTGAAGGACCAACCTCAGCTGTGCCCCATGCCACAATAGCACCTCTCATCAGTGGTCCCCATGCAGCACACCATGGCTTGACCCTCTCTCATTCATCCTCCCTCATGAGAGAAGTATGTTGAGGTGGGAACTTTCAATCTCCTTTGATCATATGAGCACAAAAGAAGATGGAGATCCTGTCTGTGCCTGCCAAAACATCATTGGAAATGAAGATCTAGGGTGAGGCATTCCTGCCCATGGCAGGGGGCTGGAACTGGATGATCTTGAGGTCCCTTCCAACCCAAACCAGTCTGGGATTCTATGATTTGATTAATTACAGAGACTGAGGTGCTGCAAGGCAAAGCCAAGTAATTGAGGTAGCAACCAACCTACCCAGGACATAATGACCTCCTCTGTACTGAAGAGATGCAAATATCCCAATAGCATTCATCAACCTGCCCAGTCCCTTATGGGTGAGCTGGACTGGGAGATCCCATCCCATTCCTACCCTGCTTTTGCCTTCCCTAAGTGATGAATTCCCCAGAAGCAGGACCAGCAATCCCAGCCATAAATCTGTCTTCCATGAAGCATGGTAAGGCCAGCAGGAGGAGGGAAGATGTCGTGGGTGCTCCAGAATAATCATTAGCACAAAGAAAACCCCGTATCCCTCCTCAAAACAAAGAGGGAATGAAGGAAAAAGGTCCATAAAACTCCCCTTTTACGTCTCATATCATAGACACACAGGTCTACCCAGCTTTGTGATTAATTAGGTATGTAATGGGTGACTGCTTCAGACAATGTGCAGGAACAGCTCATACAGCGAGCAGCACCGAGCCACCGGTCTGAGAACAGGCAGAACAAAAGCCCCATGTTGCTTTATGGCGTTTCTGTTATTAAATCATCCCTTCTAGAGGCAGTGTTGTTTTAAGCCCGCTCACAGTTGCAGGCAGGAGGGTTGCCCAAGGCTGGTTTCTGCTCTGTAGCTGCAAACACATCGTTTCCATCGGATCTACCTGAAGCAAAGGAAACTCCAGGCCCTGGCACCGTTGGGTGCGTGTTCCCAAGAGCCATCCTTCCATTGCTGCAGGTCCAACACCTTTCCTGGTTAACTCTGGACCCCAGAATAGATGTTTTCCTCTCTGATTCCACACTTCCAGCACCCCACTGTGTGTGGCTTAGGGAAGTCAATCCCACTACCCTCTGGGTGCCTCAAGGAATAATTTAGAGCAGGTCAACACGAAGAACCCACAGTGACACTATCCCTCTTCTTAAAATGAGTCCAGACTAGAAACCATGCACAAATCACAACCCCGTGACGTTATGGATTACCATGAAACGATGGTGGCTTTGGCAGTCCTAGGGTGGAGGTTGGACTTGATGATCTTACAGGTCTTTTCTGACCTGGTTGATTCCATGATTCGATGATGGATGACACCTACTCTATTTGCCACGAGAGGGCACTTTTACATTAATTCTCATGGCCTTGGCTCTAGCATGGAGTCGGCCCGAATTCCGCTTGGGATCCAATATCCAACTCACGGGGGGGAATTTATTTTGCAAGGAGAGGGTTGT
This sequence comes from Amazona ochrocephala, assembly GCA_039720435.1. Lineage (NCBI taxonomy): Eukaryota > Metazoa > Chordata > Aves > Psittaciformes > Psittacidae > Amazona > Amazona ochrocephala. The sequence goes on along the minus strand of CM077877.1, from coordinate 3,202,120 downwards.
GTTGAGCGTGTTTCTCATTACATTAGAGGGAAGACCACAATAAGGGTGTAGTTGAGACTTTTGGTATCAGTTCTATTTGGAGAGAAGTAATAGCAAAGAAAAACCCCCATGGGAAAGGATGCTGCATGCAAAGAAACCTTCCTAAAGGAAATAGTTTTGTAGGGAATACTAACACAAAAGTGAAGTGTCTTTCAATGCAGATGAAGGAGACACCTGCTTCTTCCCAACTTCCCCACCAAACACTGCATAAATTGGAATCTTGGGAACGGGACAGTGAGTTATGCTTGCTGCAGACACGAGTCATTCCTTTGCAAACACCTCTCCAGCTGGAAGCTGCAGGATAGAATCCAGGCTGCTGCCTTGGAGCTGATTAGAAAACTTCTTTCCCCCTTTTTCCTCTCCATCATGCAGTGGATGTGGAAACCTGCAGACTCTGAGAGCATGCATAGCTCTGAAATTACCGCTATTCATCATGTCCAATCTGCTCTTGGACGAATCCCAACCGGTCCAGGAGTTCTGTAGCATAACAATAGGTGATTATCATTTACTCCAATTCATTTTGTCACAACAGCCTCCCGGCCTCTGCTGGGCTGTGATTTCCATTTGGTTTCCAGGAAAAGGACTGAAGATCCAAGCAATGAGACAGGTCTTTGATTCTCTAGGGAAGGTACCTCATGCTTGGGCAAGGAATGGACTGTGCCTTGTAAGCCAGTTAACAGACATAATCACTGTCTTGCGTCTCAGGTTGGGAAGGGGGAGATAAATGTCTCTTTAACTAAACTCTGCAACTTTAGTCCAGAAAGGAAGAGAATGAGAGACATGAGCTAGATCAGCCTCCGAAAAAGAAAGCCTTTTTTCAGTCATCTTTACCCTCTCTTTTCATCTTAAGGACCCAACCATAGATATGAGAGACAACGTTTTTAAACACCATCAACATTGTGACAAGGAGCAGTCAAAAGCTGAGCAAACAGAGGGAAAGCTCATGGAAGAACAAGGATGATAAGAGGCTGAAGATAATAGGATTTGTGGAGAAAGACTGGTGGGGTGGTGACTCCTCAGCCTAGAGAAAAGAAGCCCATGCAGGCAACCTGATGACTGCTTTGGCATCATTTGCAGCAAAGCACATTTAGGTTGGCTCCAAAGGAAACCGAGGAAATCGATGGAAGAGAGAGACTGGACTCATTTCTGCTGTGGGTTTCTATGAGCTGGCATCATGGTCCTTGGTGCAGGCGTTTAGACTTGGGTCTTCAACTTTCTTCTATCCCAAAGCTTCTTCCGTGCACAAGATGGTGAAATTCCGCATGCTCTGCTGTAGAGGTCCCATAAAGAAAGGAGTCTTGTAGCTCCACAACCCAGACTTACACCACAAGGGCAAGCACAGTAGCAGGGGGATGTTCATATTGTCTTCAGAACCAGCGCTGGTGGCCAAAGACATGCATTCACCCACATACGTCCTACCTCGAAGCACCACTTTTTACAAGGCCTGGTTATGATTAGGGAGGTTGAGCTCAGTTGGCTGAGTGGAGGTGATGAATCACATCCCCTTCTCAGTAGCATTAATTATCAAGTCTTTCTGCAAAGAGCATACATGAGATTTTGTCCTTGCTGAGGAGATTCCAGTACTAGTAGAAAAGAAGACAGAAAAGAGCAAAGATTGCTTTGTTTCCTTTGTGGCAAATGAAACAGCATTTCACAGCACTGGAATATGTTGAAGCCTTTCTAGATGGATGAAGGAGACAGATGAGCATTGCCTGAGTGGAGAAGGATGCACCAGGATTCAGGCTGCACCTCCAGAGCGTGAGCAGCAGCTCAGGGAGGGGATCCTGCCCCTCTGCTGTGCTCTGGGGAGACCCCCCCTGCAGTCCTGATCCAGCTCTGGGGCAGCAGCACAAGAGGGACGTGGAGCTGTTGGAGCGAGGCCAGAGGAGGCCATGGAGCTGCTGTGAGGGCTAAAAAGCAAAGGCAGACCAAGGGAGGGCTCCCAGGAGGTAGATCAAGCAGGAGCACTTGTATCATCTCTAAACCTCCCCTGTCCCCCTGCATTAACCTCCTACATCCTCTTCCCAAACACAACCAACAGAGGAGCATAGCCCTCTCCAGCAGGTCATTGCGTTGAGTGGCAGAGCTGTTTGCAGCAACAAGCTCTTGCTCAAGAGGCCATCTCAATAGCATTTCCTTTCGGTGGGGCTCACGGGTTGTATTTGTTTCCCCTTTCCCCTGTGTGAGAAAATAAAACGTGTTGCAATGACTCTTGGAGACAGGGAATGACATGTGGATCTCTGGCACCTTCCTGCTGGATTCTTTCGGTGAAGGAGTCTGACCCTTCCCAGTTCATGCGTGCGTGTGATAGGAGGGGAACATCTGCACCAAGGCAGCCTCTTTGCATGTAGAAAACCACCCACAAAGTGTCTTCTCCCATCACCTTTCCCCAACCACGGTCTCCCAGAGTCCATTGTGAGCCGTGGCTCCTGGTAGGCGCGTATTCCTTCCACACGGTTTGTCCCCATCACTCATCTTCTATGCAGAAACTACTCCCCCCGGTCATAAAAATCAAGTCACGGCACACTTGCAATGTGATGATCTGAGAACAGAAGGGTTACGAGCGCCTGGGAAAGGCTGGGTTTGAAACCCAGGTGAGATTCAGGAGGGGTAGTGATAAAACAGAGATGATTTGCGTGCAGTGGATGAAAGATGATCGGTGCCACGGGTGTTACTTTGCCTGTGCTAAGCCCCGTCAACGTGATCCATGGCTGCGCACCAAAGGGGGAAGCTGGGGGACACCTTTGCAGCTCATATGCTGGTACTTCCCAACCACACCAAGCAGTTCCCTGGATCTCAAAAGAATGAAGGACCCCTGGAACTCCCAAATTTGGGAGAAACGTCCTCAAAAAACGATGCTGAAAGCGTTTTCCCAACATCTAGCAGTGAAAACAGGGAGATAACGTGGCAAGAGAAAACAAGCCATGCTATTACCAGGAAGATTAATTACAAGTGCAATAATATCCAGGCCTTCTGATGAAATATTTTACAGTCTATTGCCCTCAGGAGAGCGGCTGCTTTCACTGATTTATTTCAACCTTCACATTATGCAGATACGTTATAGACGTCTTCAGAGATGCCCCGGTGTTATTTGCCCCCTGACAGCAAATAATAAACTCTTTCTCAGCTATATAACATTGCTAAGGAAGCCCTTGACGTGACTAAGAAAGCATTGAGGACAATTAAGTCACATGGCAATCAGAGCCCTGTGGGAACGGGATAAACTCTGCTCCAGGACTCGGATAGCATGAGAAAGCCTGGTTCAAATGGAGTAGCAAGCGTCGTGGAGGTAGTCGTTATTAAAGGTCTCCTGCTTAAAGATCCTCTGGGGTCTCTCTATTATGTTAATAACAGTTCAAGCCAACTTTACTGCTTCCAGAGGAGCCCGTTAGCACAAAGGAGGAAGGGCCCATCGCAAGAGAATGCAGGCAGATCAGCTACCCAGTTTCATTCAGTGTAAGCAAGGGGGGTGTTGGTCACACATCTTTTGGGGACCAGGTAGATTTGGTGTTTCTCTTGCACCCCTGCTTTCAGTCCCCCTGGACGGAGCAATGTCATGGGCAGAGGTTGCTGTGAGGTGGACATTAGCATGGGGTTCCCATGATTAAAACAAGGGGATGCGGGGAATGTGGGGAGGTTTCCAGCCCAGATGGCCTCCTTCATCCTGCCCTTGGCTCCTCATCTGCAATTAAACAGGCAGCTTTTTCCCTTCATTACGGTCGTCCTGCCTCTGCTGTGTTTGTTTCTCCACACCAGCTTACCATAGAATCATAGAATAGTTCGGGTTGGAAAGGACCTTAAGACCATGAACATGTTCTTCTTCAACCCTGCAGCCTCCTCATCCCATCACATCCACACAGCAAAACCCCCTTAAATCATTTGATAACCATCAAAACACCATAATATAACATGAGTCCTACCCCATCTAACTCAGATGCCGTATGCAATTTCTCTCTTTGCTGTGGGTACTGACATTATGCCATGGAAGTCCACACACCCAGAATCCTAGAATCACAGAACTAGGGTTGGAACTGGATGAGCTTTAAGGTCCCTTCCAACCCAAACCACTCTGTGATTCTATGATCAATGTCTACATTCATGTGACCATCTTCTTCTTTGTAGGGTCCCTGCAGTGTCTGAACACTAGTCCAGGCTCCACATTCACACCCCTGCTTTGCAGTCGTGTGTAATAGATGGCCATGGGTGAGGAGAAACCATCATAAAGGTGATGCTGTAACTCCAGGCTTAGGCTATTCCTAAAGCATTCAGCACTTTGTTCTTGTTGTCCCAAAGGGAATGACTCCTCTATGTGGCAATTGCAGCATCATCCCCTCAATCCCCTTTACCAGCATCACAAACCTGAAGCGAAGGGGAGTGTGCACACACTTCCAATGCCTTTTTTGCCTCTTCCTTCCCAATCCCTGCGATGCTGGAACAGATCCCTGCAAAACCACTTTGGTTGGAAAGCTGTTGTCAGGTCATTCTGGAAAGCCTGCAACACTTAGCAAATTGTTCTTGCTGGAGGTTGTATAACAACAGTGCCATTACTCACAAAACCCATCCAAGGAGATTACGCTCGACACAGGTCACATCTCCCCACCCACAACAATATTCCAAGGGGAAAAAAGAGGTGGAAAAGGAATTGTTGAACACGAGCTGGAGATGACTGTGAAAAATTTACCCTGAACTGTGTGTATTTTTATAGAGGAGGGTTATCCATCCATCCATCACCACTTACTCATACAGGAAAGAGCCTGTGAGTATTTAGGTATATATATCTTGCATGGGCAGTTAAAGAGAAGAAATACCCGTACGGATGCAGGGCTGTCCTTAATACCTCCCTTTTCTGCCCTTACGTGTCACCTCACCTGTTTTAATTACCTATATTAGGAAGGAATAAATAGAAGTGGCTGCTTAGCCCAAGCAACAATAGAAGGAGCCTTAGGCAATTAGTTCAGGTGTACAAGCCTATTATGCCAGAGCAATCCCACCTCTGTGTGGCTGCCCCATCCCTGGCAGCGTTCAAGGTCAGGATGGATGGGGCTTGGAGCAAGCTGCTCTAGTGGAAGGTGTCCCTGCCCGTGGCAGGAGGTTGGAACTGGATGCGCTTTAAGGTCCTTTCCAACCCAAACCATTCCATGGATCTAAAGCAGAGACAATAACCCTGCCTTTGTCTCAAAGGGACTTGGGGATCCAGAAGGGAAAGTGTTCATGACATAGAGATGTTATCTACGAAATAGCAGCAATAAGGTTAACAAGGTGGGCAATGAGCTCATGTATAAAACGTGCTATGGGATTCCAAAATCCCTGTTTTGGATATTTATGTCTCTATTCCCCCCATAGCTCAAACTGGATCCTGGAATCCTTATTCTATCAGAACTCACTAATTTCCAATTCCAATATCGAAGAGGAGAGGCGGCTCTTCCTAAAAGCCTCATTCAATATCTCCCCCAAATTGTGCGCCTGCATTCAGTGCAATCACCACTTTTCCAGCATTTTGGTGAGCTAAATGCAACAAAGACCAAAACCCACAGGAAAGTAGAGTATCTTCTTTCCCATTTTCCCTTTTTTTTTTTCCATATTTACATTTTCTCTTCCCCATCTGCCTTGGACTGCTCAGCATCAATGAAATACCTCAAGGTGCAAGAATAGAACAGGGCCATAACGGAGTCACCCAGGAGAGGATGCTCCTTTGTATCCTCTGTGCAAGCACCTTCCTCCTCAGCATATCCTGTCCAGCCGATGGGAAGCAGTTGGTGTCTTGAGGCCATTCCAAACCACGCCTGCCTGCTCCTGGGTCTGCAGCATGGGTACGGGGCTCTGTAAGGTGGCTTGGCTTGGAAAAGCTGGGGATCTGATGCTTTGAATGACTGGAGAAAGATCCAGCCATCAGAAAGCCATCGGCAGCTGCGGATGAAAGGTGTAAGAAGCAGCCAGGGCTTGGAGGTGTCCCCGCATGAGGCTCAACCACCACGGTGGAGCCAGGACATCTCTTCATATGTGAACATAAGTGCATGTGTTCAGAGGCTGGGCATCCCTTCCCATGCCAGCACCTGAAGGGCTCACCAATGAGCAGGGCATAGGGATCCCCCATGGAGCATGTGTGTTGGCTCCTGAAGATACCACGAGACCCCACAAAACTCACGATAGCAATGTACTGCAGTAGTTACAGGGTGGCTACGGAGAAGATGGAGACTCCCTTTGAGAAGGAGTCCCATGGGAAAGCCGAGGGGCGATGGGCACAAGTTACTGCTGGGGAGATTCCAACTGGATGCAAGAGGGAAATTTTCCACAGTGAGAACAAGCAGCCATTGGAATAATCTCCCCAGGGAAGCAGTGACTCCCCAGTGTCGGATACTGTTAAGGCTGGACTGCACAGGGTGCTGAGCATCCAGTCTAGGTCATGCCTTGCCTGGAAAGGTTGGAGCAGATGATCCCTGAGGTCCCTTCCACCTGGGATTCTGGGATTCTGGGATTCTATGATAGACCCTTTCTAGCATTAGGGCAAGGAACCAGCAGCTTCTGGGCACCATCTGCTTCGTGTCCGTGCTTTGCATCAGTTCCTGCACACCTTCAGCATCTTGAAGTCTCTGTGAGAGATCCTGTGGCACTGGATTGGGTGAGGTTTTGTCTCCTCGTTGAGCCAGGTCAGAATCAGGACCTGGGTCTTCGGAGGAGTTTCTGCATATCCACAAGGTTCCAACAACATCAATTTCCTCTCAGTCAGCGTTTCCTCCTCTGCTGCTTGGCCCTTTCTGCCTTTCCTACATCTCCAGTCCCTGCAGCCTCATAAAGCGTTGAAGGAGAACCCTCCTGCTTGGTTGAACGACAGGAAATCACTGTTGGTTTTCACCTCTTTAGCCCAAGGAGGTGCCCTCCAGGCATCCATCAATGGGCAGCTGCACGTTGGCCCTTCCAGCGTCATCCCCAGAGAGGTCTCGGTGCCAGGAGCAGCGCAGGGAAGAAGCCAAGCTCTTTGTTTAGAGTGGCACCAGGAGCTCTGCATCTCCAGCCGAGCCTCAGCATCACCTTGGCAGTGCAGTGAGGGCTGCAGAACACTCCAGCCACCCTCAAACCTTGGCAGCCACCTATTTGAATGTGTTTAACCTGGCTTTGGACACACCACCCCTTGCCCCACTGTGGCTTACTGGGTGTCAGCACCGACATCCCTGGGATACTGCTGTGCTTCAACAGCTCTCTGATGGATTTGGACCACGAAAGCCCTAAGAAGGTCTCCTAACTCCCATACATCTGTATGGGGAGAGTTAATAGAGAGGAGCTTTTTGGCAGAACACAAACGCAGGACTTAGAAATGTCCATTAAGTTTTGTCTTCTTCCTTCATCATTTAAGAGGAATAATAAAAGGCAAAGACCAGCACGTTGGGTGGCTTCCAACCTTGCTAAGGGCATCATACACTTCCAACCAATACCCATCCAACCATCATACCCTTCCAACCATACCCTTCCAACCTTGCTAAGGGCATCATACCCTTCCAACCAATACCCATCCAACCATCATACCCTTCCAACCATACCCATCCAACCTTGCTAAGGGCATCATACCCTTCCAACCAATACCCATCCAACCATCATACCCTTCCAACCATACCCATCCAACCTTGCTAAGGGCATCATACTGGTATTTTTTGGGTGCAAAAATGCAATTCCCCTCCAATCCAAACTATTCGATGATTGCTGTGACCAGTATTCATATGATTGTAGACATGTTGGGTTTGAAAACACCTGAAGCTGATCCTGCTGCACTACCTGGTTTGAGGAAAGCTCTGTGGCTTCTCTCCTTCTCCATCACCACCATCAACAGAGGGCATGGATGGTGGTAAGAAATCACACCCAACAATTGAGCAAGTAACAGAAGAATCAGAACCCACAACCCAACCAAATTACCTCGTCTCCTGTAGTTTGTGGAGAGGATGCTCCAGCCCCTGGGTTTCCAGGCATGGTCCAGCTTGCTTCCTCACTTCAGCACTTCCAAGAAGGTTCACTGCGCACATAGGTCTGTACAACCCAAAGACTCTGAAGCGTTTCCAAGTGTTCCCAGCACTCATGCTATTCAGAACAAGAAACCAAAGGCATCACTGGTGGAGGGAAGGAAGGAGATATCGCACCCTACCTAGCCGGTTCTGCCAGTACATTGCCTGCACCAGGAGCTGGAGGCTGGTTTGGGGGAGCCATCTGAGTTGTGAAGGCACAGTGTGATCCTGGAGAAAGAAGGCAAAACGTCCCCTTGGATAAGTGGAACCTGTACCTCGAACTAGGGCAGCTCTGCAGGAATGGCTCTGTATGTGCTGCTCCTCCCAAGCTGTTCCTATGGCTGATAGGGAAAAATGAATCTATGACAGCAAGATTTATCTCATCCTAAAGTGGGCACTCCCCTGTCTTCAAGGCCAGGTTGGATGCAGAGTCTTGGAGCAGCCTGCTCAGTGGAAGGTGTCCCTGCCCGTGGCAGGGGTTGGAACTAGAGGAGCTTTAAGGTCCCTTCAACCCAAAACATTCCATGGTTCTAGGGGACCTCACGGTCGTGTCTCTTCATTGACTCTGACTGGAGCCCACAGTAACCAGGTCTGCAGCACAAACATCCCTGCAAGCAAGCTCCTTCCCTCCAGCCTCAGTGTCCTCAGCCACCTTTAGGAGCTGGGGCTGTGATGCTCCTTTTACCCAGCCAATAGCCAAAAGAGATCAATTGCTCCACAGCCCGAACACTGCCAGAAGGGAGCTCTTGGAGCAAACCCCACTGCCCAGGCCTGGATTCCGGCCGTGCAGCCACCATCAGCCATGTGGGAATGCCCCTGTCTGAGCAGGGAAACCACAAGGACAGGAGACCAAAACCACTTCAGCAAAGGGAGATGGTTCTGTGCGCTTTGGTGATGCTGCACTAATCATTTCCATATGTTTAACCATCCTTTTTGCAAGCACCACTTCCATCACTCCTACCTGACTTCCCAATTGCTTTCCTACTGCTGAGGATGGCGAAGGAACCCAGATTCCATTATCTCCCTCTGTTGGGAACCAGCCCTCAGCACAGCTCAGCATCCAGGACCAGCATCGCTTCATGGGCTCCTTGGTACCATGAAGGTGATGGCAAAGCTCAGCACTGGCTGGAGCCGGCTCCTGGTTAATCCAGGCCTGGACTTTCCTTCCAGGCAGGGACCTGGGGGCTGCCAGGAGAGGAAAGTTTCTAAATAGAAGCCCCAAAGCATCCTCAGCCTCACCAAAGTGCCAAAGAAAGAGGCACATGGATGACCTGGACTATTTATAGACCAGGACCCAATGGAAACATGATGGAGCTCAACCAAATTCCTGCTTCCAACCCATCCCGCTGCACGCAGGCTGTCACCCAAGCAGTGTGGCATCAGCCAGAGTCCTCGGCTCTGACTTACCCAGGGTTAGTGTCTAAACTATAGCTGAGTGCTCAAAGTGCCCCCCTCAGATGAAAAGGGGTTCCTGGATTCCCATAGGTGCATGGATGGTGACCATCAGAAAGGTGGAGATCAAGGAATCACAGGCTGGTTTGGAAGTGACCAAGCCCCTGTGTCCAACCTGGCCTTCAACACTGCCAGGGATGGGGCAGCCACAGCTTCTCTGGGCTGGAGCAGACAAGGGGGTTTATGTGGTTATCCATGACAACCTCCAATGGCTTTAGCCTGCAGAGGGGAGATGGAGATGAGCTCTTAGGCAGAAGCTGTTCCCTGGGAGGGTGCTGAGGCACTGGCACAGGGTGCCCAGAGAAGCTGTGGCTGCCCCATCCCTGGCAGTGCTCAAGGCCAGGTTGGACACAGGGGCTTGGAGCAAGCTGCTCTAGTGGAAGGTGTCCCTGCCCGTGGCAGGGGCTGGAACTGGATGAGCTTTAAGGTCCCTTCCAACCCAATCCATTCTGGGATTCTATGGAAAGCAATCGTGTGTCATTCATACAAACCATCAAGAGAAGCAGCCAGCAGGACACAGCAAGGAGCTGGTTTCAAGTCCAGTGGTGAATGGGTTTATTCCCAGAGCTCACTGCTGATGCTCCACAGAAGGTCCCACACTTCAGAAGGAAACGGTACCACATTTGTTCCTGTGCCACTGCGCTGCTCTGCAAGTGATAATCCTCCTTTTATCCCGTCTTCTTCTCACGGGAGCCGTATGGGATGCTGCACTTCCAGGGACGACCAAACTAATTGGGTTTAAGATGTGTAAAACTTAAAAACCACCGGGGGAGGAAAGAGCAGGAACCTTTTCCCAAGCTTTTTATTGAATTCTTTGGGAATTGTGGCTATGTGTGATTTGGATGAACGAAAACATGGAGCTGGAAAGGAGCCTGTGTGACCATCCTTGGCTCCTGAGACAGAAGCATACTGGTATGGGGCAACTCTCTGGGATGGTGTAGCACAAGATGGGGAATGATGGGATGAAGAACAGCTTTTGGGGATAGAAGCTGGGACAATGAAGATGAACCATGGCACAGGTGGTGGTGGCAGGAATGGAACAAGCAGCACCAGGGAAGTGACTCTCCCTGTCCATGTAGCACTTGTCAAACAGGGCACTGGGACCAGTTTGGGGTCCCCAGGACAAGGGAGATGGGGAGAGAAGGCAGGGAGGTCACCGAGCTGGTTGGGACTGGAGCTCAGGGCATTGGGGTGCAGTGAGAGCAGAAGGCAAAGGGGGATTTTATCACTGTCTGCAAATCCCTATTGGGACACTGAGGATGAAGGCAGGTTCTCATGGGGGATACTCAGCGATGGGAAGAGTCATCAGCCCAAGTCAGAACATAAAACATTCCCATTAGGAGAAGCCTTTCCCCATGAAGGTGGTCAAACACTGGAACAGCGGTCCAGGTTAGGGCATCTCTGTCTTTGAAGGTACTCAAACTTCAAAGCTGGTCCTTCCAGTCCTGGTTACTCCATATGCCTTTGCTCTACAGCCTCCAGCAGCAGGGATTACAGACTCCTTGGATCATCTCCTCTCATATTTTCTACCTCTATAGTTATGAACTTTACCCTAAACCAAGTGCACATTTGCTGTGTGTGGGTGCATTTCTTCTCACCATGTGGCAGCAGATACAAGCATAGAAACGATCCCTTTCCTGCTCTCTTTATATCCCATCTTGCTAATGCTTTGCAGGAGATGCATCTCTTGGTAACAGCATCACCTCTGGCTCCTGCACCACGTGTGATGGGGATTCTCTCAGCTCCTCTCCCACCACTCAATCCCACACAGAACCACTTCACATTTCCCTTTTGGAAAACAGTTTTCCCCTCAGAAATCCAGCTTCAAATTCCACTGGTAGCTTGAAAATCCCATCTGAGACCCATTGGATGCAGAGAGCTGTATCTGTTTCTATAAAGCATCGGTTTTATTGAGGGAAGGAGGTGGACACAGGATTGATGCTGTCCATGTGCCAAATGGGCACGGACATGGAATCATAGCGTGGTTTGAGTTGGAAATGACCTTAAGATCATCCCGTTCCAAGCCCCTGCCATAAGCAGGGACACATGTCCTAAGACAAGTTCACACCTCATCATAACAGCTTATTAACCAGCAGGTCAAGGGCTTGAGTAGCAACTCCACTGTGTTGCAACCCTCATATGGCCATGAGAAGCTTGGGAGATGGAGGTAAGGGGGATAGCTAAAGCCTTATCTGCTTCAGATAAGGAGGTTATTGCAGCTGCTCACAGGAGGATGCTGTGCAGATTATGCTCTTTAGAAAGTGGGACAAGAGGCAACAGTCAGGTTCCAAACCCACACAAAACGTGCTTAGCCATAGGATTGTGGATGCATCCACTGCTTTCTAATGAGCTCCCCTTGGGAGCAGCACCGAGACCCTGTTTGGGAGCTGTGCAGGGGCCTCCTCCTCCAATCCCAAGCAATAAGGAAGGATAAAGCCTCACTGCACTGGACAAAAAATACAGCTCCACTCCAGCTCCAAAACCATTTTGGCATCACTTGCTAAGTTGAATTTTATCTGCAAACGTTTTGAGCTCGATCCCATTGGGAATCCTGATTTTTCCAAGACTTACCAACAGGAAATCCCTGAGCCGGAGGGTTTAGTTGTAATGAACTTATTGTATATTCAAGCACTGAATGTCAATTTGGATTACCGTGTCAAACATAAGCCCTGGGAGCATGCAACCGTACCCTGGGGTCACCCGTCAGGAACTCCAGACTGAAACTGGCCAGATAGAGACCAGCACAGCCTTGATTTATATCTTTCCCTGTGCAAATAGAACAGCTAAAACCAAACTAACCTGCTGCATCTTGGAGATGAGCCCCTTCCTGTTCTCCCCAGTGCCTTCATCCACTGTGCATGGGGTTCCTTGGCTGGGGATGCTTCGTTAGAGGCTGCCCAAAGGGCTCAGATGTGGTGGGAGGCTGACTCCCTCTATTAGTGCAGATCTAAATCACTGCCACTTGTGTCGTTCCGGGAGCCCATAGTCCCAGGCACAATCAGGATTCCCATCTGCACACACGCTGAGCATGTGCAGGTGAAAACAAACTGTTTCTCCCCAGCCTTGGGCTAAGGATACACTGGAATTCATCCAGAGCATTGGATGCAAGAGGAGAGGCACATAGGGGAAGGAGGGATAATTTACACCTTCCTCTCAACACATATGGCCTAAAGGGCTGCAGGCAGCTCCTTCCTTCCTTCCTCCCTTCCCTACTTCCTTCCCTCCCTCCTCCCTTCCTTCCTCCCTCCCTTTCTTCCTTCCTTCTTCCTTTCTCCCTCCTTTCTTCCTTCCTTCCTCCCTCCCTTCCTTCCTCTCTCCCATCCACCCATCCTTCCTTCCATCCATCCCCTTTCCTCTGCAGCCCAGGTGCAGACACAAGCAGCAAGGCTGGAACCAGAAAGCTGAGGATATCCATTGGTTTCTCATGCTCCATCCCAAGCAATCTGGGGTGGGAGCTGGTCCTCTTCTGCTGCCCATTGCTCGCTGCAACCATGGAGTGGCACCCATGGGGCACACAGAGCGGGCAGCATGGGCTTGGCTCAACAGAAGGAGTAATAACATCACATGGGGATGAGAAAAAGAATCCTACCAAGGGGATGCCAAGTGGAAGCTCAAATCCCAGGTACAAGTCATGTTCTGGGTCTTACAGTAATTCCAAAGTAGGAGACAAGAATCAGATGCAAATACACCCTTACACACCTTCTCTAAAGAAATGGCTTTGCTAAAGTTGTTCAGGCTGGCTGCTTGGTGGGTGAAGTTGTAAAGGTCAAGTTGGACGGGGCCTGGAGCAAGCTGCTCTAGTGGAAGGTGTCCCTGCATGGCAGCGGTTGGAACTGGATGAGCTTTAAGGTCCCTTCCAGCCCAAACCAGTCTGGGATTCCACAAAAAGACCTTTAAGATCAAGTCCAACCATGACGCCAGCATTGCCAAGTCCACCACTAACCCATGTCTCTAAGCACCACATCTAAATGCCTTTTTCATCCCTCCAGGGACCACCACTGACCTGGACGGCCTGTTCCAGTGCTCGACAACCCTCTAATGCTGACAAGCTTTGGGTCTCCTTTGCTTTGGCAGGTAGCGAAGGGTCCATTGTGTCTGGTTTACTTCTCATGCTGGAAATCACAGCAGTGGCGGAGGTTCAGAGAGGCTCAGCCAAAGAGCATGAAAATGCTGCTCCACTCCTCAGGTCTCAACTTGACAAACACTCATTCGAGGCATGAATACTCTTCATTAATGCTGGAAGCTCCACCGCACCGAGCAACCCTGTGCTAATCAGCTCACATCCTCCAGTGCCTCGTATCTGGCTAACGTCAGGGCAGGGAGGATTAAAGCTTCCCTCTTTGGCCATCTGCAGTTCCCAGCAAAGCTGACAGCATCTTGGACTTCTCACGCAGGACAAATCCTACCCTAATTGAGCAAGTCTCCTCCGTGGACAAAGGAGCAGCCAAACAACCGCCTCGTGCTGTCACACCATGGGCTGCTGACAAAGTTATCGCTGTTAAAACAAGCTGGAGCCCAACCAACCCGGCCCTCCACCTACTCCAGATGAGAGCATTTCCTGCTATCACAGGGGCAAAGGATGCTAGAGATACACATAGCAGCAAAGGTAAAGGTTTTGGGGCAGGTAGCGGAGCTGCACGTGTTTTTGTGTCAGTGTTTCAGGTCTGGAAAAGGTGATCTGTAACAGGAGGGTTCCATCTGGCAGGTGACAAGTATGAAAGCCAAAGGCTGGATGGTAAAAGTGGGTTAGGTAGATGATAAAGGTGCAATAAGAATGAGGGGAGATTGAGATGAGCTCTTAGGCAGAAGCTCTTCCCTGTGAGGGTGCTGAGGCGCTGGCACAGGGTGCCCAGAGAAGCTGTGGCTGCCCCATCCCTGGCAGTGCTCAAGGCCAGGTTGGACACAGGGGCTTGGAGCAAGCTGCTCTAGTGGAAGGTGTCCCTGCCCGTGGCAGCGGCTGGAACTGGAGGAGCTTTAAGGTCCCTTCCAACACTTCTGCCTAAGAGCTCATCTCAGTCTCCCCTCTGGCAGGTTAAAGCCATTCCCCTTGGCCTGGCCCTACAGCCCTTGGCCAAAGCCCCTCTCCAGCTTTCCTGCAGCCCCTTTAGGCACTGGAGCTGCTCTAAGGTCTCCCCTTCAGGAGCCTTCTCTTCTCCAGGCTGCCCCAGCCCAGCTCTCTCAGCCTGGCTCCAGAGCAGAGCTGCTCCAGCCCTCGCAGCAGCTCCATGGCCTCCTCTGGCCTCGCTCCAACAGCTCCACATCTCTATGCTGAGGACAGCAGAACTGCACACAGCGCTCAAGGAGGAGCAGGATCACCTCCATAACCTGCTGCTCACACTCCTTTTGATGCAGCCCAGCACACGGGTGGTTTCTGGGCTCATGCACACATTGCCCCAACTGGGTTTATTGCTGCTCCTCCCAGCATTGGTTTAAACTGTGAAACAAAGCAGGACCTCAGTGAGATTACTATGAATCCAAGATGTTACCACAACATCTGCACTGTGTCTGGCAGATGCCCCATCTCTGCACAAAGAATCTTTCCCTCTTGGTCCCACGCATGGCACATAGAACCACAGCCATAGAAAACAGACACACATAAGGGTCCTCTGTCTTTCTGCCAGCGTGCTCAGGTCTCCAGCTAAACCATGGAGGATGGATCAGGTTGCTGTGGAATTTCAGCATCGTCATAAACCTGCAGGGAGAAGATTACAATGAGAACATGATTCCCAAAGCCAGGAGCCATGTTCTGAGCAGGTCAGATGAAACCACAGAGGACAACCCCAAACTTTGTCGAAGTTCAGACCAACAACCATAGCCAAGGTGCTGAAAGCAGAACGGTAAAGCAAGGGCTGAAAAGAAGGGGTAACAGACCTCTGCTGCAGAGCTTCACTGAGGAAGGCCAAAGAAGTCCATGAGCATCCTCCATTGGGATATACCCTGCAAGGAAAAGATTTTCTTTCCCCAAAGTGCCTCCATTGCTTGTAGAATGTGCAAGTCACAGCTGAAAATAGAAGTATTTGGCATCAGCAGCATTGGCAGCAATGAAGGATATTGCCTTCTCCAATGGAGAAGGCCAAGGAGACTCACAGTCAGCGGAGTTGTTGAGAAGTAGAGCTGGGATTAGTCTGGGTAGGGATGGGTAACCCAGCCACCACACCATGCTGCCCTTATCTGCTGCCTTCATAGAATGGCTTGAGTTGGGACCATAAAGCTCACCCAGTTCCAAACCCTCGCCACAGGCAGGGACACTTCTCTGGGGACCCTGTGCCAGCACCTCAGCACCCTCACAGGGAAGAGCTTCTGCCTAAGAGCTCAGCTCAGTCTCCCCTCTGGCAGGTTAAAGCCATTCCTCTCGGCCTGTCCCTACTTCCTGACAGATTTCAGCAGCAGCAGAGCTGACATCTGACAATTCCTGAGTGGAAAACCAGCTTTCGTACTATTGAATGGAAAACTAACACCTTGTAAAACATCAAAACCAACCCTGTTACCCCAATGATACCTGGATGGTCTCCGCAGCTCTCCACAGAATCAAACAGGTTGCAAAAGACCTTGAAGATCATCAAGTCCAACCATCTTCACTTTAACTCTGCTTCCCGCCAGCAACTCCATGCCATGGTCAGTCTCCTCCCAGGACCTATGCAGCAGACCCCTGTTTGAGAGGACCATCAGCTCTTAAGGTGGACACGTGTTGTTAGCTCAGATCAGAGAGCTGCTGGAGGAGCAGCGATGAGGAAACACGGTGTTCCCACTATCCATGAAAGCTTTGCAAACCTGTCTGTCTCCAACCCCATCGGAGCCTGTAGCTGTTTTTCCAGCTGCATGCCATCATTTTGGAAGGAGAGTGAAACAGAACTGCATTACCATCGCACGTGGATCACGATCTGGAGCCAGCAAAGCAGCCAGGTCTTCAGCACATCCTCTTTGCCCAAATATTACCATTTGGATCAATATGGGCTTGACGAATTATGAGTCAATGAGTGGTTTTAGGGCTGGGGAAGGACACTGGTTGAAATCAGGCTTGGAAGGGAAACAGAGAGAAGCCATGAAGAGAAAACACACAAGTGGAGAGATACTAATCAGTTTTATTTTATAAATACAGATGAGCTTTCCTGCAATTACCAACATGGTTTGAATGTGGCATTTCCGAGGGGATATTCTGGGTTTGCTTCTTTTAAATACCTGGTCAAGCAAGGATAAGCCAACGCTGTTGTGCTTGCTAGAAAAATAGAGTGGGATACCCTCTTCCAAAACTAATAGTCTCAAAAATGTCAGGAATTCCTGGTGAGGGGAAAGGATTGCAATGAAATGTGGTCTCCACTTGAAGACATTTGCAGACATTTAACAGTGTCAGCTGTGCAGGAACTGAAAGGTTCTCGCCAGTTGAAAGCACGCTGTGATACATCACCTCACCTTCAAACCTACTCTTTTGTTTCTCTCCCACTATGCTCTTTTCAAACCTATTTAAAGGGGGGGCAGAAATAAACACAAAGGCAGCAGCTATGAGGTGGTTGGAGGGTGTTCAACTCCGTCCTCACAGCAATGAGAGGTTTGTTAATGCTTTAACTAGCCCCACGACGCCGTCCCCCTTCACACCAGCTTCCAGATGGAAAGTGGTTAAGAGTGGAAAAGAAACACAGGGACAAGTTTAGGGCTACTAAAGATACATCCATAGGAAGCCCCGTCACAGACTCATGCGGCAGATGCAGGAATCAACCGTTGTGTCTGACACATTAACCAGTACAGGGTTCAAACAGGAACACCAATAGGACATCGGGGGGGGGGGGGAATGACTTCATTTGGTTGGGCGCAACCTGAGAAAATCTGAAACTAGTGATAAAAACCAATCCCAAGCCCCACTGATGCTCTATGAACCTAATCTCACATGTGGCTGAATTGCATGGAGATGCTCCGTGTTCGCCTACGAAACACAGCGGCTTCACAACTACTCTTTGGGTTGCTTTGAAAAGTCACCACCACACAGAAGCTAATGCCTTTCTGTCACAGAGGAAAAGAGAAGAGGATGCCTACAAACAGGTCTGTGCTGCTCTGAGGTCCTGCAACTGACTCAATGTTGCCCAATTTCACCTAACATTATAGTGCTATCAGAAGATGCTAAGATACGGTCACAGGACAGAGTATCTTATGCCCACTTCATGAGTAAGTGGTGTGCTTTCAGGTGTTCATTTCTTCCTTATCTATACCAAAGCACAGCAAGAGCTTCCTACCTATCTCTCCTCAAAGATCATCTTGATGCTTAATGCTGATGCAGCACTTCCTTTAGGGAAGCTCTTCATGAGGTTGGAACAAAGGAGCTTATTCAGGGGAGAAGATACTCATGAATGTGTCCGTGCCCAAGTCTGCACCTGAAATCATGTTCAATGACTTACAGAATCGAGGCCTCTGCTTCTGTTTCCACCTAGCACATCCTACTGGGACGGACCAAAGACCATGAATCACTGTGGCAAGGCTTGATCCAGCAGCACAACTGCAGACACAACCCTTAAAAGCTAACAGAAGTAATGTGAATATAGTTTAAATACAATCATGAAGGTGTTACCTGGAAAGATGCATATTCTAGAGCAGTGCTATTATTATGTATATTGGTTCTCACATACATGTCTTGCTTTGACAACAGATAGTTGAGGTTATACATATCCACATTTGAAGAAGTTAATTCAGGCTAGCCTTATGTGAAGTTAGGAGAAAGACTAGGTCGTTGGTTCAAAAGAAAGCATAGACCAGGGAGGTGGGGGGAAAAAAGCCAGGCATGAAGAAGTGGTGTTTATTCTGCTATATATCTTTATATTATTTGAGAGCTCAAACCCGAGCCCCAATTCTTGGGTATACAATATAGAAAGCAAAGAGCAATGAAATCCCAACTGAAACAAATACCAGGAATCACTAAAGAGGCTGCAAATTGCTTTCCCATTAGTGCAGCTGAACACATGTGCCAGTGGTAACCTACCTAAGAGCAAAACCACATCTCCAGCAAAGCACTGGAGGTTTCTTCTTTTAGAATACATATGGTTAAAAGGGTATTCATTGAGATGAATGATGCTGAGTGCCTCCTTTCTACAGATTCCATAGATTCACCTAATTCCAAAGTGCTGACTGCATTTTCAGGCTGGGTTTTATTACGAAGGCTCTTGTGAAGTGCCTCATGGCACATGGACCCCATTAGCCACCTCAAAGGGTGGCCACCAAACCCCACTTAGTGCATTTGTTAGGTCTCTACTGATGAGGTTGAAGTGGGGAATGTTCAGGCCAAGACTTACATGGAACCTTAGAGGTGATTTAGTCCTCAAAGCTTCTACTGGTAGGAACAGTATGAAGGAGGAGGGAAAAGGAGAAGACTAAATGTCATTTCTGCTTTATCAGGTGCAAGGAAACTGCAGGTATCACAGAGGTGCTCAATCTCTGGCAAGTTCACATCACCAACTGAAGACCCATCAGTGCAAACTAGAACTTGAAAGGTTACAGAGCACAGCCAAGAGAAAGCTGTCCAATGGTAAAGAGAACAAAACCCCATGGTGTTTCTGGAACACTGACTACATTGCTCAAGAAAACACAGGAGTACGTGGGAGAAGGTAAAGAGACCTTACCATAAACGGGCTTTTAAATTAACTTCTTTCTTCTGAAAAGGATTAAAATCAATGCAACTCTAAAGAACAATTATGAACAAATATACTCATAGAAGGGCCTCATCAGCACTAAAAGGTGTTTTCAGGAAAGCCTTTATAAATGGATTCCAATGCTTAAAAAAAAAACCAACCCCCAAAACCAACCTTTCAACAGATTATAAATACCATATAAGAGGACTGGAAGCAGAATCAAAATGTACCTGGGCTGTGAATATACCATGATCCTGTGTTATCATGCTCAAGTCCACTTGTCTACCACCATAGGAAATAGCTTTAGCTGGTTTTATTTTTCTTTTTTATATAATTAATATAAAGAATAAGTGCAATTTTATCTCTATTCCCACGTCACTGATTTCACCTCAATGTCTGCTATCAACCCCCAGGTCCCAGCTCACTTGTCCGAACTCTTCCTTGGCCTGCGGAAGCTGGACATGTTTTCATTCAGTGCATAGATCCTCCGAGAGAACTCCTCGAACTCCCCTAGGACTTGTTCATCACACTCCACCGCCACGGCGTGTTCCACTGGGATGGAGTTAAAGTCTTCGAGCTGATCTCCCGAGCTGAACCCCGTTGCTTCCATCCCCATGATCTCCTCTGCTTGCTCCACGGTGCAGCAAAGGACGGGGTTGAGCGCGGGGCGGAACTCACAGGGCTGCTCGTTGCTTGTGGTGCCAGAGCACTCCCCAGGTAGGAAAGCCCCATTTATTGCACTAGTACGTCCTAGGAAAGACTCCTGCTGGTCTTGGGTGCTGTTTAAGCTCCTGCTTTCTCCATTTAAACTGCTGCACAAGTTCTCACCTTTCTTGGTATTTCCTTTCGCGGAGTCCATAGAGGTATCCAAGGAAGAAGATATTGATCCAGGTTTTTTATCTAACTCTCCTACACGGGCTGTGATGGCAACAGGCTGTGTTAAAGCAGAGTTGTAGCTAGGAGGAGGAGTTTTGTGCTGCAGTCTCTCGTTTCCCGTGCTGGCTCGTTTTCTAAGTCCTTTATCTGGAGAAGGAAGACCACTGGAAAAGCCAATATCCAACCTGCCGAAGCCAGAGCTCGGTCTCTTTGGAACGGGAATCGCGCTGGATGTATGGTGTCGATCACTGGAAAAGAAGGGAAGGATAAATCACAGCTGTCAGGCACGTTCATGAGCACTGCAGACATTTAACCAAAGGCTGAAGCAATTACTTTATCACAACTCCAAGCTCCATTTGGCCAACTACTTGTATCCTGAAGTGCTAAACCCCTAAACGTGTTTAATGCTGTATGAACTACAGAAGACACCCCAGAGGACAGCTTTGCTGAAAACCAGGAAGATCCTGCAGGAACATTTACAAAGCTCTACGGTTTGCAGTCATTCACCCAAGAAACCACCACATTATGTTAATTCGGACTGTTAACACCATTTTATGGGACGAAGCTGTGATTTATGAATTACTACTGTTGACCGCACATTTATGTATTTAGGGCCTGTCCTGGGCCTTCATAAACTCCTCAAAAGTGAGTCTGAATCCTCTCAGAGTGACTTCTTGCAGGAGTGGGCTCTCCTGACAGCTAAACAAAGGAGTAAAACCACACTAACGTTGCTATTTACAGAGGATTCTCTTTGTCGGATCTCCTTTCCTGTGCCACTCATTCCAAAGCTTTTTGGACAAACATCAACCTCTGTTTCTTGAGGAACACGAACTAATCAAGCTTAATTTACAAGTTTGATTTTCCTATTTAATACACCACTTACACTGTGTCTCGGGTTCTTTAACTTGGACCATCCGCATCACATCATCTGGGGTGTGTTATGTGAATTTTCCTTCATCAGCTTAATCCTTATCCAAATACCAGGCTATATGCAAATAGTGTGTTGCACCTCAACTAAAGCAAGTGCTTCATTTTCCTTCCAAACTTAAACATAATAAAGAGTACAGCTATTACTGATGGGCTGAACGTGTAACTCCAAGATTCAACTGCTGTCAGTACGAGTCTAAACTCCATTTAAAAAGAAAACTCTTTCTAATTCAAGGCCTGACACATTTTGGGAGCTGTATTGCAGGAGAAAATCTTGGAACAGCAGCTTGGAGTAGTCCCCAGCATGGATCCTTTTCCATGGTATTTTTCTTTTCCTGCTCCGCTTTGTAAACAGGGTAAGGCAGACTGCAAAAAGGCTCTTGGAGACAAAAGCAGCATTCCCATGGGAGGGCAGCATGGAGTACTGCTGCTCCTTAATTTCCTCTCCCATCTCACCTCCTCCCAGGCTGCCCTTTAATGAATGCATGGAGCTTTCTTCTCTTCCATAAAGCCCTCAAATTGCCTTAAGGAACAGTTGCTTTTTGGAGTTACACTTGTGGACAGTGAAGCAGAGAGATAGCACCAAAACCATTAAATTTCCTCTTCAACTGTTGTTTCAGCCCTTTATAATGTAAACTCAGCACCTGCAGCTTTGCTTGCAAAGGTTCGGAGCATTTTCAACAGAGGTGACAAACCAGAAAGCAGAATGCACCACAATGCACACAAGTGCTGTATGCATGGTTATGGAGATGAGACACTGGCACAGGGTGCCCAGAGAAGCTGTGGCTGCCCCAGCCCTGCCAGTGTTCAAGGCCAGGTTGGACACAGGGGCTTGGAGCTGCTCCAGTGGAAGGTGTCCCTGCCTGTGGCAGGGGTTGAGACTGGATGAGCTTTAAGGTCCCTTCAAACCAAACCAGCCTGGGGCTCTATGAATTCTTGAAGATATTAAACTCAAGGCAAAGCTGCTTTACCATCTGAACAAGTAAAACCTGCTACTCCGTCGTGCTGGACTGTGCTTCCAACTTGCTCAAATACATTCCTCTTGGGACAGATGCTTTGAAGGGCAAAGATGAGTATGCATAAAACTGCCTAACTGCTGTACCCCAAACTGCCTTTCAGCAAGGGCTTAGCAGCCCAAGGTAGGCACAATGTTTCTATGCAGCAGAAATTTCAGTGTCTGAGTAAACCAACATGAGAACCGTGGTTTCCAATTAGCTCAGGAGAAGCGGCTTTACAAACTATTGTGGTGGGCATATAAATCTTCGTTCCTCCTAAAGAGAAACATGCCCAAATTCCTTTGTAAATCTAGGCCTTAGAGGCAAATGGGTGAGAAATTAATTAGTCTGCAGGACCAGGAGAGTTTTTAAAGAGCTTGTTATGACAAGGCCATTCAAGCTAACACGTTATGTATGCCTGAACAATACCTCTTTAGACCAGCAGCCAAAGAAAATCTTCCCTTCCTTAGTAAGCTGAAGTGGCAGGATGATGTATACTAAGTGATCTAACAGCCTGAACGTATCAGCAATACAAAGCTAATCTCCCTCATCCACAAAATAACTTCCCAGTTAATAGAGTACATGAGGGCTGCCCCATAGGGCAGTAAAGCAGGAATGATCTTCATTTATCATGGAAGTGTTCAAAGTAATGAATTAGAACAAAAAGCACTTGCAGGCAGGATCCTTAAACTACATGCAATGAAATGGGCCTTACTTAAGAGTGTAGAACCAGGGTTTAAGCTGCTGGAGACACACATGGGCAGATTTCTGAAGCCATCTATTGCTGCCAATAAATACAAATGGGATGGGTTTAGCTTCAGTCCGGAATAAATACAGGGATAATGGCCCAAATGTGGAAAAGCAGGAATGAAGTCAATAGAATGGCTTAAGTGCTTATCAAGTATTACCTAAGACATTTAGATAAAAGTCAATATGCACAAAGGGCTTTGGAGATCAGCCATCTAAGAGGTCATTGCTCAGGCTCCTTCCACAGCCACTAGAGAAGAAACAACTGTGGGGAAGGGTAGGTAATAAACAACCATAGCATCATTCCAACCCATAGGGGGTTGGAATGGGACCTTAAAGCTCATCCACTTCCAACTGCCTGCCACAGGCAGGGACACCTTCCACTAGAGCAGCTTGCTCTAAGCCCCTGTGTCCAACCTGGCCTTGAGCACTGCCAGGGATGGGGCAGCCATAGCTTCTTTCAAATCCCCTGTTGAGAGCCATTCATAATCAGTGGAAAGCCACCCTGTCAAGATGCCTCTTCTTGACCACAAGGACAATCTAGGTTACTAGGTGAGGACCAGTGCCAAGTGTGCATAAAGCAAACATATGAAGAGCTCTCTGTATACTAAGTAGAACCATGGTCAGAATCTTGCAGGCAAGTAAAATCAAACCAAAATGGCTGTAGGTACAGTGGGTCAAGCAGTTAAGGGTTTTTTTCCTGTTCCATCACCTCCCTCCAAGTGAGAATGAGAAGTCAAAGTGAGCGGTTTGGGTCAAAAGCAATGTTCACAGAGAGGCACAGAGCTCAGAAAGACTAGTTTGCTATTGCTCTTCATGAAAACAGGCAGCTGATGGAGGATCTCTATTCCATTTGCATTTTCCTTCAGGAAAAGGCTGTATTGTTACCAGAATTCACAGCACTGCACCAAAGCAAAGTCCACAGAAAGAGATGCTTTATCAGCATCACAGCTTGTGCAATTAACACAGAATACATTAAAAAAGCAAATCACATTAGAAAACGATCATCTATCACCCAGAAACTTTAGATAAGGTATTGTCACCAGTGACAAGGGCCTGGCTTGCAGGAGCATCGTCCTTTACCCCAAGGTACAACCTGGACCTGAATTGCTAGAGTGGAGCTGGTTCAGCTTCCAGCCACAGGTACTTGGTCATTGACATTGAGACAGCAAACTGGCGTGGACACCTGCCCAAAAAGAATGGCCTGTCACTAGCGGAGGATAAAACCTGATTTGATGAACTGTCATCAGGCCTTAAGGACTTTCAGGCATCAACTTGGATCAGCCCCAAAGTGGTTCCGTATGGGAGCGTGTATAGTTCCTATCAGGAAGCAGGAGTTCTGAGTTACGAAAGAAAAGTCTCAGATTTATTGGACATTATAGATAAGAAAATTCATCCCCACCAATCTCAAGGTTTCAATTGCATCTGAGTCTCAAAAGCCAATTCATAACAGTCTAACTTCAGCTCTAAGTTTCATTGGCAGCAAAGCTACAAAGTAGCTGCTTTTCCCCCCCAAATATTAGTTCTCACTTATTAATAAATAGTCCGTTTGGGCATTCTCGCAGCCCTCAGGCACAAGATGCAGCCTCCGTGCTGTAAACAGGCGAGACAAAGTGATGGAAGCAGGACACAACCACTTCTGAAGCTGTTGTTTCAGCCATTCTGGTTGGAAACTGCTTGCAGCTTCAATCAAAACCAAAAGGTTTCTTGAGTCGAGATTCACTTGTGCTTATTGAAGCTGGCTGCAAAGGGGCTCGGAGAAACTGCAAAGCACTCTGAGAGACAGAATACAATTCACAGGCTCAAATATGTAGCTTTGCCTCCCCGCAAAATGTTTCCTCGGAGGGACATTACTGGATCACAGCTGGTCAAAATACTAAATCTTGATTGTCTGGCCCCAAGCCAGTATCCACAGCTACAGCTCTTTGGTATGAGAATACTTACCCGAAAAGAAAATCATAACTTAAACACCATTTGATCTTTTTGGTTGCAAACTATGACCTCATGGCAGCAAGAACGCTAAATGAAGGCGTTTAAGTTGGTTTATAGCCATCTGAAAGGTTTGAAGCTCCAAGCGTAGCTCCGAGCCAATATCATGTCAAGTGTGCTAAAAAGCAATAATAGGTTCTCACCTTCTTGGAGATTCCTGCTTCAAGAACACACAATAGCCACAGGGCTGCGAAAGGGAGGCTGCCAGCATGAAGTGAAGGTGAAATTGGGTCTTTTGGCAGTTAAGAAACTCTGACACATGCTTTAGACACAAAGAAAACCTTCATAAATTAAGCTACCAGAGTTTGCTTGACTCAAATGTTCAGCTTAGGCTCCTCTTGAAGCTAACAGTACATGAATCAAGGCTTACCTTCGAAACACAGATTTAAGCCTTGGCATGCAAGTCGTTTTGAGTCCAGCTTTTAAATGCAGGCTCAAAAGGACATCTCCCTGACTACAGCCAAGACCTAAAGGACTACCTTGTATTTGCCAGCATTAGATAAGCCTTTTGTCTAATCTATTCACTAGGAATAAAACCTTCCTCTCACTGCACTGCTCAAGTCAGTGGTGTGCTCTTTACTTGCTATTGATAATCACAAATGCTATCCCTTCCTTACACAGAGTAAATAAAACTAAGCCGAAGAACAGGAGAGAAAATGAAAGAGCCTCATGATTTAATGCAATGACCTAACGAGTTTGACTTGCGCAAGATAAATCTGAACATGGAAAAGGGAATAAAACAATGATCAAAATGTACTGTTTGGTCTCAAAAGCTGGAGTAAACTGCATACTCCGAAGTAAAAAGGATCTAAGAGGAAAGCTGCACAGGGCCTTCTGCATCAGCAAAAGCTAATCTTAAAAATGAGCTGCTTTTCTGGAGGCCAGTGAGATTCCAGGACTAAAAAAAGACTGAAAACAGAGAGAATTAATCCCAAAGGAAACAGAAAAGATTTGGGGACCACAACCCAGACAGCCTAAATCAACAACAACTTTGTCTCATCATCTTCCACCTCGAGAGTCGACATCCAGAGTTGGTATCAGAAAAAGAAGCAGTTCTGTAGCTTCCATCACAGTGTGCGCAGGGACCAACAGATCTGTCTTGATTTTGTCTATATACAGTACAAGTAATATTGTGTAGTGGGGGGAAGCAAAGTAAATACAGCAGAATATAGGTGCCAGGAGAGATATGAAGAGGGAAGCAGAGCTTGTAGACCTGCAAGCTCGCTGTAATAAATCAGGCGTGTTGGGATGTGAAAGCATGTATTAATCATTTCAGTGTCATGCCTGAGAAATCAAAACAACCCAGATCTCACCAGGCAGAGGGACCAGCAGCAACACAATTACACCTCGAGGCAAAGGCGCTGGACTCCACAACCCTTCAGAGGGGACAGAGGCTGCCCCAGAGCAGCCGGGAAAGGAAAGGCTGAAGCTAAGACTTCAAAGATAAATTTGCTCTGATAGAAGTATGAAATGGATGGGACCTTCCACAAAAGCTGGGGGCAGTGTTTGTTTTTAATCGGAAGGGGTAAAGAAACTATTCTGTACTTAAAACCAGACATTGATGTTGCGAGGGCTGGAGCAGCTCTGCTCAGGAGCCAGGCTGAGAGAGCTGGGCTGGGGCAGCCTGGAGAAGAGAAGGCTCCTGAAGGGGAGACCTTAGAGCAGCTCCAGTGCCTAAAGGGGCTGCAGGAAAGCTGAGAGGGGCTTTGGACAAGGGATGTAGGGACAGGCCAAGGGGAATGGCTTTAACCTGCCAGAGGGGAGACTGAGATGAGCTCTTAGGCAGAAGCTCTTCCCTGGGAGGGTGCTGAGGCGCTGGCACAGGGTGCCCATAGAAGCTGTGGCTGCCCCATCCCTGGCAGTGCTCAAGGCCAGGTTGGCCACAGGGGCTTGGAGCAAGCTGCTCCAGTGGAAGGTGTCCCTGCCCGTGGCAGGGGCTGGAACTGGATGAGCTTTAAGGTCCCTGCAACCTAAATCAGTCTGGGATTCTGGGATGCTTACCAGAGAAAGAGGTTAAGACTGAAACAACTGTGTATTTCTGTCACCCTGCATATGTAGGGGATTCAATTCCATTCCCAATTGCAGAGCAGTATCTCTATTCAAAAGCAAAATTGAGGATGATGCACACACCAGGAGCTAAAACCAGTCCTGTTCAAAGAGAAACTAATTGCAGTGTAAGTATTGGTCTTTACCAGTGTGATTATGCTTTGACAGAACTTAAGTACACCAAAACCCAGCTACAGTGCTAAGAAATGAAACTGAAGACCAGCACCAACAAAACCAAACCAACCAGGCAGTGTGAGTGTATCTGTAGAAAACACAAACCCATCACCACCTCATCTACTATGAGGCATCCCTGTCCATGGCAGGGGGTTGGAACTAGGTGATCCACAAGTCCTTTCCAACCCAAACCATTTCGTGACTCTATGTTCCTGCTCCCATCCTACAAGTGAAGGATAATGTGGACTTACTGTACAGACTGTGGTTTGTGGGATTGGGGATAATGTAACTCACCTCCAGCATCCTGAAAACAAGAAAATCCTTCAAATCTTCATTTTAACAGTGGGTGGCCTTTAAGCTTGTTTAAATCTCTGTAATCAGATATTATCCACAAGACAGTGGGCATCTGTACTCCGCTATGTATGTACTCAACTGCAAGGCCCAATTAGGGAAGTCTAGCCAGTTTTCCCCTTCAGCTAGACTCCCTGTAAAGCTCCATTTCCATTTATATTAGTAGGAAGTACTAAGAAGCATTGTTTAGAACTGTTAGCCTTAAAAAAAGAGAGCTAGACATGAACAACTCTTCATACACGTTTTGGAGGTGAGAAGGAAATGAAGCATAGGCAGACAGGGAGGAGGGAATGCGATACTCCCAGAGAACCATGCCTCATATTTCTACTTGTTTTGAAATATTATCCAGCCAAAAAACGTGTTTTGTCTTGCTAATGACTGTATCACCTATAGGAAAACAAGAAGTGGTTGCATGCCAGCAAAGCCTTAAGGCTTAACTAAAGCTTCCATTATCAGTTCTTCAAAGGCAGTGCATGTCAGAAGGGAAGAACAGAGAATCCCAGACCAGTTTGTGTTGGAAGGGACCTTAAAGCTCATCCAGTTCCAGCCCCCTGCCACGGGCAGGGACACCTTCCACTAGAGCAGCTTGCTCCAAGCCCCTGTGTCCAACACTGCCAGGGATGGGGCAGACACAGCTTCTCTGGGCACCCTGTGCCAGTGCCTCAGCACCCTCACAATGCCTTACAGATACCTCCATGTGGAAAGCGAGTCCCATTTAACATCCCACCACTGCTTATCTAAGTCAGAAGGAAACATCCACAACCTGTACCCTCCCCTGCACTGATGAGTGCACACAAGCACTACAGAAGCCATGGATCTGATATTTCAGCCCTTCATTTCTAGATTTGCTGAGGGGACCACACACCATCCCGGTGTTTTCACATCACAGTGATGGATACCACATGAAACCTCACAGTAATGTTATCCCCAGTGAAGAAAGCTTTGTGTTATGCATCTTGCTAGGGGATAAGAAGAAAAGCAGGGAGAATCTTTTCAGCTGTGCTTGAAACTACTGACAGAACAAAACAGCACAAGGGACTGAGCTGCCTTTTCTCAGGGCCTGTTTACTTCACTGTTTTGCTGGCTGAGTTGAATTTCCATCAGGCAACACATTTTACAGCATTGCTCAAAGATGTTCCCTTTTCTACTCCTGTATTTCTTTTCCTTTGCCAAGACTCTCCTCCCCAAATAAGTGATTTGGACACCAGCTTAGAGCTCACATAGACCAGTGTTTCTGGGCTTTGAAACCATGCTCTGCCAGTGCAAACCTCATGAAGTTCAACAAGGCTGACAAGAAAACCTGAAGAGGGGCTTTGGACAAGGGCCTGTAGGGACAGGCCAAGGGGAATGGCTTTAACCTGCCAGAGGGGAGACTGAGATGAGCTCTTAGGCAGAAGCTCTTCCCTGGGAGGGTGCTGAGGCTCTGGCCCAGGGTGCCCAGAGAAGCTGTGGCTGCTCCATCCCTGGCAGTGTTCAAGGCCAGGTTGGACACAGGGGCTTGGAGCAAGCTGCTCCAGTGGAAGGTGTCCCTGCCTCTGGCAGCGGCTTGGAACTGGATGATCTTAAGGTCCTTTCCAATCCAAACCAGTTGATTCTATGATGATTAATTCACCTCCCTCTAGTGAAGAGCATTACTTTTCATACATCCTCCCCACCATCTCCCTATCCCTCTGAGAAAGGCCCATCACCTAGGAAATATAACAGCACATACAAATAGTAGAATATTGTGGACATTTCCATAGTCTGTAGTTTGGGAAAGTCATCATCTTCAAATATGAGTAACTCTTGCGAAGCTCTTAACTGGTTATATGTAAACATGATGCAGCATCCACCTCTTCCTTTGTAATTACAAAAACCCACTTACCATCTAACCATTAGCCCGAGCTCCATGAAGTTCTTCAGATTAGGAAGAGTTTGCCGCAGATCTGGAGTACTCAGCCCATGTTGATATCTAAGCTATAAAAAGAGGAGAAACGAAAGCCAAAATTAGCACTGCTTTCCAAATCCCACATTCCAATGAACATAACATTCTGGTCAGTTAATTTACTGGGTTTTCAAAGAAAGTGTACGATAATCAAACAGTTCCCTTAAGGAAATGTTCCATTTAATACTCATAACCTCCTATTAGCAAAAGCCACCCAAGAACAGGGAGAAAATAATCAATCTGCCTGTTAAAGCTCATTACACCTTTTCCATTTCCTATCTGGAACAGGAGAGCAGCCTCCCAGCTTAATAAAAACACAGCCATTAGGTGGAAAGACCCAACTTCAACACAATGTTCTACATTCATTGACTCCAAACACGTATTTGTGTGCGTCATTCCTGAGCATATCAATGCGTGTTGGAATTATTACAGTGATATCAACTGGTACAAATACATATTGTCACACAAGTGGTCTAAATCTGTTCCTTACAGAGCTTCCATCAACATTTAAACTGCTTCTATTATTTCCATAATTAAACCCAGCATTAACACACAATGCATGCAGCTAAGAGAAAGGCTTCAAGCACTGACTGACTTTAAGCCAAGTATTAACTCCTGTGTGGGTGCAAACAGAAAGGGAAAGATTCCATACTTGACACCATGCAAACTCGCATTTACTCTCAGGTTATCAAATGAAGCACCCAACAGAACTGTCACTGCTGGTGGTTTAAACTGCTTAAATAAGAAGTTCCCAAACTAAAAATACCTCATAAAAAAAGCACATGGAAGGGAAAAACTGCCTTTCAAATGTGAATCTCAACACTTCAGGGCAACTTTGCAGGGAAATGTATCCCTTCTGTGGTTAAAATATGACAACTAAAATATCCCTAAATTCCAATATCTTTAAGACTAGCAGGATAAAGAGGAATCAGCACAATATACAGTTCTCAGCAGATAACACCCTCTACATAACAGTTAACACCCTCCAGAAGAGCAGATAACACCCTCTAGAAGCCACAGCTGGCCTCCACTGCACACATGCAGTAACTGCACAAACTGGATACTGAAGTAGTTGCTGCCAACATGGAACAACCACAGAATCATGGAATGGTTTGGGTTGGAAGGGACCTTAAAGCTCATCCAGTTCCAACCCCCTGCCACAGGCAGGGACACCTTCCACTAGAGCAGCTTGCTCCAAGCCCCAGCCACAATAATCCCATACCAAGTTAAATCTGGCTTTTCACATGCACACCTGTTTCCATGACTGATGGCAGTGAGGTGTAAGCAAGAATCCTTCAAGTTAGAAAGATTTCTGACCAAAAAAACCTCAAAATTGGGAATGATTTCTGTGCTTTTCTGAGTTTGAGAAAGAAAAATAGCTTCGGAAGAAAAGCATCCTCAGCACTGCTTTGTACAACAAGAGGATGTTTATTACACAGGTTATTAGTTCCATATGGACCCAGCCAAGGCATATGGTGGGCTTGGATTCAGATTTGCTGCTGCAATGACAGAACCTGGATTAAGACAACCGTCTAATATGAATTACTCTTCCATCACCACATTCTCCTGACGGGATTACGGTGGATTTGGTTAACCAAAGCACGAGCCTGGGGGCAGAAGAAATAAACCAGCAAAACAAATCAAAACCATCATGTTGTCCCTCCTACTACAATCAAATGTACAGAGACGACTCCTTTTTATAGGCACCCTTAAACTCTAAGGTTTCATAGCACGAAAAGTGTTGGATTAAGGCATCTCCCTACTGCCAACGGCCAAGATCAGAGGAATGTATGTGAGATTCCTGTATCCAAACATGAACAAGACCACTGTTCCTGCTTCAATCCATTTACTTACTGCAAACGCTAGAGATACACGGTAAGTAAAGTTGGGACGCCAGGAAAATAATATGATTTAACTTTATAAACCACATTCTGTATTGGCTTCTTAACAGCTCAAAGCCAAAGCAATATTGCCTTATGTCTGCATCAACACAAGGTGATGACGATGCATTGACAAAACAAACCTACAGGTACACCCAGGAGCTGCTGAAAAACCCATCTGCCTTCTAGTGGCAGAAGGAAAAGCAGTTGAAGCATCAGAGTCATGAGCTATCTCCCAGGTTCCTAAATACCTCCAAGCAGCATGACAAGGTTAACTCCTACTTTGCAGTGGTCTCACCTACTCTGAAAGGGAAATCCCTCTACTTCTACTGAGCAACAGAACCCGTGACGCGTGCAGCAAATACCAAATGGAAGCACCACAGAATCCCAGACTGGTTTGTGTTGGAAGGGACCTTAAAGCTCCTCCAGCTCTAATCCCGGCCACGGGCAGGGACACCTTCCACTGGAGCAGCTCCATGCCCCTGTGTCCAACCTGGCCTTGAACACTGCCAGGGATGGGGCAGCCACAGCTTCTCTGGGCACCCTGGGCCAGCGCCTCAGCACCCTCCCAGGGAACAGCTTCTGCCTAAGAGCTCATCTCAGTCTCCCCTCTGGCAGGTTAAAGCCATTCCCCTTGGCCTGTCCCTGCAGGCCCTTGGCCAAAGCCCCTCTCCAGGTTTCCTGGAGCCCCTTTAGGCACTGGAAGGCTTCATCATCAGTTAAGAACTGTGGGGTTTTTCCTCCCCAAACCATAAAGCATTTCTTACCCCTTTCCTTCAGTTTAATATCTTTTAACAGCCAATACCACACACACACGGATAGTTACTCCACCTCGTCCAATAACCAGCAAGACACAACAGCAATAACCCTCACCCATGACCTGTGAGAGTAGAATTCATACAAGTACCCTTTAACATCAACATCAATTTTAAGAAGAGGCAAATGTAGGGAGAAGACAGATGCTTTGCTCATGAGACTTGAAAAGGTGGGAAAACAGAAGCAGGAGGTGACTGTTGCTGTCTGGATTCTCCCAAGAAACCGAGTTCAGATTTCATTTGTTGCTGTTAAACATCACCCACCTCCATTCACCCCACGCTCAGCTTCCAAAGGAACCAAGTGTCATTTGCTAAAGCAGTGCTTTATTTAAAGATGAGATTGTTTCTTCAGGGTATTACAGCCCCAGACATCCATGGAAACATGTTTTAATTTGAGGGAGCAAGTGGCCAAGATTTGTGTTCATGTTTACGACCGTGTATCTGCCATGGGACCGTGAGTAAATCATTAATGATGCTCAAGCAATAAAGTACTATTTGCACTTCCTTTTCAATATTCAGCTCCTATATGCAGCTTTCTTTTCCCAAGTGCTGTGTGAAACGTTACCCCATTGAGCAAAACACGTAGTAAACATTAATTGGAAAGCAAGGAAGACATGAGACAGGAGTCTGAGTTTGATCCTGTAGCAGTTACTAGCCACTCGTACTCCACAGAAACAAGGTGTAGCAGAGGAGATCGTAGAATCATAGAGTGATCTGGGTTGGAAGGGATCTTAAAGCTCATCCAGCTCCAACCCCTGCCACGGGCAGGGACGCCTTCCACTGGAGCAGCTTGCTCCAAGCCCCTGTGTCCAACCTGGCCTTCAACACTGCCAGGGATGGGGCAGCCACAGCTTCTCTGGGCACCCTGGGCCAGTGTCTCAGCACCCTCACAGGGAAGAACTTCTGCCTCGTATCTAACCTGAACTTCCCCTGTGTCAATTGGAACCCATCACCCCTTGCCTTATCGCTACGGTACCTGATGAAGAGTCCCTCTCCAGCATCCTTGTGGCCCCCTTCAAACAGGCATCATATTTTATTAACAGTTCAAACCAGAATAACTTCAGGGTACCGATTTAAGGAGAAACATAATCTCACTTTGTACTTACTTTCAATTATACTGATTAATTCCTTTTACTCATTTCAAACAGAAGAAGATTCAAAGCTACATTTTACTGGGCTTTGCCACTCTGGCTTCTATGTTAACTAACAGCATTCAAAGTTATTTAATCAGAGATGTAATAAAGTAGCTACTCAAACGTAACTTAAAAGTACTCAGTCATGTTTCTCCAAGATTTAGGAAAACTCTACATTCATCCAATTTGATGACTTTCTTTACTTGTATCCCCAGATATCTGATGCTACAAATCCAGTGTGACAAAGTGAGTAACTTCAGCACTAGGAAAAGACATTGATAGGAGGACAGACAGTGTTTAAACTGCCAGTAACTGCCTAGACTGCTTCTGTGAAATCTGGGGGCTCTGTCCTCAAATTCAGGAAGTACCTGTAAGGAAGAATATGAGGATGATCAGGGCCTGGAGCACCTCCTGTATGAAGATAGGATGAGAAGGTTGGGGCTGTTCAGCCTGGAGAAGAGAAGGCTGCGTGCAGACCTCATAGCAGCCTTCCAATATCTGAAGGGAGCCTATAGGGGTGCTGGGGAGGGACTCTTCATTAGGGACTGCAGTGACAGGACAAGGGGTAACAGGTTCAAGCTGAAACAGGGGAAGTTTAGATTGGATATGAGGAAGAAGTTCTTTACTGTGAGGGTACTGAGGCACTGGAATGGGTTGCCCAGGGAAGTTGTGAATGCTCCATCGCTGGCGGTGTTCAAGGCCAGGTTGGACAGAGCCTTGGGTGCCATGGTTTAGTGTGAGGTGTCCCTGCCCATGGCAGGGGGTTGGAACTGGATGATCTTAAGGTCTTTCCCAACCCAAACTGCTCTATATGGTTCTAAGAAAGAGGATATTAAGTTTACATTAAGGGCAACTCTACCTCTGTAGGAAGACCAGCCTATCACACTAGGGGGTATTTTATATCACACTTGCTATTTATTCCAACATGACAGAAAACCATAAATGTTCACAGAATCCCAGGTTGAAGGGACCTCAGGGATCATCTGCTCCAACCTTTCCAGGCACTGCATGATCTAGACTGGATGCTCAGCACCCTGTGCAGCCCAGTCTTAACAGCGTTCAACGCCGGGGAGTCACCACTTCCCTGGGGAGATTATTCCAATGGATTATTGCTCCCATTGTGAAAAATTTCCTCTTGTGTCCAGTGGGATCTCCCCAGCAGTAACTTGTGCCCATAACCCCTCGGCTTTTCCATTGGACTTCTCTTCAAAAGAGAGTCTCCAACTTCACTGTAGTCACCATTTAACTCCTGGCGCATGGGGATAAGGTCTCCCTGAGCCTTCTCTTCTCCAGGCTGAAGAGACACAGCTCTCAGCCTTGAGAGAATATAAACTGCATTTAAGACAACGGTTCTCAAAGTGAAAGGTGGATTTATTCTTAAAACTTGTATCAGCTCTCTAATACAGTGTTTAAACACTTCATTTCCATCAAAAACTATGAAAACTGTTCCAGCTAACACAACCACAGTATCAGCTGTAGGTGAGGCACGACAAACCCCTGAAGTTAACTCATAACAAGCCAGGCATAGTTGGTTTAGACTCCTAAGGAAGAGGAGGGCAAAGAAATACCATAGTAGCATAGAATGGTTTGGGTTGGAAGGGACCTCAATAGAAGCACCCAGTTTCTACCTGCATTCCTTTGAGTGCAATGGCTTGAACTTCTATTGGAAGGAAGGGGTCAGTCCTCAGCAGCAGCCAGCTCCACACCGAGTGTCTCTAACGCTGCCATCTAAGCACCTTCTAAGTACTTATTTTGCCACCTAGACTGTTAGACTCAATTAGAACCACATCAGAAGACATAAAAGCTCAACACCTTCCTAAAGGCAACAGTTCCACGGTAAAACATCTATTCATCAAATCATGACATGCACAGCAGCCTCATTTGTTAGCTAAGCAGAATTACAAACCTGCAAAGGTTCAGTTGCTCTCCTATATAGCCCATAAGATGAGAGGGAATAGAACTATTAAAGTTTCCCAATAAGTTGGCTTAAAAAGAAGCCATTCAGTTACCTATTTCTGGGTAGTATCAGATTGCACCCAAGACCAAAATTAGGGCTCTTGCCACTAAGGGGCTGCCTCTTAAGAAGAAGAATGATATCTTGTATTTACATGCAAAGAAGAATAGCCCATTTCCTACACTAAGTCCTGTAGCAGGATTTAATGACTAATGGTACACAAGCACATACATTTACTCCCAGCCAGAAACCACAGAGTACCTGGACTGGAATATCCTTTTTTGGAGGAGCACAGAAGAACTCTAATTCTGACTTCATCTGTTCATCATTTAGCACATTGTTTCCCCAGCCCTATTCATCTTGGTCTAAGACATGCGGAAGCACTCTCACAGCTCAGTCTATGTTAATAAAGCTTGAAATACCAGCCCTTTTAATACATATTATGCCTACTATAGGAGCCTACATCAAAATTTGCCCTTATCATAGAATCATGGAACGGTTTGGGTTGGAAGGGACCATCTACTTCTAACACTTGCTTTAGTCTCTACTGCAAGCAGCTGGGTCCTTGGTGTTGTAGCTCTATCTATCCAAGTGGACTCAACCCACTACCACGCTACGCACTGTTAAGGCAGTCAAAAGCAATCCTGAATCCTTTTCAGCTAAACAAGGAGTTTCTCTTGCTAGCATCAGGCATTTCAAAAGGCCATCTGCTCCCCAAATGTGAAAGCCTACAAACAAAAATAGAAGCAAGAGTGTTCTTTCAATCCAGTTTGGAGGGTTGGTTCAGAGCCAAGCATTTACATCAGGCTTTCAGAGGATGTCAAACGCTGGGAGAGAAATAGAAAAGGCAAGATTCAATCAAATGACATAGTTAATAGTTTTACAAGATCCTGGATGACTTCTCAGAGGCTGAAGGAGCATTGGCTGGCCTTCAGATGACTAAGCACTGCAATAATGAAAACAGAAAGTGTTGTTATAATGCCTGTTGCTATATAAACAACCTTGGGGGATCAGTGGAATAATGCCTGCTGCTATATACACAATTGTGCGTGTTTATACCTTTTGGGGGAAATTAGACCGTTTTAGATTATTTGCACTCTTCACATGTTGCTCACCTTTGTTTTATTAAGGCTGGGGAGTTGTTCTCACTCAGATGGGGGCGGTTTACTGAACAACCCTGGGGCTGCAACATGTGCAAAAGGCATTGTGGTATCAATCAGCGCTTGAGATAGTGTATCTCAAAGCTAAACATGTCAAATTCATTGGCATTTTTCATATTTAAAACACTACCAGAATGCATCTGTCACAGCTTGGAAGTAAATTTAACCAAGGGGATCTGTTTCAGTTTTTTAAGCTTCTTCACAGAATCATGGAATGGTTTGGAAGGGACCTTAAAGCTCATCCAGTTCCAACCCCTGCCACAAGCAGGGACACCTTCCACTAGAGCAGCTTGCTCCAAGCCCCTGTGTCCAACCTGGCCTTCAACACTGCCAGGGATGGGGCAGCCACAGCTTCTCTGGGCACCCTGTGCCAGTGCCTCAGCACCCTCACAGGGAACAGTTTCTGCCTAAGAGCTCATCTCAGTCTCCCCTCTGGCAGCTTAAAGCCATTCCCCTTGTCCTGTCCCTACATCCCTTGTCCAAAGCCCCTCTCCAGCTTTCCTGCAGCCCCTTTAGGCACTGGAGCTGCTCTAAGGTCTCCCCTTCAGGAGCCTTCTCTTCTCCAGGCTGCCCCAGCCCAGCTCTCTCAGCCTGGCTCCAGAGCAGAGCTGCTCCAGCCCTCACAGCAGCTCCATGGCCTCCTCTGGAATCACTCCAACAGCTCCATGTCCCTGCTGCGCTGTTGCCCCAGGGCTGGACTCTAAGGTCTTACACTTCCTACACTGTAACAAGTCTTCAAGTCCTTATTCCTGCTTTCAGAAGGAGCAAATAAAGAACTGCCACAAGTAGTGACAGCCCTCATCCAAAACAGAGGAAGTGCTCAAATACACAGCTATTTATATGGAAATGCTGACTCGAACCTTGCTATGCCAATGCCTGCCTCCCTCTCCCAAGTGGATTTCCATGCTGCTCAGAGGTCCACCCTGTAAAGCAGATGTTTACTGTGCAATGCTTCTATGAGTACTACACTAACAAGAAAAACAGGTGACATCAACACCCTTGAAGACCCATGTCCTTCATTAATCCATAGGGCACACACTTTATAGTCCCTCAAGCTGACCCAACATGCTTAAAGCCTTCAGTAAAGCCATGTTAAAGGACTCCCATCACAGTTCTGATTCAGCAATAACAAATAAGGCATACAAACAGAAACCAAAGCAGCAACAAGAGATAACTCCATTCTGTGCTGTCCCTTCAAAGGCTGCTTAGAATCACTCTGTTTTGAACCACGCTTAGTTCTAAACTAGCTTGATTTTCCTCCCATTTACAAGGTAGAGGCTATTAAAAGTAAGATATTTTTCCTCTTACTTTGCTTTTTAACAGTGATAACAAACAGTTGAGATGCTGCAAAGTCACTGGTCCAAGGCAGTCAATAGTACAGTTAGGAAATGTCAGTCTCTACATCATGGCTAAGTGTCTGCATGCATTAGGTCAGGATGGAGCTCTGATTCAGCTCTCACTGCATCAAATCCATCTGGTAACTTCTTCTCACCACTGGTTCCTCCCACCCTTTTCCTCTCCTCTCATCCTGGAGAATTCTAACTCGCTTCCATGTGAAAGGCAGGGGGAATTCCTGCATGAAATCTAAGCTCAGGAATCATACAGCAGTGACCAGGAGAACTGCATTCTCAGCTGATAACAGATCTCATTCCCTTCTACCTCCTTCCATTTCCCTCCGAATTCTATTAAGCTGCTTTTTCCCTTCACATCCACCAACACACAAAGCCTGAGCATTACTCAAACCCAGCAGCAGCCTGGGTTCTAATGCTCAGCAACTCGTAGTATTCTGCCAAAGGTTAATGAAGCAGTTTTCTTCTAATTATTAAAGCTGAAATGTGATAATAGGCACAGTTTAATACTGGGTTCTGGTTTCACAGCACTAGTGTTTATTGGAGATAGACCACAGGACAACAAAGGAAATAGGAGTACGTGTTTGAGTACATGCAGAACACACTGCAGAACTAAACACGGAGATGAGCCAAAAGCTGTGCTTCCTCCAGGACTCTCTTGCTTGTATTTGTGAAACCCTTCCTGAGAGTAAATACAATATCCCTCTGGAGAGGCCTCAAACATCAGCCTCACACTGAGGCTGGTGTCCCAGTAAGGATATGGGAAACCAGCACCAGAGACTGAGCATACAGTAATCAGCGGGCTTGTAAGAACAACCTACACGGGCCCCTTTGCACATGAAGGTGCCTCTCACGTAGAAAAAGGACATTTAAGGCAATTCAGGAGATAGAGCAGTCACTGGCCTGAGAAAAGCTTCCCCAGCAAAGCCCTCGCATCTAACTAAAACCATGTTTGCTGTTCAGCTCCGGTCTTGCTGCATTATGGCTTGATGAGATGAAACTGTACAGCACAAGCATCACAGGTTCAGGGCAGAACTTCTTGAAGCAGCTTGGTATTACAGAGTGAGGTTTGTTGGATTATAACCATGGGCACAGACACTTCCTATGAGCTCACCCATCCTGAGCTTCGGTATTAAAGAAAACCATTACACCAGGCACAGGACCAAAGGTCAGATGTGCAAAAGGCAGGGATCAAGTAACCTTTTGTACCTCCTTCTGCAACGTGATGTTTTCTTTAAGCGTTTAGCACCCCAAGCCTAATTTGACAACATTTGAAGTGTGACTTCTACCTATATACAGCAAAAGGGCAATCAAAAGTGCACAGTAGGTGGAGAGAAGTCTCAACGAAGGCTGAGGGATGGGATTGCCCCCTCTGCTCTGGTGAGAGACCAGGGATGGGGCAGCCACAGCTTCTCTGGGCACCCTGGGACAGCGCCTCAGCACCCTCCCAGGGAAGAGCTTCTGCCTAAGAGCTCATCTCAGTCTCCCCTCTGACAGGTTAAAGCCATTCCCCTCAGCCTGTCCCTACAGGCCATTGGCCAAAGCCCCCCTACAGGCTTCTTTACATATGGAATACTGTTACTCCTTTTGCTGGAGAACAACTTGCTCTGAACTTCAACCACAGCATATAATAACCCTAAAAGGCATTTATGGGAGGTCCTTTCCAACCCTTACTATTCTATGATTCTATGATTCTAAAGTAGCTGTCATATCCCAAAGCCTTCAAAGCAGGATTTGTGCCCTGATGTGCCAAATCCGATGCATAGCGGGGTGAAAGAAACCCTGCCTCATGAAGCACAAAATGCACATATTAAACTATAACACAGTATTCAACTATAACACAGAAGAACAAAGGATGGAGAAGTGAAAACAACGGAAGCATAGCAAAACCCCACCAAAAATAAACCCCAAAAGCCACAGTTTGGCATTTGCTAACGACAGAGAAGTCATTTTTATGCATTAAAGCCAAAGATATGCATTTTCACATCAATTCCCCCCACACACATATTAAGAGATGGCATCATGGCAGGAAGCAAGAAGGCTCCTGAAGGAAGAGACAAGCTCCCAAATGAGATCCAGGAATTCCACAGGTGTTAACACTTTGTATCTGAAAATCAAGCTTTGTCTCCAAAGCACACACTCAACTCATTAGCAACAATTACACACTACGTCTTATCCCTATGCTAACACTTTGTGCCATGGCTTGGTAACAGAATTCCCCCTTCCCTATCTCTTCCAATTTCAAATTGCAGTGCTTACATATACTACAAAGCAGTTGAAGTTGGCAAATCACACTTGTTTATGTCAGCTTTACTGTATCAGGAATCCATTTTTCCTTTTGATTGCTGGATTTTTGGGTCTATTTTAAACACATACTCAGTTGTTCTTTAAATAGCTTAGGCTGAAGAGCTAATGCAGAGAGATGATGACAGCCACGCAGTACACAAGTGATCTAACACACAGAGCATGCCTGCAAGAGCTGGTCCCCAAAATCCTCATGGAGAAGAGGCTCTAGGCACGGATGGGGATGCCAGATCTCCTGTGTCTGCTCCAGAGGAGACCACAAGGATGATCGGGGACTGTAGCACCTCCTGTATGGAGACAGGCTGAGAACATTGGGGTTGTTGAGTCTGGAGAAGAGAAGCTGCATGGAGACCTCAGAGCAGCTTCCAGTATCTGAAAGGGGCTACAGAGATGATGGAGAGGGACTCTTCATCAGGGACTGCAGTGATAGGACAAGGGTAACGGGTTTAAACTGAAACAGGGGAAGTTCAGGTTGGACATAATGAAGTTCATCCCTGTGAGGGTGCTGAGGTGCTGGCCCAGGGTGCCCAGAGAAGCTGTGAATGCTCCATCCCTGGCAGTGTTCAAGGCCACGTTGGACAGAGCCTTGGGCAACATGGTCTAGTGTGAGGTGTCCCTGCCCACAGCAGGGGGTTGGAACTGGATGAGCTTAAGGTCCTTTCCAACCCAAACCATTCTCTGATTCTCTCTACAAGCATGGCCCAGGCTCAAGCTGCAGGTGATAGTACACCTTGGAGCAGCCAAGAACCTCCTCATCCACAGAGCAAGTTCACCCTGGCCTTGTGGTGATCAGCACAGGTCGCCTATGGGCAAGGACAGGCAGGCTTTCATCTGAATGAAAGGGTGACTGTTGTTACAGCTAATCCAGTCTCATTTCAACCTATTTTATCTTGGCATGGGCAATAGGAAAGGAAAAAAAGGAAAAGCTTCCAACAAGCTTGCAATAAACCATATGTAAATTCCCCAGCTCTAAATGACCTGGCCCAGTATCAGCCCATTGCTACCCTAGGAGACTTTCAGGAATGAAACCTCTCCTAACAGCTTTTGGCTCTACGCAGCTGGAGAAGGCACTTTGTGGTTTTTCAGGTGCAGTCCCTTCCTCTTACCATTAAAATGAATGCTTGGCACTTTACAAGATGGGGACTCGACTCTGGCTTCAACCTGTGCTCTTTCAAGAACACTTTTTTTCCCCATGCACTTAAATTGGCCACGGATTCAGACAGTGCATTCTTTCTGAACTGTACATTTTATGATGGGAGTTTAGGGGCCTCATAAAAGATGTAGTGTGCAAGTCACAGGATCCTACACTCACAGGGTCATAAGCACTGCCTCTACACCGATACCCACAGAACGCTTAAAGACACTTCTGCTCTGTGGTGTTTATTGCCAAAACAAATGTGGAGTCCTAACGTTTCTGCTGCTCAACTTCCCATGGAAAACTTTAATCGTTTCGAGGATAAAGTTGATTTTCTCGCACGTTTGATACCCTACCAGAGCCAGAAACTGAACATCTTGCCTCATTTCATGTTGAGGAGCTGAACTGCAGCTCAGCCCCTTACATATGGCACTTACATAAGCATTTAGCTTTTATTCTATTAAAGGTATCAGTATGACTGCAACTCCAACACATCCAGAAGTACTTTAGAATCATAGAACCATAGAAGAGTCAGGGTTCGAAAGGACCTTAAGATCACCCAGTTCCAACCCCATGCCATGGGCAGGGACACCTCCCACTAAACCATGGCACCCAAGGCCATGTCCAACCCAGCCTTGAACACTGCCAGCAATGGAGCATTCACAACTTCCCTGGCAACCCATTCCAGTGCCTCACCACCCTTACAGTAAAGAATTTCCTCCTCATATCCAATCTAAACTTCCCCTGTTTCAGTTTGAACCCATCACCCCTTGTCCTATCACTTCGCTTTTCTCCTGTGCTGCCGTGAACATCAGTTACCTCGTGCATCAGACAAGCAACTGAACCCAAAAGCACCATTCCCAGGGGATCAGCATTGGCGGATCAACATCTCTAACAGGTTGCATAGAGCACATAAATGTCGCCTGCCACCATGTGGACACAGTGATCGTGGACATGTAAAGGGAGGGCTAAGCACAAGTTAGTTACTTGGATCTGTACCACAGCGATGTGAAAACAAACATCCTTGGGGGAGCTGACAGAAGGTGCCTGGAGTGATGTTTTTCATGTCAAACAGTAAAGTTCATCTGTTGTTAATGACTGTCAGATGAAAGCAGAGCTGTGCTTTGGCCAGGGCTGAGCAAATCATGCCAAAGAGAGTGGGAGCATCAGCCTAACATCGCTCAATAGCTGTCTGACAAACCAAATCAAGAGAAGCTCTGCCTTGTGAGGCTATTGTGAGCACACATGCAGCATGAACAGGGGAAACCACCCTTAACTCCTGCAGTGATGCCTGGGAAGGTCTGCTCTGAAAGCCACCACTGCAGTGCCCCCCTAACAAACACCAGTGATGAACTGGGGGTAAGATAAGACACATTCACTGCTTCAGCTTGACTTTAGGAAAGCAGATCATCTGATACTCAGAGTTGCAAATAAGATGACTGTCCCATGCAATAGCTGCAGTAAATCCCCTTCTGATTGGGACCACAAGTAACAAGCTCTACAGCTGTAACGCAGTAATACCCACTCTAAACAATCCTCAACTGGATGAGGAATAGTACCTGTCAAATAGCATGCCAGAGACAGCTTCTGCAACACCCAGAGGAACTGGAAGGTTCATGAATTAGATGGTCATGCCCTCCTCAATGGCTATACATCACATACACACAGGTTACAAATAATGATTAATACAGGGAAAAAATCAGGTAATATCATCTTCTACACAGGTTCAGGCCAGATTTTCCCTGCTGGTGAGACCCTGTGTGCTCACTAAGGACCCAGTTCAAGGATCGCCCCTAAAACCAAATCTCTTCAGATGTAAAGAAGAATACATGCTTAAGTCAGGCCTAAGCAATCAAGACTCAGGGAGTGAAGGCAAGAGACAGCAAAACAACCAGTAATGCAGCAATAAAGCTTCTCCTTTCTACAGGCCTGAGATTTGAAACTCAAAGCCAACGAACCCTCATCCCCCAACACTCTAAGGTGGGCCAGAACCCCCCCGTGTGCTGGGTGCACCCTCAGAGGGTGAGCTCAGGATCCTGCCCCTCTGCTGCGCCCTGGGGAGACCCCCCCTGCAGTCCTGATCCAGCTCTGGGGCAGCAGCACAAGAGGGACGTGGAGCTGTTGGAGCGAGGCCAGAGGAGGCCATGGAGCTGCTGCGAGGGCTGGAGCAGCTCTGCTCTGGAGCCAGGCTGAGAGAGCTGGGCTGGGGCAGCCTGGAGAAGAGAAGGCTCCTGAAGGGGAGACCTTAGAGCAGCTCCAGTGCCTAAAGGGGCTGCAGGAAAGCTGGAGAGGGGCTTTGGCCAAGGGATGTAGGGACAGGCCAAGGGGAATGGCTTTAACCTGCCAGAGGGGAGACTGAGATGAGCTCTTAGGCAGAAGCTCTTCCCTGGGAGGGTGCTGAGGCGCTGGCACAGGGTGCCCAGAGAAGCTGTGGCTGCCCCATCCCTGGCAGAGTTCAAGGCCAGGTTGGACACAGGGGCTTGGAGCAAGCTGCTCTAGTGGAAGGTGTCCCTGCCCGTGGCAGGGGTTGGAACTGGATGAGCTTTAAGGTCCCTTCTAACCCAAACCATTCCATGATTCTATGTCCATGCTGTAGCTGAGCTATGTGCCACATGCATATGTTTAAGCCATAAGAACTGTTTCAGAGGTGCAGCTTGCCCATGCTGTGTGCCTGCTTCTCACCCACAAAACCCCCTCAGAACCTTCAGCGAACCCCTAATATTCACCCACTGTAACAAGAGGTTTTCACCATGAACCTCAACTCCTCTGCTGTGACAACCAGTCCACGAGTTCATCCCATTCTCCTCGTAAAGCCTCATCTTCCTCAGGTACTGCACACACATCCATAACCTCGCAGCTGCAGGGTTTGTGGGGCCAGCTACCTACTGAATCATCTCCCAGTGCCTAATGCTTTGGAGAGCAGAGTCATTCACTCCCATTTGTAGCAACTGTTTTGTGCTTCACCTTTGACAACACTCTGGAGTTACAGTGATTTCTGTTGCTGATGTTATTAGACAGAAGTCACTAATACCCCCTTATAAAAGCCAACACGTTTTGTATGCTCATTAGAGTCAAAGGGCTGAAATCATAACTGGAAATTTAAGGTCTTATCTAACGTTATCCAACTGAGAAAGCTGCTCTGTGAACGTCGGGAGGGATTCCATTTTACAAGTAGAAACTATGGGGATTGAAGCAATTTGTGCTCCCATACAGATGGAAGTGATTATGAACTCTCGGAATTAACACACATTGTTCTGACTTCGGAATGTAACAGCAAAGCAAGTTTCTCTAAAGAAATGCTCTACCAAGCTAGCACTGAGCTGCTCTTTATTCCAGCTGGATTCTCCCGAGTGCAAGATGTGGTTTCCATTGTTGTTATCCTGCTGGTTTACAAAACAGCACCAGTGTATCTCTAGAAGAGCTTTTACTGCAGTGATTTCACTTCATATCAAGCCAGTCTCACTTCTTCCTCGCTCATTTTAATCCTTGCAGCCAGAATTCCAGGTAATTGGAAAGAAAAACAGAAATGTAACGATCAGGGAAAGCAGGGAAGATTTTATGAATCCTTTCAAGTATTTAAGGTTTTCTGGGCTCTTTGTGTCTCACCCACAGCCATCAAGACTTGATGAATGAGTTGAAGAAGGTGATGGAGACCCAAGCTCTTCTCAGTGTTCCACCAGAGCCAGCACTGTTCCTCCTATGCACCTCCAACCTTCCCACAGCAGAGGGAACTGAGCAACTAATCCATATGATTCTCAACAAAGCAAATTGTAGGACTGGTTCTGTGAATTAAGGCCAACACCTTTGGGCCTTAAAAGTGTTCTCCCACAGGCTGTAATGGTCTAGAGGTAAGAAAGAGGCTGTTGCTCATTCTCCATCCAAATTTAGTTTCACACATTCATATGAACTAAACATATAGAATCAC
This sequence comes from Amazona ochrocephala, assembly GCA_039720435.1. Taxonomy (NCBI): domain Eukaryota; kingdom Metazoa; phylum Chordata; class Aves; order Psittaciformes; family Psittacidae; genus Amazona; species Amazona ochrocephala. Next base: position 3,157,343 of record CM077877.1, on the reverse strand, counting down.
AGGATCATGGAATGGTTTGTGTTGGAAGGGACCTTTAAGCTCATCCAGTTCCAACCCCCTGCCATGGGCAGGGACACCTTCCACTAGAGCAGCTTGCTCCAAGCCCCATCCAGCCTGGCCCTGAACACTGCCAGGGATGGAGTGGATCTAGAAGCTTCTCCAAAAGTACCCTCAAGATCTTCTAAAAGCCACTCAAATCAAGTTTCAGCCTCCAAAGGAACATACAAAGGGCTCAGTCTCAGGTTTTTAGAGCAAATCACCCCTAAGCATAGAAGTTTGTGGTGTATTTCTCTATGTTATTTACCTGTTCTGCTCTCACAATGGAATTTCCCCCTGGCAGAACTATAAAAAGCTGCGATATTTACCCACAGACATCAAAACAAAGGTGACTACAACAGTTTATGTGGACTTCAGCAACGCTTTCCTGATTAAATAACATAGTAGAAGCCCCCCTAAAATTCCCATTTACTTTTATAATGTTTTTCTATTCAAGAGCATAAAATCTCAAGCATTAACATGTGAACCACTGGTGTTGTACAAACCACTTCAAAGCCTGGCCAAGGACTCCTCCAGCTTCTACCAGCACCAGTGACCCCACGTAAATTTGGAAACTTTTAATACAAATACATACTTAAAGTCTTAATTTACTTTTATGAGTCTAAAGGCGTGCCAGGGAAGTCAGAAACCAACTGGAAGGACTTGGAAAGCACCACGGGTGAGTGAGCATGTGTTCAAGTGCTCGGAGTCCTGTAGGAATAGGACAAACTGAAACAGGGGAAGTTCAGGTTGGATATAAGGAAGAAGCTCTTCCCTGTGAGGGTGCTGAGGTGCTGGCCCAGGTGCCCAGAGAAGCTGTGGCTGCCCCATCCCTGGCAGTGTTCAAGGCCAGGTTGGACACAGGGGCTTGGAGCAAGCTGCCCCAGTGGAAGGTGTCCCTGCCCGTGGCAGGGGCTGGAACTGGATGAGCTTTAAGGTCCTTTCCAACCCAAATCTATGATTCTAAGAGTTCATAATCTCAGTCAAGGAAGAACAGAGCACTTGCATCACACAATGGTACAGCAAGCTGCAGAAGAGCAACCAAACCATGAAAGGCTGAAAAGCAAAGGGAGCTGCATCACGACTCAAGTGGCAGAATGAACTAATGTATTTACTTAAGCGGAGATTGAGGAAAGCATTGATTTGATAGTAATGGAGAGAGAAAGCTATCAAGGCCTTTGAAGGAAAGAGTATTTAATCCCTGTTTCTCCATAGTCTTCAAGTGTGAACAGCTGTCTGCCATTATTAATACCAGGAACAAAGAGGCTCAGTCTAAGTTATATTAACAGCTTGGTTAAGTGAATTTCCAAGATTAGCAGGACTTGATTAACTTCATCTCATAGTATTTTAGCCTTTAAGTCATTTCAGAGCCATTGGAGGTTATCTTCCAAAATACACTAAGCACGGGCATGATACCAGAAGTCTGGAAAATGGTAAAGGCAATCCAAGCTTCAAAAACAACCACCACAGAGAGACCCAGAAGCTTGACTTCAATTTTGGGTAGGGAACAGTGAGGAAAAATGACTGGTGGAAAAGAGAAGTGGAAAACCAACTAGAAACTAAGCACAAACCCTGTATTTCATGAATAAAACTGTCAGAGCAACCTTATTTCAAGCCTTACAAACAGGTTAGAGGCTGAAATGTCAGTATTTCTGTTGGAATATAAATACATCTCTTGGCACTTCATGGTGCAACATGCTTGCAAGCAAGCTGGGGAAATGGGATATTGATGAAGTATGAATGAATCCAGAGTTGTTAAGTACTCTTTGGGTGGAGTTTAACAATGGCTCACTGCTGTACATGGAAGTGCTAAAGAAGCTGAGCTCCAGCGGGGTTTAGGCTCTACACCAGTTCTATTCAATACTTTTAGGTGAGCTGGATAGACAATAGGCTCAGATGCAGAAAGCACAGCTTCTCTGGGCACCCTGTGCCAGTGCCTCAGCACCCTCACAGGGAACAGCTTCTGCCTAAGAGCTCATCTCAGTCTCCCCTCTGGCAGGTTAAAGCCATTCCCCTTGGCCTGGCCCTACATCCCTTGGCCAAAGCCCCTCTCCAGCTTTCCTGCAGCCCCTTTAGGCACCGGAGCTGCTCTAAGGTCTCCCCTTCAGGAGCCTTCTCTTCTCCAGGCTGACCCAGCCCAGCTCTCAAATACAAGTTTGTAAACTCTCAGGCATTTGCCAAAGTAAAGGATGATTTTCAAAGCACATTAAGAGCAAGGAAGGAAGGATTATTAGATGATTTCTTTATGCTCTTTTACCATAAAATCACACATTTGCAAGGCTTAAGAAACACAAGCTGGGAAGTCTGATCCTAAGTACAGGGGTAGAATACTAGTTATATTGGTAATACAGCAAATTGAAGACAGTGCAATGAGAACGACAAGAATGGATCCTCAAATACGACAGAATACAAGTAACAGAAACATTGACAACTTTCAGACCAATGCCTATGGACTCACCACTTCCTGTTTGCAAAGGAAAAGGTTCATTATCAGCTGGTGAGCCCACCTCTAAGCACCACAGAAGAAAGCCTCAATCATGGAGGTGTAAGGTAAGTGAAGACAGCGGTTTGAAGAACATCTTCACTAGTTCACAGATGCTCACCATGGAGAACAGCATCACAAGACAGTGGATGGACATTCATGACACACTGACGCTAAGCACACAGTAGGTAAGAAAAGAAGGAAAGCTCAGTGTACCCACCTGTGCTATGTTTTTGTTGAGAAGATACACTCCATATTCAAACTGAAGCTTCTCCCCTCCTTTGGGATATAAAGGAAACCTGACGGGAAAGAAAACAAGGAAAACAAAAGCATTGAAGGTGAAATAATTCAGATGCTTAAATATGTCAAAGCCACAGACTTCTGTTCTCAGAAGGGAAGATTTAACAAGCCTGCCTCACTGACTTCTCCTGGGAACCCCCCTCATGGAATGCACTTGGGAATCCTCTGCAACTCCACTCACTCAGCGTTTTAGAGACTGATGTCAAAATTGAGCTAATGGATTATGTTCTCTAAAGTATTCAGGTTTTTAAGAGATGCTTTATGACTCTCCCAGTGGTGCAACATTCCTCTCATGAGTAAAGTATAGAATGGTATGGGTTGGAAAGGACCATAAGATCATCTGGTTCCAACCCCCTGCCATGGGCAGGGACACCTCACACTAAACCATGGCACCCAAGGCTCTGTCCAACCTCGCATTGAACACTACCAGGGACAGAGGATTTAACACTTCTTTGGGCACCCTGTGCCAGTGCCTCAGCACCCTCACAGTAAAGAGCTTCTTCTGCATATCACAGCATAACACAAGACCCCACATTATTCCCTTGCCGTCAACTACTTCCATTTGCTTAGCTCATTTCCAAACAGGAATAATCTTTTAAAAAAGGAGCTGTCTTTTGACTGCAATTTGGTGATTGAACGTGCACAAATCTCTTCATACACAGAAGATATCTCCAGGCTCGCTTTACCATCACACTGGAACAAGGCTCAAGGAATGTAAGGGCTACTTTGTCTTTCAATAAGCTTCACACATGCACCAAAGGCTTGAGTCAGTTACAGCATCAGAGGTCACTACAGCCCTTGTAAACATTATCATAGAATCCCAGACTGGTTTAGGTCGAAGGGAGATTAGAGCCCATCCAGTTCCAACCCCTGTCACGGGCAGGGACACCTTCCACTGGAGCAGCTTGCTCCAAGCCCCTGGGTCCAACCTGGCCTTCAACACTGGAGGGATGGGGCAGCCACAGCTTCTCTGGGCACCCTGTGCCAGTGCCTCAGCACCCTCACAGGGAACAGCTTCTGCCTAAGAGCCCATCTCAGTCTCCCCTCTGGCAGGTTAAAGCCATTCCCCTTGGCCTGGCCCTACAGCCCTTGTCCAAAGCCCCTTTCCAGCTTTCCTGGAGCCCCTTTAGGCACTGGAGCTGCTCTAAGGTCTCCCCTTCAGGAGCCTTCTCTTCTCCAGGCTGCCCCAGCCCAGCTCTCTCAGCCTGGCTCCAGAGCAGAGCTGCCCCAGCCCTCGCAGCATCTCCATGGCCTCCTCTGGCCTCGCTCCAGCAGATCCAATGTTTCCTTCTCCTGTTTATTAACTAAAGCATTTTGCACAATTTCAAACACCTGGATGCAGCACAGCACTTGCAAAGGCAGCATCACAGCTTATTCCTGCCCTTAGTGCTGCATGTACCAGAGAGTCAAAACTTCAGTCTCTGAACTACTGAAACTGAGAGTCTGCATTGAAGAACATGATTTTATACATATATTTCAGGAATGTTTAAGTGAAGCAGTTCTCAAACACTTTAAATATCCACACACTGCATTTCTTAGGATGGGCTTTTCACTGTTCCCCATCACCAGAGGTTGCGAGGTCACCATGGCCAACACAGTCATCATGGTACAATCTAAAATACACCTTTATGGGAACCCCACCATGAAATGAGCTTTTGCCTTTACAAGCACTGTATGTTCTGCAGCTCCTAATCAAGATACTGAGCGTATTATCTGTGCACAACCCACATTACATCAGAAACCAAAGTCTCCCTCAAACAGAAGATAACACAGAGGAGATTAATATCTGCTAGAAACAACACACATCCTGGAGGGCTGCTTACACAAAGGGTATTTCATCCTCAATCAGCCTCACAGTAGAGTACTTTTAAGGAGAATTATATAGAGCCATTAGAGCTAAAGGTTAACAGGTCATAATCACAGCGGATCAAATATTAAGACATCAGCTTCAAGTTTAAGGCTCATTGGGTCACTTTGAGTTTGAGGGACATAAAAATCCCTGTGAATAGTCTATCTCTAACTCACCTTGCTTAATAGAGCTATAAATCCAACTAGCTCCCCATGCAAGAGAAGAAAAGCTTTCCAAGTGAACACACGCTACAAAAATGCCACGAGGCATTATCCTAAGTGTAAAACCCCAATCAAAAGGAATTCATTCCAATATCTACAGTTACACTAAGGAGAAAGAGCAGGGTTTAGATTTAAAGATACCTCTACAATTAAGAGTATAAAACTAACTCAACCTTGACAATAAAAGCCCCATTAGGAACACAAGCCATGGTTCACTAGAAGATAGGATTTCATTGAGTCATTGGTAAAGGGAACCGTGTATTCTGCTGTTAGGCAGTGTAGAAAAAGAGGATAAAAACCCGGTGTACAGCTCTTGCCACCATCTCACACACAGTTTAAGTGGTAAAGACTAAGCTTTGTAATTAACACATTGCTCCTGCCTCTTTGCTAATGGTCCCATTCCTGCCCTCTAACTTCCACTAATGACACTTGAAAGCCTCTCAACTACATCCACCCTGGCGTCAGCTTTCATAACATAACCATTTACATGAGAAACATCAGTGGGTGTCTTTGTGCATGAGCATTTCTGACTCCGAGAACTACATTATCAGCTTCCACATCTCCTTCCTTGTGTGTTATCTTGCTTGCCTGGTCACAAGCAATAAGCTCCAGGGACACAAACCCCAACATTTCATATAGTGCTGCATTGAGTATAATTGAATGCAACTTTAACTGCTGGCTCCCTGTGTGAAACTGTTCTTGCCTGCTCCTTAGACAAGCAGGGCTGTAAGCTAAATGTCTCAGGCATGCTGCTCCCGTAGGGTTTTAGTTATGCTTGCCCCCCAAAATACATCTGAAAATTACTATTTTAGTATTTTTATCACCATAAAGCACTCAGTAAAATGGAAAATGGCATATGCTTGTTCACTGCGCAACACATACCTTCCTTGTTCCCATTCTTGCCATATTTGGAGGAAGTAAAAACCATTTAGCTCTTTTGAAGCAGAGCACTTCATCCAAGAGATTCAAATTCAAAGGCATAAGTGCGATGTGTTTAGTGGAAAGCAGAAAAACACCAAGATACAGATGTCTGCTGCATGACCACCAGAGGAGATCCCAGGCTGGTGTGCGTTGGAAGGGATCTTAAAAGCTCATCCAGTCCCAACCCCTGCCACAGGCAGGGACACCTTCCACTAGAGCAGCTTGCTCCAAGCCCCTGTGTCCAACCTGGCCTTGAACACTGCCAGGGATGGGGCAGCCACAGCTTCTCTGGGCACCCTGTGCCAGCGCCTCAGCACCCTCACAGGGAAGAGCTTCTGCCTAAGAGCTCATCTCAATCTCAGATGAACTCTTCTCAGCTTAAACCTCATGCAAGAAAAACTGGCATGGAAGTCAGAAAGGAGCACGTTATAAACACCTACTCAAGAATCTCTCCTCTTCCATACTCAATACTAATGCTAAATCAGATTTAAGTCACTAAATCACGCAGTAGTCAAATCAGATCCTATTCTTAGCACTGAAATCCTGTTGCTTACACAACTGAATGCCAGTAATCATGAGCAGTACTAAGAATAAAGAAGGGGTTTTGATGCACAGAGGTCAACTGATTTTCAGTCTATTTACACATAAGGAGGTTGTTTGATAGGCAACGAGTAAGCAAACAAGCACAAGCAGGTCAAGGCTTGGAGTACTGTTGACCTGTGTACCCAAATACACCGACTTGTTGCTCTCCTTTGAGTTTCTTACAAGTCAAAGCATGTCCTCATGTATCAGAATGCAGATTAGTGCAAGACTATGAGGAAGAATCTCCCATTTCCTTGTAAACCATGGAGGCAAAAAGGGGTGGAAAGGAGACAAATCCCAGCTAAGAGAAGTGTCAACATGGGTGTTTTTACACCGTGGACTCCACACGGAAGTTTCTAGGGTATTAAACCTCATTAAACCATCCCCAGGGAGTTGTGAAAAGGAAAACACGAGGCAAAGGTTACGCACTGTGCTCACAGTTACTCTAAAGGGTAAAAGTAACCTCAAGTCAGCCTTTGAAATGGAAAACAGGGCTGAAAGCCTACCTGTGTTTCAAGTTGGGTCTACAGAACCAGCACCCTGCCATCAGCAATGGAATTAGATGCGGAGTTCTTCAAGGATCTTGCAACACTTCACAAATGCTGTTCTAAAATAGTTTATTTGCATAAGAAATAACATTGTGATGGGTATCGAGCTACAAGCACCCAACTACAGCATCAATAGGACTGTTACATTGGAATCAGTCTTTATTCTAATGACTTTTTCTCCTAACATGGTATTCAGTCAAGTAGAACACATCTTAGACACAACACATACCTGTAAGAAACTGAACAGCAAAGTATAATCTTACTACAATAAATCACATTTTAAGGTTACAAACACTGTAGACAAGGTACTAACCTGTCAACTCTGGTTTAAAAACCTTCCTATAAAAGAAATAGAATATATGCATTTCCAGTCAAGATGAAACTATTGGTGGCTCATTGCCATCATTTCCATTCCAGTTGAACCACAGAATCATGGAAACCCAGACTGGTTTGGGTTGGAAGGGACCTTAAAGCTCATCCAGTTCCAACCCCTGCCATGGGCAGGGACACCTTCCACTAGAGCAGCTTGCTCCAAGCCCCTGTCTCCAACCTGGCCTTGAACACTGCCAGGGATGGGGCAGCCACAGCTTCTCTGGGCACCCTGTGCCAGCGCCTCAGCACCCTCACAGGGAAGAGCTTCTGCCCTATGTCCAACCTGAACTTCCCCTGTTGCTTGAACCCATGCCACCTTGTCCTATCACAACAGCCCCTGATGAAGAGTCCTGCATTAGGATGCAACAGAAATATCAGGGTTAAACCAAGGCAAATTTCAGTTCTCATTTCAAGATGTATTCCTGAATCTGCCCAAGCACAGTTGTGGTCTGGGCAGCACAGGATGAGCAGGCAGCAGGTTTGATGAATGCCTTTGTCACCTGTACCTGTCTGGGAGCCTGACAACACTTCTGCTGGAAGTAGATCCTATGGCATCTCTGCAGCAACCCAATCCAAAAGCTCCAAGTGTCCCATGAGACCATCAACCATCACTCCATGATGCTGATACTACCTGTCCATCCAGATACAAGCAGGTCATCCTATAATCATAACAGCTACAGGCACAAAGAAGGCAAAGGTATCATTGCTAAGGCAAGTTTAAACCTCTCTTATCTCAGCCATAACACCTCCCTCTAAATTAACTTCACTGTTCCCTGTTTAGTGGGAGATGTTCCTGCCCATGGCAGGGGGGTTGGAAATGGATGATCTTAAGGTCCTTTCCAACCCTAACTATTCTATGATTCTATGATGTAGAAGATTGTCTAAGTTACTTTCCAGTGTTGATTTTAGCCTTATTTTCTACGATTCAAGGTGAAACAAAGGAGATTACGCTCCTCTGCTGCTGGAAGTCTGAGTAATCTCAGGAGTACAAGGTAGAAAAAGCCTCTTGCAAGGCTTTTTCCTACTTACAGTTCAAGGTGAGGTGTTCTCCAGCTTGACTCAATCAGGCTTGGTGTTTTATTTCCCCTTTATAAAAAGGATTAGTTACTACTTAATAAAAGAAAGGCTTGTAACCCAGCTCTTAGTGACCTGAATGGACACACTAAAGCACTGGTTTTGATAAGACAGCATGGGCAGGATGGTTGCTACTACGGCATCTCCGACCAAAACCTGTCTTACAACAACTTTACCCATAAATTGTGCTAAGCATTGTACTCTTACCACTAAGAGCTTCTCTTTCTTACCTTTTTCAGCTGACCTTAGACAAGGACTTATCAGCCATTGAGATCTCATTTAACTTTCATCTCCTCAGCTAATCTTTAGCTGTTTTACACCAGAACTTCAGTGTTTGACGAACATGCAGTAAATCACTACAGGATTCTCAGCGCAGGCAGATGGGAACTGTTGGGAAAAGCTGAAAGAATCCTTACATTCTACCCATTTATTTCAGACCTCAAGTATCTCTTCTGAGTTCGAGTCCAAATACATTTATTGTTGTGTGCTGGGATTTATGGACTCCTCTGGATCCAGAAAAAACCCATATGGACCAATAGATTGGTGGCCCATTTTTATTGTCTATAACCACCTGTCTTTAATATAAGCTATTTTTAAAGCTTCAGGAATTGCTTCATTTTTAACTGCTTTCACCTGCTTCTACTTTGGTATCCCACCATCTGGTTTAGATCTCTTCCTCTCTTCTTCTGTTCAGGCTTCTGCCATATCCCAAATTACATTAAAAGTCTCAAAGTTTAATCTCTCCTTCAGAAAGCTCTTTAGGGAAGAAGTCAGGAAAATAATGATTTTTGCACATCACAGCTAACTGTTTTCCACAGGCTGAAGTGTGGCACAACTTAAATAGGATATTACAGCCCCTTTGGCAAGTGTAAGTCAAATTCCAAATCTAGTTTGGAATTGTGTTAGAAAACCTTAATTTGAGAAGTGATGGAAAAGTTCAAAGACTGCTAATACACATGGCTTTGCAAGCTAAATTAACAGCAAGGACAGTGCTGTTTTAAGAACACTTAATTATCGCAGAACCCCAGACTGGTCTGGATTGGAACCTCAACGCTCCTCCAGCTCCAACCCCTGCCACGGGCAGGGACACCTTCCACTGGAGCAGCTCCAAGCCCCTGTGTCCAACCTGGCCTTCAACACTGCCAGGGATGGGGCAGCCACAGCTTCTCTGGGCACTCTGGGCACCCTGGGCCAGCGCCTCAGCACCCTCATACAGAAGAGCTTCTGCCTAAGAGTTCATCTCAGTCTCCCCTCTGGCAGTCAAAGCCATTCCCCTTGGCCTGGCCCTACAGGCCCTTGTCCAAAGCCCCTCTCCAGCTTTCCTGCAGCCCCTTTAGGCACTGGAGCTGCTCTAAGGTCTCCCCTTCAGGAGCCTTCTCTTCTCCAGCCTGCGCCAGCCCAGCTCTCTCAGCCTGGCTCCAGAGCAGAGCTGCTCCAGCCCTCGCAGCAGCTCCATGGCCTCCTCTGGCCTCGCTCCAACAGCTCCACGTCCCTCTTGTGCTGCTGCCCCAAAGCTGGATCAGGACTGCAGGGGGGATCTCCCCAGAGCGCAGCAGAGGGGCAGGATCCCCTCCCTGAGCTGCTGCTCGCGCTCTGGGGTGCACCCAGCACACGGGGGGGTTCTGGGCTCAAGCGCACACTGAAGCCGGGTCATGGGGAGCTGCTCTTCACCCAGCACCCCAAGTCCTTCACCTCAGGCTGCTCCATCCAGTCTCTCCCAGCCTGTGTTTGTGCCAGGATTGCCCCGACCCAGGGGCAGGACCTTGCCCTTGGCCTGGTTGAGCTCCATGAGGTTCACACGGTCCCACCCCTCCAACCTGTTCAGGTCCCTCTAGATCCTATCCCTTCCCTTCAGTGTCACTGCACCACACAGCTCGGTGGCATCAGCAAATGTGCTGAGGGTGCTCGACCCCACTGTCCAGGTCTCCAACAAAGATATTCAACAGCTCCAATCCCAATATTGACCCCTGAGGAACACCACTCATCACTGGCCTCCCCTTGGACACCAAGACATTACCTATTAGTTAACTGAAGATCACAGACTCGGTCCACTGACTAAATGAAGGCAGTACCACCGTATCTGAAGCACCTTTGCTACTTCCTGCCCAACTTTATGGGCTGGATTTGTGATAGAGCAAACACGTTGTGGTTTCCTCCTTCACTCCTTCTTTCCAAGGCCAATAAGCAGAATGGCTGCAGGGAGACAACTGCAGAGCAGGACTTGGCAGAATGCAGCTGAAACCCAATTATTCACTCTTGTACAGATAAAGAGCCGATGCATTGCTGTGCCTGTAGCAGTCAGTGGTGTGATAGCAGAGTCATCATTCAGATGGAGGGAACAACTGTGCCTCACACAACACTACCAAAAACCAGGGCAGTTTAGAGATGATGGATTTCAAGCTTAAGCCCATGGATAGGACACCCTATATGAGGGCAGAACTAAATAGCCCAAAGCAGATAAGATAATGACCCGAAAAAGTCACAAGTTCTTGCTTGATAGGGCTGAAGTATGAGGAGTGGACAAGAACAGGGTTTAAATATTTACTGAAGCTTGAGTTGCTTCAATCTCAGCCCTTATGGGGGTCTGTGAGGGGGGCAGGCAGGGGTGGAAGGAGCTAGTGTCTTCCCTCCAACACAAACCACATCCTGTTTGCTAACTGTAAAGGAATGTTGTACCCACAGAAAGCTTTTGTTATTTAACAGTGCTGGGACTTCTCTGCATCAGAAGAATACAAACCTTAAAAGCCTTTTAAGTGAGAAGGGCTCCCATCGTCCATGCCAGGTCACTTGAAATCACTATCCCCAAGGATGTTTCCAAGTGGGTATTAGGAAAAGTAGTCTGATAAAGAACAACAGGCACCAGAACACTCAATACTCCAATAGATGAGCAAGGCACATGGAATCATGGAATCTCAGACTGGTTTGTGTTGGAAGGGACCTTAAAGCTCATCCAGTCCCAACCCCTGCCACGGGCAGGGACACCTTCCACTAGAGCAGCTTGCTCCAAGCCCCTGTGTCCAACCTGGCCTTCAACACTGCCAGGGATGGGGCAGCCACAGCTTCTCTGGGCACCCTGGGCCAGCGCCTCAGCACCCTCATAGGGAAGAGCTTCTGTCTCAGAGCTCATCTCAGTCTCCCCTCTGGCAGGTTAAAGCCATCCCCTTGGCAGTCCCTACAGGCCCTTGCCCAAAGCCCCTCTCCAGCTTTCTTGTCAGCCTTGCTGACCTTCATGAGGTTTGCAGCAGCAAAGCCCAGCTTCAAAGCCCATCTCCTTCTCAGATAAGCTGCCCCACAGCTGCATGAGCTTCAGAGCAGAGGCTGGCACTGATGTTATGTAGCAGACAAGCAGCTTGAGTGCCTGTTGGAAAGAACACAACTGAAATGCCATGGTATGAAATTGCCATCACCACCATGCTTCTCAACTATAGTGATGCAACACAATACTCCTCATACCCTTTTTAGGTCAAGCTATCAAATGATGGTGGAGGCCACAAACTGACTTTCAGGTGTCCAGCTGCCTACCAGGAACAGCTAATAAGTCTGCCAGCCATCAGCATGATTGGAAGAGTGTTACACTAAGAAGCTAAGATCCCCACCTGATGAGCAAGACTGAAACATGATGGAAAAGCAGGATTACAAGCATGCACGTTGCTTCATTAGCACCGAGATTAAACCATGGGGATGAATCACAAATCACAAGTGAATTCAGATTTGGTTACTACATGGGTTTTAGTAACTGAAGGGAAACTTGTAAAACAAACTTGATGACAAAAGTACTGACTGCCAAGGGGAAAAAAACCCGTATCCTCATTCAAGCTTTACACAACGCAAAGAAAATTGGTTTATTGGGAAAGGAATACGTATTGGCAGTTTAACTTTATGGAATGTGTTTTCTAAATGCCTATCTGAATAGCTCAAGAAGATGATAATGTAAAGCAGAAGTGCTGCCATCTTCTCATTAAGCAGTGTAACGGCTGTGACCTTGCTCTTGGAGAACCTACAATAGCTTCAATGTGTACAGGCTGGATAGAGGGAAAAGAAAGCAAAGAGGCAGTTCTGGATGAGACAGCAATTTAGACAAGAGGGTATCATTATAGAATCATAGAAAGGTGTGGGTCAGAAAGGACCTTAAGACCATCCAGTTCCAACCTCTGCCATGGGCAGGGACACCTCACACTAGACCACGTAACCCAAGGCTCTGTCCAATCTGGCCTTCAACGCTGCCAGGGATGGGGCAGCCACAGCTTCTCTGGGCACTCTGTGCAGCGCCTCAGCACCCTCACAGGAAAGAACTTCTTCCTTATATCCAACCTGAACTCCCCCTGTTTCAGTTTGAACCCATCACCCCTTGTCCTGTCCCTACAATCCCTGATGAAGAGTCCCTCCCCAGCATCCTTGTAGCCCCCTTCACACACTGGAAGCTGCTCTGAGGTCTCCACGCAGCTTCTCTTCTCCAGGCTCAACAGCCCCAGTGTTCTCAGCCTGTCTCCATACAGGAGGTGCACCACCCCCTGACCATCCTCATGGCCTCCTCTGGACTTGCTCCAACCGCTCCATGTCCTTCTTATGTTGAAGACACCAGAACTGCTTCAGCAATTAATGCTTTCAAACACCTCCAGAACACAGCTAGCAATAAATGAAGTGAGTAACCCTGATGGCCTTTGGTAAATCATATGTTTTCATGACATATCCCAGCTTGAATTCAAGGCTTGCCACATACCAACCACCACAAGGAAGGACTATCTGTGAGGACAGAGCAGACAACCTCCCTATCACAGCTTCATATCTCCCTGCCACTGAAGGCTCGTTTTTAACTAGAGGACACTTCATACAGGTCAAGTCCTTGCTTATTGAGCAGTGAAGTAATGCTTAAAGAAATCACCTCAGCAGGAGCCTAGTGCTCCAGTGGGAGTGAATTAAGACTCATATGTCTTCACAGAAACATTTCTCAGCTGTAGATGTCTGGGGTCAGTGGTCTCATCTATGCAGTAACCAAAATCAGCTTTCTCAGCCTGGGCCAGGAGCATGTAAAAGCTCCTAGTTCCCAGAACCAGTGTTAACGGCATCTAAATCCATCCAAGAACACCTGATGTAATCCTTAATCTGCACACAGTAAGATTTGCTGCCCCAAGGAAGGCAAAAGCATTGTTTTGGTGATCAAGAATAAAAGAAGCCAGGATTCTAGCTGAGCAGCCTCAAGAACGCGGGCTGTAATAATGCAGTTCAAGATAAGTTCATGGCAAGAAGCATTCTTTGAGCAACACTTTACACACACTCAATCTACCACGAAGAATCAACTTTGCTTTGACAGCTATTAGATTTCTCAACAAACCATCTCCCTCCATCTGATTGGAGTTTGCCAAGATTCCTTCCCCAAGCTGCCATTGTATTATCTCAGCTCAAGTACCAAATGTGATTAAAGACTTCGAGTGAGTTAGAAGATGTTAACGGCAGTGAAAAGTTACTCTTCACTTGCTTGTGTCAGATGGCTTTGCGGTAAGTGGCTTATCTGTTACCAGCCACAAAGCAATAACCACCTTAGTACTGTGGTAGTAAGTCTACTACAGCTGAAACTCTGATTTTCACACTCACTGGAGCAGAAGCAAGGCCATGGTAGCAAGGATGACTTTTCGACAACGCTCCTTGCACAAGTGGTTTCAAACACTCCAGAACTATCCATATGCCTGTTCAGCAACACTCATCACCACTTCTTTGCCAGTCCAGCTTGTCACATGGAATTGAAAGACAACACATTGAGAAGAGTAATTTGGAAGAAGTCTTGATATCTTTGCTTTACTCATTGAATCTCAGCCTGGTTTGGGATGAAGGGACCTTAATGCTCATCCAGGTCCAATCTCTGCCATGGGCAGGGACACCTTCCACTGGAGCAGCTTGCTCCAAGCCCCAGTGTCCAACCTGGCCTTCAACACTGCCAGGGATGGGGCAGCCACAGCTTCTCTGGGCACCCTGGGCCAGCGCCTCAGCACCCTCCCAGGGAAGAGCTTCTGCCTCAGAGCTCATCTCAGTCTCCCCTCTGGCAGATTAAAGCCATTCCTCTTGGCCTGTCCCTACAGCCCTTGTCCAAAGCCCCTCTCCACCACTCACCACTGTAATTCCCACATTCACTGACACCAGAAGGTTTTCAGACAGGACAAGCTGCAGCATGATTCAGAAAGCTGTCTCGTGATTCAATAAGCATTCTCCTCCTTAATATTCAACTGTCAGGCTGTAGAAATGTCATATGGAGTCTCAAAATCAGAAGAAGCAGGAACTGAGCATAGCTTAAAAGTCAGAGATGCCCAGAGGCCCCCAAACAGATGGCATGAGTGGGCTCCACTGTACTCACATTACAACTAACAAGGAGACTGATATGATTTAAAGAGATTCAGTAGCTTCCAGCCAGAAACATGCAGGCATTGACCCTCTGAGATGTTTAGCTTGCATCAGCACTGAATGAAGACTATATGAGAAACACTACAACAATAACAGCAACAACAGAGTCTGCCTCCATCCAGACACAGCAATCCTTATTTTGCTCTAAACTCCAAGCTATTCTCTATTTAAAATCTGGGAGCAGACTACCAGAAGCATTAAATGCAGGGCTTGACAGACAGTGTCAAAACATACCATAGATAGTTTAATCTCAGCATTCTTCCTGTGTTTATGGCGCTGTGATGAAGTGTGAGACTTCAGCTCCGCAAGAATGGTGCCAAAGAATGTAGGTGGTTTATCCAGCAAACATGTTTGTTTGTCAATGGACGAAGGAAGGAACTGTTATCTCAAGCAGCTGAAATATCATAGAATCATAGAATGGTTTGGGTTGGAAAGGACCTTAAGATCCTTTCTGACTAGATGATCTTAAGGTCCTTTCCAACCCTAAGTATTCTATGATTCTATGATCACCCAGTTCCAACCCCCCTGCCATGGGCAGGGACACCTCCCACTAAACCATGGCACCCAAGGCTCTGTCCAACCCAGCCTTGAATGCCACCAGGGATGGAGCATTCACAACTCCCCTGGGCAACCCATTCCAGTGCCTCACCACCCTTACAGTAAAGAACTTCTTCCTTATACCCAATCTAAACTTCCTGTTTCAGTTTGAACCCATTACCCCTTGTCCTATCACTACAGCCCCTCCCCAGCATCCCTATAGCCCCCCTTCAGGTATTGGAAGGCTGCTATGAGGTCTCCACGCAGCCTTCTCTTCTCCAGGCTGAACAGCCCCAACTTTCTCAGCCTATCTCCATACAGGAGGTGCTCCAGTCCCTGATCATCCTCGTGGCCTCCTCTGGACTTGTTCTAACACTTCCATGTCCTTTTTGCATTGAGGACCCCAGAACTGCACGCAATACTCCAAGTGAGGTCTCACAGAGCAGAGTAAAGGGGCAGGATCACCTCCCTCGACCTGCTGGTCACACTCCTTTGGATGCAGCCCAGGATACGGTTGGTTTCTGGGCTGCAAGCGCACACTGCCGGCTCATGTTCATTTTTTCATCAACCCACACCCCCAAGTCCTTCTCCCCAGGGCTGCTCTCAATCTCCTCCCCGCCCAACCTGGAGCTGTGCCTGGCATTGCTCCGACCCAGGTGGAGGACCTTGCACTTGGCATGGTTAAACTTCATCAGGTTGGCATCAGCCCACCTCACAAGCGTGTCAAGGTCCCTCTGGATGGCATTCCTTCCCTCCAATGTATCAACTGAACCACACAGCTTGGTGTCATCAGCAAACTTGCTGAGGGCGCACTCAATCCCACTGTCCATGTCACCCACAAAGATGTTGAACAAGAGCGGTCCCAACACCGATCCCTGGGGGACACCACTCGTTACTGGTCTCCAGCTGGACACTGAGCCACTGAGCACTACTCTTTGTGTGCAGCCATCCAGCCAGTTCTTTATCCACCGAGTGGTCCACCTATCAAATTGATGTCTCTCCAACTTAGAGAGAAGGATGTCATGTGAGACAGTGTCAAAGGCTTTACACAAGTCCAGGTAGATGACATCAACTGCTCTGCCCCTGTCCATCAGTTCCGTAGCCCCTTCATAGAAGGTCACCAGATTGGTCAGGCAGGATTTCCCCTTAGTGAAGCCATGCTGGCTGTCACCAAACACCTTGTTGGTTTTCATGTGCCTTAGCATCCCTTCCAGGAGAATCCGCTCCAAGATTCTGCCAGCCACAGAGGTGAGGCTGACTGGTCTGTAGTTCCCTGGCTCATCCATTTTCCCCTTCTTAAAAATGGGAGTTATATTTACCTTTTTCCAGTCATCAGGAACTTCACCTGACTGCCATGCTCCAGCACCTCAATGTCTCTCTTGTAGTGAGTGACCCAGAACTGAAGACAGCATTCAAGGTACCTGCTGCCACACTGGTGCTGAAAGAGGCCAGGAAAGCTGGTGGCTTCCTGGCTGCCTGGGCATAAGCTGCTCATGCTCAGCTCCATCAATCAGCACCCCTAGATCCTTTTCCATAAGCAGTTTCCAGCCACAATTCCCCAAGCCTGGAGCGTTTCATGGGGTTGTTGTGACCCAGGTGCAGGACCCAGCATTAAGCCCTGTTGAACCTCATAGGGCTTTGTCCCATAGTTCCAACCTGTCCAGATCCCTCTGCAGAGCTTTCCTATTCTCCAGCACATCAACACTCCCACCCAGCTCTGTATCACCTGCAAACATACCTAGGGCACACTTACATGCTTTGAAATCTTGGCTCCACAACTTCTAAGCAATGATACTCTTTCCTTCCTACATATTTGATGTATTCTGGAAATGTGGAAAGGGACCACTGAAGAAGTGCATTTATGAGATATTTAGTAAAAAACATGTTCCTGCCTTAATTTGGTGGTTCATAAAAGTAGATTTACGAGAGAAAGAGCCTTGTAATAGCACCAGAGCTACTTTATGGAATACAAGAAGGGACCAGTTATTGACTAGATTATAAACACCACTATCTCTGCTGACCATATATTGTATGCTACCAGCAGGTATCGTACACCTCATTCCACCTGCACTCATGTGACAAGTGCTTATGCTCCCACCACAGCCTCCTGCTTCATTTGTACACTCTTTAGGTCTGGTAAAACAGTAACTGCAGCAGACAAATGGAATATTTCTACAAGAACCTTGACATTGAAATGACCTGGAGCATCCAAGTATACAGACGTGAAGCAGATAAAGTAACTTATGTTGTGTAAGCTCTCAGAATATTTACTGAGCTTATACTAAGGCCTTTAAAAACCTGGTAAAGAAACCTTACAGGGAAGCAACACATTTATACAGTATAATAGTAGAAACAAACACATGTACTCATGGAACTGCTCTCGAGTAAAGACATCAGTTATTCCTCCAATGAATGTCTTTTTAGAAGCGCTTAATATGGACTTCAGGACAACCCTGGAGTCCAAAAGAAGCATAAAGCCAAGAAAAACGTTTAACCCAGTCAATAATCAGCTTTATTGTAACACCTAACATCATGGAGTAGAGAGAAAACCTCAGGGCAGTTATAACAGTTTAGGCTGGAGTCTGAAAAGCTGCTAAACAGCATGTGACTGAAATGAAGACATTTACTAATGGCTCTTAATTGCTGTGTTCAATTCAGTTCAGGAGCAGGTGAGAAACATGAGCTATTAGTTTGGAATGAAAAGTGCAGGTTAAGCCTTTGGAGGTTTTCTATAGCTAGCCAAGTCCTTTGAGAGATGGTGGGATTGACTCTCCAAGAGCTGGGAACAGAAGATCTCAGCAGGAGCTAATCCCGAATAAAGTGTTGCAGAACACAAGGAAGTGGCCCCAGAGAGCCTCAGAGACTTAGCTAAAAACTTGCTCCTTTGCAGAAGCCTATTGTGAAATGAAGCATTAAGTCAGGAGGGGTTGGGAGGCTGCAGCCTGAAGGATGAAACCTTCCAATCTGTCTCAGACAACAGGAAATTGGTTTAATCTTTCCTACACCCACACACAGGCAGCTCCGCTCCTCTGAAATCTATTTTCCAGATAGACTCATAGAACCATAGAACAGTTTGGGTTGGAAAGGACCTTAAGAGCATCCTGTTCCAACCCCCTGCCATGGGCAGCGACACCTCACACTAAACCATGGCACCCAAGGCTCTGTCCAACCTGGCCTTGAACGCCGCCAGGGATGGAGCATTCACAACTCCCCTGGGCAACCCATTCCAGTGCCTCACCACCCTCACAGTAAAGAATTTCTTCCTCATATCCAATCTGAACTTCCCTGTTTCAGTTTGAACCCGTTACCTCTTGTCCTATCACTACAGTCCCTAATGAAGAGTCCCTCCCCAGCATCCTTATAAGCCCCCTTCAGATACTGGAAGGCTGCTATGAGGTCTCCACGCAGCCTTCTCTTCTCCAGGCTGAACAGCCCCAACTTTTTCATCCTATCTCCATACAGGAGCTGCTTCAGTCCCTGATCATCCTCGTGGCCTCCTCTGGACTTGTTCCAACAGTTCCATGTCCTTTTTGTGTTGAGGACACCACAACTGCACACAATACACCAAGTGGGGTCTCACGAGAACAGAGATAGAAATGTTCTAAGTTCTACCTTTCTGAAAGCGATGGACAGGAAAGAGTCTGATCATACCCTGAGAGAACTACACTGAAGCAAACTAGATTCATGGTAAGTTACCCAGGAAGTGTTTGGACAAGTTCTTAAAATGGTATCAGAATTCATTTGTAAGACACCATTCTATAGTCCTATTTTATTGTGTCAGAACAGGAAGACGCCAGTGAGTTCAACTCAAAGGTCTGCTTGCCAATGGTCACTAAGCTTCAAAGGGAAATCAGACACTTCCAATCATCCTGATCCTGTCAACTGCGCACAATAAGACCCTTCCAACTTGATCTGGACCATTTGGAATTAATGCAATACTTTGATTGCATATTTCCAAAGAGAAGAGGGGTTTTGTGTCACACACAGCTACTTTCCATAAATTCATTTCCCCTCAGCCATTTCCTTTAGTACTTTTGCAAACCTTTCCTATGGAATAACAATGTTCCTGGCCCTGCCACCATCCACACACAGACAGGATCAGACCTGGCCTTGACAGATGGTCAGCATTAAGTTCCCTTGAACTCTGTGGTTTCAGGCTTTAAAGTAAAGCTTAACCAACAACTGCAGCTACTTTTACATTAGAGCACACAGGTGCAAAGACAGTGGGAAAGAGGCAAAGTGCCAAAACACAGGAGAGAGGATGTGGAGAGTGAATTTAAGGACAGCAAGACTCTGTTTCCTAGTAGCATAACAATAACAATAGCATAGCTACATGTTGAAAGACAATGACTACAGAACAAGTTAAACACTCCTCATGGAGAATTAAGTTGATTTACAGCAGGGAACAGCTTACACTGCTCTTTTTCAGTTGATTAAAATCCTCTGTGTTAAAACAAAGTATTAATTTTACTAGGTTTTAGAGAATCGTAGAGTCACAGACTGGTTTGGGTTGGAAGCGACCTTCAAGATTACCCAGTACCAACCCCTGCCATGGGCAGGGACACCTTCCACTAGAGCAGCTTGCTCCAAGCCCCTGTGTCCAACCTGGCCTTCAACACTGCCAGGGATGGGGCAGCAACAGCTCCTGTGGGCACCCTGTGCCAGCGCCTCAGCGCCCTCACAGAGAAGGACTTCTTCCTTACATCCAACCTGAACTTCCCCTGTTTCAGTTTGAACCCATCACCCCTTGTCCTATCACTACAGTCCCTCATGAAGAGTCCCTCTCCATCATCCCTGCAGCCCCCTCCAGACACTGGAAGGCTGCCCTGAGGTCTCCATGCAGCCTTCTCCAGGCTGAACAGCCCCAATGTTCTCAGCCTGTCAAGCAGCAATAACTTCATACTCTGTGTCCCTTCAGACTACCCAGAACTGTTCCAGGGGGTTTTGTTGTTTTGATAAAGGACATAAGCATATTTACAACATACTTACTCTCGCTCTTTCTCTGTCAGTTTGTCATTGATGTTGTCCTTTATTGTAGACCGGGAGCCCTTGTGGATTATTGGATACCTGAGTGGCACTTGTAAGAAGTAGGATATCATTGACACCAAGTGAGCAGTGTAGCCCAGGGCAACGGCAATGCTTCCATCATCTTTTGCTGTCAAAACCAAGAAGATTCCATTATTTAAATAATCAACTGAATCCAAGTGTAGGCTGAGTGCAAGTTCATCATAGAATGGTTTGGGTTTGAAAGGACCTTAAGATCTTCCAGTTCCAATCCCCTGCCATGGGCAGGGACACCTCACACTAGACCATGTAACCCAAGGCTCTGTGCAACCTGGCCTTGAATATCACCAGGGATGGGGCAGCCACAGCTTCTCTGGGCACCCTGGGCCAGTGCCTCAGCACCCTCACAGGAAAGAACTTCTGCCTTACATCCAACCTGAACTTCCCCTGTTTCAGTTTGAACCCATCACCCCTTGTCCTATCACTACAGTCCCTGATGAAGAGTCCCCCTCCAGCATCCTTGTAGGCCCCTTCAGATATTATTATTGCTCAGAGAACGATACAATAATGAAGCTGTCAGAAGTTATAACTGAAGAAGAGGTGCAAGACTGAAATTCAGGCTGTTTAACAGTTGCTTGCACTTCACTGCATTTGCCTCTTCCATTAAACAGCAATATAAAATGGGTGATAACTTGTTCTCCTTCCAGTTTTCCACTTTCAAAGCTAAAAATGACTCTTCAACACTTGCTGAGTAGGGGAGGGTGGAGAAGGAATGGGAAAAGCAAAACAAAATCCCCAAGACAAAACTGAAGCCTCAAGCTTTCTGCATGTCTGAGATGGAGCTGACATGTCTGACCGGGGTCAGGGAAGGCTGCATTCCTCCAAACTCCATTCATTAGTGAGATCAGTTGGAGAGACACCGACCCCAGGGTATGAAATCTGTTCTCTGCCAGTAACTGCAAGAACTTAGATTAACCCATTGGTTTTAAGTATCATTTTCAATTGGACATTTATGGTTGCAACCTTAAAGTTTCACCTGAGGGGGAATACACACAGGCCTGGCAATTCAAATTACATCCTTCAGCCTCTGAGGGCTTTTCCTTTCTTGTTTGCTCTATTTTAGTTCTTTATAAGGGAACACACCAATACAAAGTGAGAATCACCCTTTCTGAGGCACAAGAGAGTCCTGTAAAACCAGCTGAACAGAGGACCCTCCAAGAAGCTTATAGTGATGTTCAGCCACAACTATGAAATCATACTGAGCTCTGAGAGCATAACTTAGAATCACAGTATGGCCTGGGTTGAAAAGGACCTTAAGATCACCCACTTCCACCACCCTGCCATAGGTTGTTCCAAGAGCCTTCCACTAGAGCAGGCAGCTCCAAGCCCCTGTGTCCAACCTGGCCTTCAACACTGCCAGGGATGGGGCAGCCACAGCTTCTCTGGGCACCCTGGGCCAGCACCTCAGCACGCTCACAGGGAAGAGCTTCTGCCTAAAAACGCATCTCAAGCTCCCCTCTGGCAGGTTAAAGCCGCTCAACATTTGTACAAACAAATGGCATGTGAAACATCTGTAGATGACTGCATGCAGGCACATGTACAGGTACTGACCTGTACAACTGTTACACAGAAAGGTGTATTACATATTTGCTTCTGCAACAGGATGACTACACACAGTTAAACTAGAAGCTGACTTCTAAAATACTCCACATCCTCCAGCTTTAAAGTCTTCCTTATGCAAAATATCTATTTGGTAAGCTTACCAGCAGCTACAGCAAACTGAATGGGGATTCATGCACCATGTCCCATCCAGGTTTATGGACTGCCAGTAGCCACAATGGAGTTTTAGGTCAGACAAGTATTTTCCAGCATCCCTCCATTTGGAAGGCCCCTCTGGAAACTGCATAGTCCTACCCACCTGCTTAGTGTAGGACCAGCTACAGCAGGCTGCACAGGACTGCGTCCCATTGGGTTCTGAGCATCCCCAAGGATGGAAACTCCACATGGAAACTCTGAAGCCTTTCTGGGTAACCTGCTCCAGTGTCCTAGTACTGAGTCTTGGGATACTGAGGTACTTTTCTAAATGTCAACAGTAACCCCCTTTGTACTAGGAATTGGGAATAAATAATGCATAAGCTTACTTCTAGTCCCTTTTCAGTCAGGTATTTGGAGCTAAGCCATTCCTATCAGTTTACTTAATTCCATGAAGCTTAGCAGCAGTGTCAGCTGTAACAACTGAATTAAGAACAATGCAGCTACCTTGAAAGTCTTCAGAATTAGGAAGCTTGACTCCACAAACAAAGTAATCCTTCTGATCATTCTGTAAGGTTAAAAACCAACAATGAGAACAGAACAAGAACACCCAGAACACAGAAACCTGCACAAAAAAAACCATCACAACAAAGCTTTTTTTGAGAGAAGAAATTAAATATTCCACTAAACTCAGAGTGAATTCGTATTTTAGTCCATGTTTTATATAATATAGAAATAAATGCCACGTAGAAAAAAGGAGAGCTTCATCTTAGTTCATTATATAAAGGTTTTGGAGCTCTACTTTGACATCTGTTTATGTGCACTCCATTACAGTTCAGCTAGTTTACTGTCAGGGTTACTTTAGATCACGGTAAACAGAATGGAAAGCATCCATTAATATACAGCTATTCTGCTCTTGTAGAGGAGACTATTTGAGAGATGTTGGCATAAGTCCTACCCCCGTAAATCCCAATCCAGGGACCAAATCCAAGAAAAAGCTGGGAAAAACCAGCATGAGTGAAGAGCAAGTTTCATCATGAATAAAACATGGTATTTGCTCACAGTGTGATAAATAGGAGGTTCATTTCCCATCAAGCAGAACGTCAAAACCATACCAGATCAATAGGGTAGATGTAGGAAAGCTCTGACAGCAGTTGCTTGCATCGAATAGTCTGCTGGGCGTGTGTCTTCAGAAACAGTTCTCTTTGGGGAAAGAGATCCCAAACCCATTAGTTTCTACAAAAAGCTTTGAGGAAAGGTATCAAACCATCATGTTCCTTCTGCACCTTCCCAAGTGTCACCTCCCCTCTTCCCAAAACACCAAGGTAATTCCACCCCAACAGAAATACAGGAGACAAAGGTAACTTTGCATTTTCAGTTGTACCTCATATAAGCATATTTTGCTTATGACAATTAACTACTCAAGCTGTTACACTAAAACACACCTAAAACTCTTTACCATAGTCTACCATGCAACCAAGCGCCTGATTTCTTCTCTTCTAGACTTGCCACTCTCAATTATCACTTTAGATACCTACAAATCACAGCAGATATGTCTGAACAGAGGCTTTGGGGTGACATTAGGAAGAATCTGCTGCCAGGAGCCAAATGGCCTGCTCTCAAACTTGCATTTCCTTTCCAAGAGCAGAAAAGGCATCGGTCCTGTTACCTCTTGGCAGTGCATTCCTTTCTTAATTCATGCAGGGATTCATTATGCTCTTGAAGTTTCTGGTATTCACTCTCAAATGCATTTCCTAAACATGAGGAATCAGGGAAAAAAAATTGTATCAAATATTTTCTTAGCTATCTGAAGCTTTATAAATGGAGACACTGACACAAATGTTGGCAATAACCCTCCACTTACTTTTAGATGCCTGTTTTCCATGTGATGCTGCCAACAAAGGATTGACAGCAGAGGAGGAACACCTCTCCAGGCATTACACACCATTCACCAGCCAAATACACCCAATATAACTTCATTCTTCTTTGACACCTGCTCCCCTCACGTCCACAGTACTGGTGAAATTCATAGAATCCCAGACTGGTTTGGGTTGGAAGGGACCTTAAAGCTCATCCAGTTCCAGCCCCTGCCACGGGCAGGGACACCTTCCACTAGAGCAGTTTGCTCCAAGCCCCTGTGGCCAACCTGGCCTTGAACACTGCCAGGGATGGGGCAGCCACAGCTTCTCTGGGCACCCTGGGCCAGCGCCTCAGCACCCTCACAGAGAGGAGCTTCTGCCTAAGAGCTCATCTCAGCCTCCCCTCTGGCAGCTTAAAGCCATTCCCCTTGGCCTGTCCCTACATCCCTTGTCCAAAGCCCCTCTCCAGCTTTCCTGCAGCCCCTTTAGGCACTGGAGCTGCTCTAAGGTCTCCCCTTCAGGAGCCTTCTCTTCTCCAGCCTGCCCCAGCCCAGCTCTCTCAGCCTGGCTCCAGAGCAGAGCTGCTCCAGCCCTCGCAGCAGCTCCATGGCCTCCTCTGGACTTGCTCCAAGAGGCCTATAGGCCCTTGTAAAAAGTCCCTCTCCAGCTTTGTTCAGATGCAGAAGTAAATGACAAAACCCCTCATTTTTAGTAGTGATTAATTACTGTAGGCTTAACTAAGTTTTAAAAGCCCTGGAAGAAGATCAAACTTCCCTGTAGCTTGGTCTCTGGTGAGCTCCAAAGAGACACTGACATAGATTTTACCACTATAGGACACTTCCCCAGTAAAAGGAACCATCAAGACAATTGAGCATGTCACCTTTCACTTACATTATAAGCTATTAAGAGGGATATTTGTCTTCCAACACTTAAAATGGGATCTTAATCACAGGTATGATAACATCCCTTATGACATGATAACGTGCCTGCACCAAGGTGCCGTTTACTGTGTTACAGTGCAGCTCTTCTGATTTTCCCATTACAGTTTAATTAAGCACTGATATAATATGGCTTTAGAGACGTGTCATGGTAAGAAGCTCTTTAGAAACAGGAGAACACCATCTCCTGCCCAGGATTCATTATAACAGAGATGGTGAAGAGATTGTACCTGGCTGCAATCTTCAGATAAAGCTAAAACAGAAGTATATTAGAGCCAGGTAAAAAACCAACCTAAACCAGCACCTTCATGCTGGTCACCACGACCATAAGCAAGGCTATTACTCTTCTGATCAGTGGATTACGGATATCTGCAATAGCAGCATTTTTACACTTACCTCTGTCATGCAAAGTACTTTTTTCCTTATGCAACAAGGCTACTTCTTGACCAAGGGCCTTCTTCTGCCTCTCCAGTTCATTGCGTAGCACCAGGATCTTCAGCTGTAAACATTCACTCTCCTTTTTCTGTTGGAAGAAAAGCACATTTTAAACAATAAAGCAGTTTTTCTGCGCACAAACAGTTCCACAAAAGGGGTGATAGGAGAGAAGGGAAAAAATAGGACAAGACCAGTGTCTGCCAGAGTTCATGGATTACCACAGGCCCTAAGCATTTTGCTGCTTTGGAAGGAGAGAAACTCAGCTGTGTCCTCCTCTGGGATGCATCTCTTCTACTCTGATTGTGGAAGAGTGGCTGGAAAGCTGCTCATGGAAAAGGACCTGGGGGTCCTGATTAATGGATCTGAACATGAGCAGCTTGTGCCCAGGCAGCCAAGAAGCCAACAGCATCCTGGCCTGTATAAGCACCAGCGTGGCAGCAGGGCCACAGAAGGGACTTTAAAGATCATCTAGCTCCAGCCCAGAATCTTCCTCACAGCAATAAAGTAACTTCACATCCCACGTTTCCCCATTCCTGGACAAGGCACCAGCCTCATGCCAGTGAGGACAAATATAATGAAGTCATAGAATCATAGAATGGTTTGGGTTGGAAAGAACCTTAAGAACATCCAGTTCCAACCCCCTGCCATGGGCAGGGACACCTCACACTAGACCAAGTTGCCCAAGCCCCTCTGTCCAACCTGGCCTTGAGCACTGCCAGTGATGGAGCATTTATCACTTCTCCGGGCACCCTGTGCCAGTGCCTCACCACCCTCACAGTAAAGAAATTCTTCCTCATATCCAATCTGAACTTCCCCTGTTTCAGTTTGAACTCATCACCCCTTGTCCTATCACTACAGTCCCTCATGAAGAGCCCCTCTCCACCATCCTTGTAGCTCCCTTCAGATGCTGGAAGCTGCTCTGAGGTCTCTATGCAGCTTCGCTTCTCCAGGCTCAACAGCCTCAACTTTCTCATCCTGTCTTCATACAGGAGGTGCTCCAACCCCTGATCACCCTCGTGGCCTCCTCTGGACTCGCTCCAACAGCTCCATGTCCTTCTTATGTTGAGGACACCAGAACTGCACACAGTCACTCTGAGTCCCTCTCATTCCGTCACCTGCTTTGACCTGAGCTCAGCCTTTGTGGGCAGAAAGCAGGAACTCATGCCACTACATGCTTTTCGGGAGGGGAAGAGGACAGGCAAAACAAACTGTCAAAAGCTATTGTGAGATCTAACACAATTCCTGCTGAAAATGAACGTGTCACTTGAGTGACAGCTTCTGCAGGAATTCTGTTCACCCAAAGGGAGCAGGGTGCAAGAAGATACTGGCAATAAACTCACCGCCCTCTAAATTCACCACAGGTTCCTGTCAAGATCTATCTAAATCATTCCAAGTTTGGCTCTCCTGATAAACCTCTCCTGTGCACTGCGTTGTATTGAGGCTTTCACAGTTTCAAAGCAGTTATAGAAAATAAAGGTAGGAATAGGATAAACAGTCCATTAACAGACACAAATCTCACATCCATTCCATTCTGCTTCTCAGAGGAGCTCCCATTTGAAATGACAGGTTTAAAGATTGATTTTCAAGTGTGAAGAAAAACAAGCTCATGGCCAAAACACCAGCCAGATGCTTGAGCAAGCCTGTAGAAGGAGGTTTTAAATACCCAAACTCACCAGGTCATTGCTTGTCGATGTACATCTCAGCTTCTCTTCAATCTCCCTTCCTATTTTCTGAACGGTTACCTGAGTCTGTTTAATTGCACACTGGGCTCTGTGAAGCCTGTGAGGAAAAGAGGAGATAGAGCTGAAGGAAAGGTTCCCCAACACGTGTCCTCACGATGAATGCATCTGCTGCCTTAAACCCAGCAGTAGTCATGTGAATTCAGATGTCAGCTTCCAGTTACAAATGAAGCATTAGAGGAGGTATCATCACATAAAGGAGTATCCAAAGCAAACCAGCAAGTGCTTAAATCTGATCAACCACCAAATCTCCTTTTCATTTGTTAAATACAATAGAAGCTGATAAGCAAAGCTGTAGGTGACAGAGCAGATAACCATGACATGAAATCATAGAATCATAGAATAGTTAGGGTTGGAAAGGACCTTAAGATCATCGAGTTCCAACCCGCCTGCCATGGGCAGGGACACCTCCCACTAAACCATGCCATCCAAGGCTCTGTCCAACCCTACCTTGAATGCCGTCAGGGATGGAGCATTCACAACTTCCCTGGGCAACCCATTCCAGTGCCTCACCACCCTCACAGTAAAGAATTTCTTCCTCATATCCAATCTAAACTTCCCCTGTTTCAGTTTGAACTCATCACCCCTTGTCCTCTCACTGCAGTCCCTAATGAAGAGTCCCTCCCCAGCATCCCTATAGGCCTCCTGCTCTGTAATCAAGTTCTAACTCTGTTAATATCAAGACACACACAACAGTTATCATGGGCACTGTTATAGACCAGCTTTAAAAAGTGCAATCATCCTTTAGATGACACACAGCTGCCCAGGCCAACAGCACGAAACACCCTTTAGTATCTCCATATACCCTATGGACCCCTCTGCAACAGAAACGTGGGTTTCTGAGCTGAACCATGCTTGAAGTGTAAAAGATGAGGATTGTTTCTGATCTAACCCTGGCTTCAGGGTGAAAGGGAAACTGATTATTTGCCTTATTTATGAGGAAAAAGAAAGCAGGCAGAAGAAAAAAGTGGAAAAATCCAGTCTATGACATGCGTTAAAGTTAATATGGAGCAGAAATTAATGTATTCACTAAATAAAATGAGAGTTGGTCTGCAGACAATGCCTTTTAAGGCATGCACACCCAGGTTTACTCCTCCAGTCACAGTTTTCACTATTAATGGCTTCTCCTTTTGTAAGGATACTCTTCAGACAACCTTGCTGCTGGGATAAGAACATAACTAAGGTCTAATGAGAACAGCAAAACCACAAACAGGTATCCTACCATATGATATCAGTGCTTTGCCAGGCTGATGTAATGAAAAGGCCAAGCCTGTGTCAATGACCATCACCACTCACCCAAAATTAACCCCTGTCTCTTCACGGGAATGCTTCATTCTACTAAAGTAAGGCTAGACATTTGCTGTGAGCCAAGGACCAAAGCACAAGAGCACACAGAAGAGGCTACACAGCTCCTTCCTTCTACACTCTTTAATCTCTTCCAGATTTATAGGCATTATTATTCAAAGGTTTTGGCTAATGGCTTTCAATGCTATGTATGCAGCCAGACCAGGCTACATGCTTCAAACATGAGCAACCACAAAGCATTACTACTTCTCACACCATCTCCCCACAGCATCCCAACTCAATGGCGCACATTACCCACAAGTTTATGCAGGGTGAGGACAATAGCACAGCAAGTAAATACATGGAAAGCAGATGATACATGGACGACAGGGAATAAGCACTGCCAGTAACATTCTTAGGGTCATAAAATCGTTTGGGTTGGAAGGGACCTTAAAGCTCATCTAGCTCCAACCCCTGCCATGGGCAGGGACACCTTCCACTGGAGCAGCTTGCTCCAAGCCCCTGTGTCCAACCTGGCCTTGAGCACTGCCAGGGATGGGGCAGCCACAGCTTCTCTGGGCACCCTGGGCCAGCGCCTCAGCACCCTCCCAGGGAAGAGCTTCTGCCTAAGAGCTCATCTCAGTCTCCCCTCTGGCAGGTTAAAGCCATTCCCCTTGGCCTGTCACTAACTTCTACCCATGCCCAAGTATAAGGGGCAAACATCGACTCAGACTGACTCCTCAAACCAGCACACAGCCTAGAATACTTCAATTCAGTTAATCTGTATCTAAAGGCCTATTCCTAACCTATACAGGCTGCTACACAAAATAATTCAGCATTCAAGCCTGGTTTTAATAAGAAACTGTTTTCTTTTTAAGCCAAACATCATCCAATCAATTGTGCAATATAAAGAACAAAACCATCCAGTTAAAACTTGGCTGCCTTGAGGCCAAATAACACCATTTACACCGCAAGGCAAAAAACTTACTGATACTGGTTGACTCAATTGCAGTATATTCGCTGTTGTTCCAAGAACTTTAAAGCGGTAACAGTAAAGATTATGTCCACATCCAAAGTTAACCCTTCCAAGATTAAAACTTTTAGGGATTCATGTCACAAAAGCAGCAGCTATCAACAGAAATCTCCCTTCCCCAGCCAAAAAGGTCCCCACACTTTGATGACATTGGTCATCCAGCAACAGGAATGCAAACTAAGTGACAGGAACATCAGCAAAGGGGGAATGGCTTTAACCTCCCAGAGGGGAGACTGAGATGAGCTCTTAGGCAGAAGCTCTTCCCTGGGAGGGTGCTGAGGCGCTGGCACAGGGTGCCCAGAGAAGCTGTGGCTGCCCCATCCCCGGCAGTGTTCAAGGCCAGGTTGGACACAGGGGCTTGGAGCAAGCTGCTCTATGGAAGGTGTCCCTGCCATCGTATCTGCATGCACAACAGTTTGGTGGATGCAGTTATGATTGTACCCATGAATGGAGATCAAGATGAAGCCATAAATCTACATTAAAATATATATGTAGGGAATGGAGAGAAACTGCATTGCTAATTGACCACAGATTTTTCCCATTTCTAGTCTGAATGCACGTCTAACACTACAGCCTAAAGTGTGCTTTGAATACAATCTGGATTGGTTTAGTACTTGGCAACAATTAGCCAACTGATGGCATAAACTATGTGCTATCAGCCAATGCAGGAGTCTTCCTACATCGTTCAAGAGGGCTATTTTTTATTATTTCTTATTAAAATTAGCACTTCCATAGCACTTCAAGAGCTAATTCAGGGCTTTAAGAGGCCACTGGCCTGCTACCAGACTTCCTTCAGTGGTCAGGAAAGCCAAACCAGTCAGAGCAGAGCCTCAAGCCTTCTTCAAGGGGTAGCTTAGCCAACAGTGTCATCATCCTGGGTCAGCAGGCTGCTCTGGTGGCTCTGCAGCAGCTCACAGCCATTGTCAGCCAGCACCAGAGTAATACGAACATTAAGTGGGACGGATTTACTGCTGCTGTGGGCCTCTGAAAGCTGCTGTGCAATGGTCCAACCTCAGGTGAGTTTGCTGCTGCCTGGGAAAGAACTGGAAAGCAAAGCAGACATTAACATTCCCTATAACTCTCAGAGATTGGAGGTGGAGATGCACGAAGCTGCTGTTCTACTTTCGTTCTCCCATTACCTTCTTTCCTGAGGTGGGGAGATTAAGAGGAAACAAGATACTCTCCCTTCCTTTGGAAGTTTAGTGAGATAGATGCAAACCCATTAGCCAGGTACCATAATCCAAGACCAACAAAAGTCGCATCCCTACTTGATGCAGGAAGACCCAGTAGGTAAAGCTCAGCATCTCCCCACATGCTAGATCTCAAGTAGCTGAAATCTGGGCTATTTGGGGTAATTCTTCAAGGCTTTTTAAGTTGGACAGAACTATTTCCTTCCCCCACTAAAAAACCTCTACTTCCTACCTTGGCTGTAAGACTTGAAGCAATTTTAGTATATGATGCTCTGCCAATCAATTCAACCTGGGTACTGACTTGGAAGGGAAAAAGAACTTGCCATGTTCTGGACTTCTTCACTATTAACATAGGATTTCTTTGCAATACAAGCCATGTCTTGTTTGCAAGAAGGAGCAGTCTTCCTGACTTCCCAAGCTTCCACAACGCAGTGGTCCAACACAACTTGACTTTACAACTGGGGAATGTGCTGTAACAACACATTTGCTCTCTTTCAGCTTTGCAGTGTTCGAAGGGTCAGCTGAAGCACTTTCCTTTAGGAAACACGCTGTATCCTGCAACTGAGATATCCCTCTTGGCCATGAATCAGCCGGGTGATTTACTAGTTTATACAGCAAGTTCATTCCTGGCTGCAGCCTTTATAAACCTGAAAGCTGGATGTAGCGACAGTTGTGCCTCTTAAGCTAACATATGCTCAGATTTACATTAATGAAAGACTCTCAGCTTTATTGGACATTTGATACAGGATTTTGTAGTTCTATCATACACTCCAAATAGCTCTTTGCTTCTATCAGCTACATCTGGATTGCTCATGGACACAACTTTAAGCTGTAAATACATCCATTAATTACAGCAGTCCCATACTCCAGCTACTTCTCACAAGAGAAATAAACTCCTATGCTTGTAGTTGCCAGAACAACCTTAGTTTACAATGAGCCTAAATTTAAACTGAGAATTACTACCAGGGATTTAGAAGAGCGAACAGAACACTTCTGGCAATAAGTAAGATGTAGGATCCTAGAAGGAAAATACCCAAACCTATTATTAAAGAAGTAATCCAAGACTTTCCTATTAAATATAAAAAATGGAACATACATTACTCTGTATCAGCCCAGAAATGAGATTACGGCGAGTGCCAGCCAGCTATAACATACTTTTAACACAGCCCTTTAAACCATCATTTGCTACATCTGCTTTCCCACAGGAACAAGTTAAAGCTCCTGATCTTTCACTCCCTTTCCCAATTTCCTCAGCAACCTATAGCTCCAATTTGTCAAAAGGTGAGAGAAGACAGTAGGGAGTAAGAGGAGAAGAAAATGCAAGTCTGACTTGCTCGTTTATGGCATTAAAGCTCTATGAGAGGCCAGTGCTGTAAGAAACTCAAACAAGTCAGTGCCACCAAAGCACAGGCACATCACCCTTCCACATAGGTTTGAGTCTTACATGTGTAAGACTCCAATGAAGCTTTTGGATAACCAAATCCATGTGGACACCTCAGCAGTGGATGCTTTGAGCTACATGTAAATGGAGAAGGAAAGGATTAAACACATCTGGCAGGCTGGCAGCAGGGGAGGTCCTGGCCTCCAGCATGAGGAGTTACCTAGCAGATAGATCATGGAATCATAGAACAGTTTGGGTTTGAAAGGACCTTAAGATCACCCAGTACCAACCCCCCTGTCATGGGCAGGGAGGCCTCACACTAAACCATGGCACCCAAGGCTATGTCCAACCTGGCCTTGAGCATCGCCAGGGATGAAGCATTCCCAACTTCCCTGGGCAACCCATTCCAGTGCCTCACCACCCTCACAGTAAAGAATTTCTTCCTCATATCCAATCTAAACTTCCCCTGTTTCAGTTTGAACCCATCACCCCTTGTCCCATCACCACAGTCCCCAACAAAGAGTCCCTCCCCAGCATCCCTATAGGCCCCCTTCAGACACTGGAAGGCTGCTATGAGGTCTCCACGCAGCCTCCTCTTCTCCAGATCACCTTCGATACACACAGGGCAGGAATGGAAGAAGAGTCTTCACGTGAAGCACAAACCATGCTTTGCAGAAATGAAGTCACAAAACCTGAGCTGTCTCTAACCCTCTTATTCCAAGCCACAGACTCGACTCCAGCTGTGGGGTGGGTTTATGGCTTGGCTTTTTTTACCCAAGGAACAGATGCATTTGTGGCAAGTAACAAAAGGAAGCTGCTTTTTGTTCTTTATACTGGTGCTTATCAGTTTGTGATAAGTCAGGGCAACAGACAGAATCACATTCAAGAGAGTCTATACAGTACAAAGGTAAGTCACATGCAAATCCAATTCCCAAAGGGCATAAACATGCGAGGATTTAGGACAAGAGGAACTGGCCTCAAGCTGCACCAGGGCAGGTTTAGATGGAGCTGAGGAGCAATTCCTTCCCCACAGGGTGCTCAGGCATTGGAACTGCCCAGGGCAGCGCTGGAGTCACCGTCCCTGCAAGTGTTCACACAGCCTGGAGATGAGGCCTCAGTGCCATGGGTCAGTGGTGGCCTTGGCAGCGCTGGGAATGGTTGGACTGGATGAGCTTAAAGGGCTTTTCCAACCCAGCTGATTCTATGGCTTCCAATCTCATTGAACATCACTTCATTGATACAGTTTTTTTTACACACCAGCACAAATAAAGCAGCAGAATAAAGCTATTCATGAAGTTCTGCATGACAGCTCTGTGTCATTCCCCTTTTAAACAGAGCTCCGAACCCAAATTTGATCAAGAGCCAGCAATGTGCCTATCATGCTTAGGCTAAAGATCTGCCACCATAGGGTGTTTCATTCCATATGGTATACTAGGAAAGCTGAAGACAAACGCAGCAGCAGCAGACTGCTAATCCTGCAGTTAACATACAAACCCTCCACCTCTCTCCCATGCTTCATGGACTGTTTCAACTCGCTGTGACCCATGTCATTCCCTTCTACAGATCTGGGCAAAAGTCAGGCTTGTAAACTGACTCTTGTGATGACTGATTAGCCTCAGTTTCCATACAGCTTTGCACCACACAACTGAAATGCCTGGGAACGGATTTGTCCATAAAGTCTGATCCCACAGATAAATTATCCCTAAGGAACCTCCTCAGAAAATTCAGATCCCAGTTTCCATCCCAGAAAGACACCACCCCACGATTCCAACCCCCATGGGGTTTAGGCCAAGAGAGATGACACTTGTTGTAGTGTTCATCTATGCGAGTGCTGCTTATTGAAGCATACAGAGGCACTCAAGAGGTCCCATTACAGTTTGTGTTTATTTGTGTTGGCCTCAGGCCACCTGGGGTTTCACGTCCCAAGCCAAGGGGATGCCTGCCTTGTCTTGGCTGCTTACACAGTACAAAGAGCCAAGTCTTCCAGGTGGAAATGCTTCCTACTTTAGAAACATCCAGGCTGGCCATTGCAGGAAAGCAATCACAGTTATCACTAGCGAAGGGGAGTTTTAGTGGAACTGATTTAAAAGCACAAGTCAGGCTAAGAGGAATCCTACTGCCCACTCCAGGCTGGAGATGGTGTATTTCCGTATCTGCTGGGAGACGGTGGTGGAACAGCAACAGGATTAAAGTCTGAAGGTCTGCAATTTGAGAGCCAGCAATTTGACTGCTGATACTCATAGGAAAACCAAAAGCAAGGCACTGCAAGAGCATCAAAGGTGAGAACCTTCTCCTGCCACACACAAGTGTCATCTTCTCAGCATGTGGCACTGCTCCTACTGCATGAACATCCATAACTACGGTGTTTAGAAAGGCTTTGGTGGCATTTATAAGTCGGGAATCATTGTGAGGAAAGGACAGCAAAGGAAAAAGCTACAAATGAAAGACTTGGCAGTGAGTATTTTAACATGAAAATTAAACTAAGCTTTCCTACCTACTTGTATCTCTATGCAAGTAGCAGCAGGCTGAAAGGAATAGGGTAGAGAAGAGCCACACTCTATTCCCATGCAGTCAGAACTGCAGAGGCTGGAGGCCGAATCCTACCCACTGCACAGCCTCACTTCTTTCATGGAGATGAGGATGAAAATAGAGAAACTTCAGGAAAGCTCAGAACAGCTTTGCATGACTCACCTATGGGTTTATCATCTTAGAATCCCAGACTGGTTTGGGTTGAAGGGACCTTAAAGCTCCTCCAGCTCCAACCCCTGCCATGGGCAGGGACACCTTCCACTAGAGCAGCTTGCTCCAAGCCCGTGTCCAACCTGGCCTTGAACGCTGCCAGGGATGGGGTAGATGCTGTACAACGCACAGAATCAGGGAACAGCTCAGAGCATCTTCTCTTCCTGCACCAGCACTGCACACAGTGCTCCAAGTGGGGTCTCACAAGAGCAGAGTAGAGGGGCGGGATCACCTCCGACTTTCTGGTCACACTCCTTTTGATGAAGCCCAGGGTGCAACCAAAATGCTTTCAATCTGCACTTACTGGCTGGCTAAAGAGCATAAACATGCCATCCATGCTGCTGAAGAAATGGTTAAACCACAGAGAATGCAGTTTTTGACTGGAGAGACTAAAACATAGGAAACAAACCTTCAAAGGGCCATGTTTCACTAATTCTTAGAGTGCTTTCAGCCTGCAGGCAGAATTTGGGAGGATTTGAGGCACCTACATACATAGACGCATAAAAATTAATAGCAGGCTAATTGTTCTGTCACAATACTATAAGAAGCAGTTGCAGAATACAAGATATTAGCTTTTATACTTAGGAACTGAAGTAGAATTCTAATATATGGGATTTAAAGTCCTTCCTTTAGCAATTGCCAGCACATCCCATCTTCCCCACACCACTTCATACTGAAAGGTCTATTTTTCACTATTTAAAGAAAGGAGAGAAAACTCGGAGAATCCTAAATATAAACCTATTCCCATTAGTGCTGCAAACGTGCTGAGAGCTTGATTATGGAGACATGTCCAGAACATGACCTCAGATGAATCTGGCCCATCCTGAGTGCGATGTGAAAGGTGAAACATGTTACTCTCTAACCTATTACCACCAGCAACATAATATTTAGAACGCCTTTAAGTGACCTCCCCTCAGCAAATCTGACAAGATGGCCAAGGGACAAAACCTCAACCTTTCCGCTTTCCAATGGGGTGGTTCATTTTTGACAGCCCTTTTTAAAACAAAAGGCTGGGAGAACATTGATCATTTCTATATGGCATGAACAACTGCTTAGCAGCACTACATTTCATACAATCATAGAATGGTTTGGGTTAGAAGGGAGCTCAAAGCTCATCCAGTTCCAACCCCATGCCATAGGCAGGGACACCTTCCACTAGAGCAGCTTGCTCCAAGCCCCTGTGTCCAACCTGGCCTTGAACACTGTCAGGGATGGGGCAGCCACAGCTTCTCTGGACACCCCGTGCCAGCGCCTCAGCACCCTCACAGGGAAGAGCTTCTTCCTCATCTCCAACCTGAACCTCCCCTGTTCCAGTTTAAACCCATCACCCCTTGTCCGATCACTACAGTCCCCGATGAAGAGTCCCTCTCCAGCCTCCTTGTAGCTGCTCTGAGGTCTCTATGCAGCTTCTCTGCTCCAGGCTGAACAGCCCCAATGTTCTCAGCCTGTCTTCATCTGCCTGAGGATCTTGTTCCTGCCCCAAAACAAGGTTCATGAGCTGCAGAGGCGCTGAGAACTTTCCTTGTGTAAAGCTCAGCTCTGTGGGTACTTAAACTTTTCCTCCTGCTTAATGAACTTGTAAATCTGAGTCATTAAGCATCCAAGCACACAGGCACGACTTTCATCCAACACTCAAACCATTTTCTACTGTTCACACGCTCTGGCATTCCTAACTAATTTCTTTAGATCAACAGAATTTGAGCCAAGCACGTGCTTTTCATTAAGGTCTATTCACAAGCTTCACGAGTTTCAGCTATTCACTTCTTGTGAGAAATAAAACACAAAAATTCAATCATTTCTTCCCCCAAAACCAGGTTTGATGGAGAGATTGATCACAGAAGTTCTCCTTTTGCAGGTTTTCAGCAGGTGAGGGTGAATGTAAAACCTTCTCTCTCTGATGCTCATCTCACACCATGATGATGCCCCATCTCTGGCAGTGTTGAAGGCCAGGTTGGACACAGTGGCTTGGAGCAAGCTGCTCTAGTGGTTGGAACTGGATGAGCTTTAAGATGCCTTCAACCCAAACCCTTCTATGATTTCCACACTGTTCAGCTGACCCCACCTGGCAGAATGATACCATTGGAATAACTGGGATACAGACACCACCACCACTAGGATTTGCTTCCTGGTTTTAAGGAGTTTAAGCAAAACCAGGACAAAGCTGTTCTTCACATTCACATGTCCCATGGAAGCACTAGGAAAACACATGTGCATCTGGTGAATTTTTACTACAGACAAGCATCATATCATGAGAAAGTCTTCAAAACATGGGATTTATGTGGCCAGATGCAAACCTTTACAGTACAGACACCTCCCTATTCTCTTTACAGCCAATGGACAGAAGCAGGCAGAGAGAGATTCATTTCCTCCCCAAGCACACGTCCTGTCAAATGAATCACAACTCAAATTATGTCCATCTCTCTCTTCAGGTTGTAAATGGAACATGGTCACACAAAAACCATCACTGGAAAGAGTTCATAGGATCATTACTCAAGCCTGGACTTGAGCTGGAGGAGACGAGAACCAACATGCTTGGTAGGAGCAAAGGGACACCTGACAAGAAGAGACTAGAGATTGCTATAAAAGAAATAAACTATCACCAGTGTTTTCAGGTTGATGTCAAAGGTAAGCAGCAGTAGAGAAAGCGCGCCTGTAAAACAGCAGAGCTAATGTGGGAGGGAACAGAATCATAGAATGGTTTGGGTTGGAAAGGACCTTAAAGCTCATCCAGTTCTAACCCCCTGCCATGGGCAGGGACACCTCACACTAGAGCAGCTTGCTCCAAGCCTCTGTGTTCGACCTGGCCTTGAACACTGCCAGAGATGGGGCAGCCACAGCTTCTCTGGGCACCCTGTGCCAGCACCTCAGCACCCTCACAGGGAAGAACTTCTTTATACCCAACCTGAACTTCCCCTACTTACGTTTGGACCCCTAGAAATCCATAGAAAGGATTCTAGACTTTGCCTCAGCTCCTGAAGAGCCTTCTTAGCTAAGGAGGAAACAGGCAAAAAGAGAACCTAGAAACGGTCACAGCTGATAACTGCTAACTTCTGATGGAACTAGACAATGCAAGATGTGCTCGTATAGGATATGGAGAATTCATGGAGACGTAATCAGCAGCAGGCCTGGTGGTGAGGCCTGGATATAACACCTGCTCCTTTCAGGACAAAGCAAAAAGACAATGTTTCAGCTCAGAGGCAGGGCTGAACAAGAGCTGCAGCCAACAGCACACCTAGAAACTGTAAGAGATGATGTCTGGGCTCTCAAGAACCTGCCCAAGACGGAACAAAGTGCTCAGCTTCAGTACTGAGGTTTCCAAACAGCATCCAGCAAGGGGAGCTTTAGCAAAGCTGCCATCTTCACTTCTTGTTAGCTCTATGATAGACACTCTCAGGAGGCCCACGGCTCAGATTAGATAGGGTTAGAAAGGCTCAGACAGGCTCAAGCTGGTCAAGTCATGCCTAACCGGTGTAATAGTGAGTGTGAGAGTGCTTCATACTACAAAGAAATGTAAAGGAAATGTGGGGAAACCCACTAAAACACATCAATAAAGCAATGAGGACGATCAGCACACATTCTACTCTATTTAACAAAGACTTAATGCTAGGTGGTAGCAGAGTTCTCTTCTAACAGACTGCGCCAGAACGCAACCAGAAGTTTGCAACACACCTCCAGGTTGTTCTGCACTAAAAGTACAGGAGACAGACATTCAGAATGCAGCTTTTGGTTCAAACCTGCTTTACACAACCAAGAAACAGCACACTGAAGTTTTAAGAGAGCTTATCAGCCAAAGACGTCTAAATAGGCAAAGAGTTAACATCTTCTATCACCGCCTCCACTCCACAAGCAACAGTGACACCTACTGTTACCACTACCAAAGGCATCCAACTTTTATTACAACTGATAGAAACACAAAAGGTGTTTTTCCAAAGACTTTTGAAAGCATATAAAACACTTCCTTCTCGAGGGTTTCCTCTGTAGTACATCTACTGCTATTACTGTAGAACTGAAGTTATCAACCTGTCTTGTTAAATGTCTTTTGAACTCCTCAAAACCCATCTATTGACAAGTGTTTAAAATCTCTTATTTTCCCCACATATAATGTTCTTGAGCTGTTATAATTAAAGTAGATCTGAAAAAGACCTTTTTATTTACCTTTATGCTAGTATTTTGTGGGTTTCACCACCTGACACCTAAGTAGCCACCCAAAACTGCAGTCACCAAACCCATCTTAAACCACACAAGTGTTAGAGTAACTGGGTCCTGACTTTGTGCAGTGTCTATTTCCTGGATTATAAGGCAGAAAAAAGGTAAATTCAATTCAAATTCAACATTCAAAAAGACACAAACCACACACATTTAGGTGTGTACCTGTTTTGTTCCAACTACAGCACCATTCTACCAAGTTAAGTTGGGTCACGTTGCTTCCCCCCCTCTCCTGTTCTAATTTAGTTGAGTTTTAATGTTGTTGAGGAGAACAGAATGGGGCTGTTGTGGTTTAACCCCAGCCAGTAACTAAGTACCAGGCAGCCACTCACACACACAACCCCACAGTGAGATGGGGAGGAGACCTGGAGGAAATGTAAAATCCATGGGTTGATATAAGAACAGTTTAATAATTAAAATAAGGTATAATAATAATAGTAGTAGTAATAATAATAATAAATAACAATAAAGAAGAGGGAAAAAACAAAAGGAAGAAATAAATAATAAACACAAGTGATGCACAATACAATTGGTCAGCACCTGCTAACAGATACCAGTGATCAGCCACCTCCAGCCAACTCCCCGTTTATATCCTGGTCATGACACGCTGTGGGATGGCATACCCCTTTGGCTAGTTTGGGTCTGGAGTCCTGTCTCTGCTCCCTCCCGGCTTCTTGCGCTCCTCCTTACTGGCAGGGCATGAGAGAATGAAGAGTCCTTGAACAGGGTAAGTGCTACTGAGCAACAACGAAACCATCGGTGTGTTACCAGCATTGTTCTCATCTGAGATGAAAACCACAGCTACTAGGAAGAAAACTAACTCCATCCCAGTTGAAACCAGGACAAAGAAACTCCATGACCTTGACATTCTCAAGGCAAGCCCACAGCCTACTTCCACAGCCAGCTCCAGGTCAGAGCACCAAAGCATCCACATGGCAGAAGCCAAGGAACACACACACTCAAGGCCCATCTCCTTGCTACCAGAGGTACATCAGCACTACCTGGATACCTCCTTTGCACATTCCAATCCAGAAGAGTTGGTTTTATACTTGGAAAGGCTCCTTCTATACACATGCTAAAGAAGTTACCAAGAGCTACATAGAATATTCTCCAACACCTTACCTAAGCAAAGAGAAGACATCGTACGAGTTACGAACACAGTTCTGATCCACCTGGAGAAGACTGCTCTTCAGGGTACCTGAGTGATCCTTAAGGCAAAGAAAGAATGATAATTTAAGAATCAAAGCCTTCTCCATCTTGACATGCATTTCCGGTAGGATAACAAATAATGTTGCACTTAATGTCTTTTAAATCTCTTTTCACACAGTTTTATGCGCAGTAGATAGAAACAATGCATGATGGTAATAAAACCAAGTTCAAGTCTGGCTTATAACAGCACTTACCTATACAGGTGTTAGTGACCTATCACTTAAACTGTGCTCTAAACAGAGTGTGGTTTCCTGACCTTTATAATCCATTACTGCACAGTTCCATGCACAGAAATACTGAAGGATGCACTCTAGAGGGCTGCCATTCTTGAGGTTCAGATCTGAGAGCCTGTTCAGTGACATGAGATACAGCTCTACTCCTTCTCCATGCTGAAACACGTTTAAAGGATCAAAGCAATCTCAGTTGTGAATGATGTGAACAAGTTTTTGGAAGTTACAAAAAAACCCTCCTATCATTCTTAAGCAACCAAAGGGTACACTCTGCACAAGAGACATTGAAACAGTGACAAAGAGCAATTCTTCACACTGCAAAGATCACATATTGAGTTCCTCCATATCGTAGTCGCACAAACTCCTAGCAGCACCAGACTCAGAACTGGTTCTTCACATGATAAAGTGAATTCTAAGTAGGTCAAACCACCAGCAGTACTGTAACACAGGTTATGGATTGTAGGAAAAGAGGCGTTCATCTTAGTGTATGCACTAACTCCAGCTGATCCCATCCATCAGCTGATTTTCCAAGTGATGCAGCCGCACTCAGAGTACCACAATCCCTGCACACTCCCTGCCTCAACAGGCTGCTTTCACATAGAACACGTTGAAATGCAGAGTCACGTGTCAACATCTCCTAACACAACTGCACTGGCCACAAGCCATGCTGCACATTCTCTTCCACAAAAAATAAAGTTCCACCTAAATAATTGTGTGACCTATACATTGCAATATGCATCATATTGCAACAGAGGCACCATATCATAGAATCCCAGACTGGTTTGCATTGGAAGGGACCTTAGAGCTCATCCAGATCCAACCCTCTGCCACAGGCAGGGACACCTCCCACTAGAGCAGGCTGCTCCAAGCCCCTGTGTCCAACCTGGCCTTGAGCACTGCCAGGGATGGGGCAGCCACAGCTTCTCTGGGCACCCTGTGCCAGCGCCTCAGCACCCTCCCAGGGAAGAGCTTCTGCCTCAGAGCTCATCTCAGTCTCCCCTCTGGCAGGTTAAAGCCATTCCCCTTGGCCTGTCCCTACAGGCCCTTGTCCAAAGCCCCTCTCCAGCTTTCCTGGAGCCCCTTTAGGCACTGGAGCTGCTCTAAGGTCTCCCTGGAGCCTTCTCGTCTCCCAGCTGAACACCTTCTCTGTGCAACCAGTTCCAGTGTCTCGCCATCCTCACAGTGAAGGACTTCTTCCTACTATCTGATCTGTACATTGCTGACTATAAAGCCATCACTTCCATTCAAACCCCCACAAGACTGGACTTGCTGGCTGTGGCTAATGCAGAAACAGCAGCTGTGCATCAAGGAGTCATCACCTTTCCAGCCAGGGACTCCTTATACAACCTACCTATACCACAGCACTGCCACTGGCAATTTGGGATTAAGAAAACCCCAACCACCTATCAGCTGTGCTATTTGCTATAGGTAAGTTTAAGCTTTTTTCAGCATCGATGTAGTAATCAGCACTGCCATAGGATTAATGTGGCTGCAGCCACAATATTGGTTGAACAAGCACAAACAGTCCAGTGGAGTCTTTGGAGAACAAAAACCATGGTGTGAAACAGTGGCAACATGGAGCAAACAGATTCCTATTTAAGAGCTACAAACTCCAGTTTTAAAACTGATAACTAAAACTTCATGTGCTTTTCTATTTGCCATGAAAATGAGTCTTAAAAACCACACCATTTCAGAATGTTCTATGCTTAAATGCAACATCTGCTTCAAAGAATACAGTCTTATTTCCAGTAACAAGGGGTTTTTGGACTTAAAATACCAGTCTCTGCCTTCCCAAACAGCTCAGATGTGCACACCACAAAGGCAAAGTAACAGTGCTTATCTGTGATGTCAGAAAGTGTTTCTTCTCAAAACGAAGCATTTGTGTGTATTTAAGAGTGAAAATGTCAGTTTCCAAGTCCAATTTCAGCTTGCCAACAGTACCGACAAGCCAGAAGTACAAAGATGCCCTTACCTTCTGCTCAAATGAAGCTCCGTAGTAACCATCATTGAGACCAAAAATAATCTCATTGGGGTTTCTTGCATGTATCTGTAAGAAGAGAAGGAAAAAAATCATTTCAGTCACCTAACTGTGACTTTACGGAGCACATATAGCACAAAAGCATGGAATGCCCTGACAGTCAAAAGCAGTTTTCAGCACCTGCAATTCTAGAAGCACAGGAAGACTAAGTGAAAACGGAATTTATCCATAGAAAATGCATCTGCTTCACAGGTTTAATATGGCACTGAGTATGCTCAGCGATTCTACTGTGAAATCAGAAACAGTGGCCAGAGCATCCTTCCTATTGCTGCATTTCCAGCTGACAAAAATAAGGAGACCAGGAAACCAATCAGAGAAATAAGTCTTCAGAAAAATTAGCTTGAACATAAAGATACGTAATGATACTAAAAATGAAGGTTCTCTGGTCATAGCAGACAAAATCATGGAATCACAGTATGGTTTGGGTTGGAAAAGACCTTAAAGCTCATCCAGCTCCAACCCCTGCCACGGGCATGGACACCTTCCACTAGAGCAGCTTGCTCCAAGCCCCTGTGTCCAACCTGCCCTTGAACACTGCCAAGGATGGGGCAGCCACAGCTTCTCTGGGCACCCTGGGCCAGCACCACAGCATCCTCACAGGGAAAAGCTTCTCAGTTAATCAAAAAGCACCCACTGGAATCAGAACAAGCTGTTTGATTCAAAAGTCACCGTATTTATTTAGTGTTTTTATTATTTATATAATACAGGTTTCTTTCTGAGCCACTTTTACTATAGGCTCCACAACTCAGAACACACCTCATTTTTCACCCTTTCAAAAGGCCATGAGTAATATACAAATCCCAGAATAAAACAGATCTCAGAGTGAACTCCTCAGACTGAAGAGCTTCAATGGCTTCTCATTGCTATGTGAATGGATTAAAACTGTCACATACACAAACATTTTAATAAGAGCAAGCAGGAACAGGCCAAGGTGAATGGCTTTAACCTGTCAGAGGGGAGACTGAGATGAGCTCTTAGGCAGAAGCTCTTCCCTGTGAGGGTGCTGAGGTGCTGGCACAGGGTGCCCAGAGAAGCTGTGGCTGCCCCATCCCTGGCAGTGTTCAAGGCCAGGTTGGACACAGGGGCTTGGAGCAAGCTGCTCCA
Source organism: Amazona ochrocephala (assembly GCA_039720435.1). NCBI lineage: Eukaryota > Metazoa > Chordata > Aves > Psittaciformes > Psittacidae > Amazona > Amazona ochrocephala. The sequence goes on along the minus strand of CM077877.1, from coordinate 3,113,887 downwards.
GTGGAAGGTGTCCCTGCCCATGGCCAGGGCCTGGAACTGGATGAGCTTTAAGGTCCCTTCCAACCCAAGCCAGGCTGGAATTCTATGAAGTATACATACAATAACAACACCTTTTCCTTGAAGTGAAGAACTGCAATTTAAACCACTACCATTTGAGAGGCTCAGTCAACAGCGGTGCCTTAAAACAGTTGAGATTTAAAGCTCAGAGGTAACCTACCATGAATCTCTGCAATCAAACTTTAAAACATCAAATGCGTTCATTTCCTTTCTTAGCCTTCCATGTATTTGTTCATCCAGATATCTTGTTTCCTTCAGTAAAAAGTTGAAAATAAACTGTTTTCACATTACCTGCTGGCCCAAGTACTTCAACCCATCCAGATTGACCTTCCATTCAATCAAAAGCTGGAAGTGCTCCTTCTTGCCACCCCAGATCCTCACAACAAAGCAGGAGACAGAGGTATCGAGACGATCAGGCATTATCCCAAAGTCCAAACTCCTCCATGTCGGATTCTGTGGGTAAAGAGGGATAAAATCAACTCAAACTAAACAATGAAGGACATAGTGAAGCCCATGCTAAACATTAAATATATATATATATACATATGAATAACAAACACCAGCTATTTCAAGGTTCACACATGGCTGAAGCCAACAGGCTCTGCTGCTTCTTATCCTGTTTTCTACAGAGAATCCCTGGGTTAAAAGCTCCATGTTATAAAGTACTTCAGAAACTCAGAGTGGGCTCTGCTTCCTTCCATTATGAAATGTTGAAGAATTCACTCAGAATTGACTGATTCAGCTGAACCACATCAGGAACTTCACAAGTGGAAGTGACTTTCCAAGTTATAACTGAGCTTCTGAGTACAGTTTACGTTGCAGAAGGTAAGTTTAAAGGGCTGATCTACTCCTGAATAATTCAGTTTGCATTACTGACATGTTTGTCCACATTCTTCTTCTCCTTGACTGATGCTGATGGCAATCCTCAAATGTTGCCTCTAAGAGCTCCTCTTCATCCCAAGAGAGCAGACTTGCATCTCAAGCTTTATAAAGCCAGCATACTAAATTGCTATCATCTACACCCCTAGAACTCAGATTTGCAAACATGAGGCATTCCAAGAACTTTCACTCATATCTGATAACACAGAACTAAAGATTTATGGAACTGTTGTAACTGGCCAAGATGCAACCAAGTCAATCCAACACTACAAGTGCCAGGAGACAGATACTGACTTTAGGACTTCCACAGGCCATAAATCACAGGGTGTCCTAATACAGAAATGAGGAAGAGCTTTTCATACACACCCCCCTCCTCTGCTACACCCAGAAATGGTAACTCCTCCAAAACAAATGTGGGCACCCACCACCATCCCATGATACAACAAGCTTTTCCTTCTAGTACTTAAGCAGCTTGGAACAGGCCAACCATCCCTGAACTGGTGTTAGGCAATTTAGAGTCAGATGCCTCTGAAAAGAAGGGAGGAGCAAAGCCACCCATGAAGTATTGCAGAAGGAATACATTCATAGAGTTTTCCTAAGGAGAAGGGATATTTGGTAGCACAAAAATACCATTTTAATAAATACCCATAGACAATGTATGAAATTTGCTCAAGACATCTCTGATTTACATTTGTGACATTCCACCTCATGTTGCCTTTGGTTAGATTCCCTTTTTGTTATTCCTTGTCCTGATTTAGAACAGGCAGACCACAAAATCCTAAAGTCTCATGGAACTTGTCTCTAGCATAAGTAAGGCCTGATGATGTAGAGAGCTGCTTCTCCATCCAGGAGCTTTTTAAAGCATCTACAGCTCATGGGCTATAACTGGCACTGGTCTATCTTGTTCATGCAGGTTTTCAAACTCCTTTACCCAGTACCTGCAACATCCTCCACCCAGAGAGACATCTACCCCTCATCTGCTGTAAGAACCTCATCAGTTCTGGGTCCTTCACCGACCCAAAATGGGAAATGTAGAAACTCTAAGATGCTTTCAACTTCACTTTCTTAAAGCTATTCAAAGGATATACATGTGTATATGTGCAGGTACATGCTCCTTACACACTCCTTACTATTCACTCCCACAACAGAGAGATGTTCAAAGAAATCAGTGCAACACTGTTTGACCATCCCTTTGTTTGGGGTGTTGCAAACAGGGCCTCAGCTTCTATACCACTGCACAACCTGAGCTTCTATTGAATCTATACACCCAAAGTAACATACAAGTGCTTCTTGAATAGACATTTAAATAAAAGCACCTATTTCTGTTAACACCAAGAACAGCAAATAAAGAGATGAACTGCAAACATGGGACATACAAATCTCAGATACTGAAATGACTTAAACCAGTAAAAACACAGCTAATGGTACTTTGCCTATTTGGTGTTCTTAATATTGAAAATGAATATCTATTTTAAAGCCTAATTTGAAGTTTTCACATGAAAACATCCTGCCCTTGGAGTGCTCTATCTTGCAAGAGGACCAACAGACTTAAAACCAACACACATTCCTACTAGTCAGTAACTCACTACCCCAGCCCCTGTTAGAACAACCTGAAAAGGAGAATGGGATACTCCAACCAGAACTGAAGAGTGGAAATACACATTTAACAGTGCTGGTGTTTAGCAGAGAAATCAATCTACTGCAGTAAATACACAGTTTGTAAAAGGAAAAGTTTCAACATTAAAGTAACTTACCAGAGAATTCTTGATCACCTCACTCTTATAAAACTCTAAAGAAAAATGAGCAAAAAAAACCACCTTTAGATTAGTTTAAACATGGATATAGAACAGAAAAGCCTAAAATAAATAACAGTCATGTAAGACAAATGCTAGCGGGTCTGGTTTATCAGGAGCAGATTCATGAGGAAGACCTGGGAGTACAGGTATGCTTTGAACTAGAAGTATTCACTCACACTTCACTATCAGATGTCACCATTTGAATGTAGCATTTCACCTTTACACTCAAGATTCACTGAGGTTTTGGTTTCTGGGGTGCTCCAGTTCTTCACAATATTTGGAAGACATTGGCGAAATGACTTCTTTGTCACACCACATCTTCCTGGAGGAGTGCAGCACTCATTGCACTGCTTCCCTGAAGAGCATGAGGGACCTTGAGGTCCTTTCCAACCCTAACTATCCTATGATTCTATGACCTGTTCCAGATGCTCAGGGAGTGAAGAGCCAAATTATCCCACAGAGGTGCCAAGGACCCTGTATGAAATGGAAATAAGCAACTGCTGACACAGGGACCTTGGCTTTTCCAGCCCAAAAAGGAACTAGAAGGGGCTTCAGAGAGCTCTGGAGGCTGTGATATAGCTTTTGCACAGCATCCCTTATCCTTGGACTCCAATGGACTAAAGTTTTGATGGAGGGCAGGACAGCCCCTTACATGAGAGGCTGTAGAAGTAGTGATCAGTTAGAGGTTCAGCCAACCACAAAGTCCAGGCTGCAACCTCACGCTATATGTCCTTATGCTTCTTAAACCTTGGAGAAAAGCAAAGGTCAATTACACTTGCTGAAAATTAAGATCAGGAGAAAACCAAAATTCACCTCCAACTGTTGAGCGTATCAAAAAGGAGGTTAAAAATATAGTTTTAATAACATCTCCACAGTCAAGAACTGTAGTGGAAAGCAAAGCATTAAAGGGGAATGAGATCCAACACTCAAACGCAGCTATCAAAAGCAGAACAGATGCCTGGATGCTTCATGTCATTGGCCGACAAGTCTATTTTTGGAAAACTTTGATAAGAGAAGTGCTGGTTTCTGCTCTGTAAAGTAAGTGGTAGGCACAGGGCAGGACACTCTTCTCCCAACAAAGCAACTAAGGCTCCAAAGGCTTTAACTGTTCTGTGCTCTTGGAAGTTCCCAAGTGTCCTAAATTATCAGTGAGGGGAAAGGAGCAAAGAACAATTATAAGCTGATTTAAGACTCTACTAAATGTGTCATCTGTTTTGCTTCCTTGACTGCTAACCGAAAGCTGTTAGGAAGCGCAGGAAACTAAAGAGCTCTTCTCCACTATTTAGTGTCAGTGATGCAAATATGGCAGCGGGTCGTCAAAGCAATAAAGGGGCAGAGAATTTGTATCACAGGAACCCAAGGATTAACTAGTGAAACCCTGACTTACCTTTGTATATCTTGGTGTTATCACACAAGTGAAGAGTGAAGTATGTATCCAAGAGGCGATAGCCATTCTTGTTGATGATGTTCCGGGCAGCGATATTCCGAAGGTGGCGAAGCCGGCGCTGAAAGTGAGTAAAACAACAAAACAAAACAGATAAAGAACTCTGGAAGGGGCTGATAGCAGTGGAAGGTGTCCCTGCCCATGGCAGGGGGCTAGAACTGGATCATCTTAAGGTCCTATCCAACACAAACCATTCTATGATTCTCTGAAACTGTCTGGCCAAGCAGCAACCAGCACCTATGAGCTCAGATTAAGCAACACTGACCTATTACTCACACTTGTGTCCTGTACCCGCTTTCTGTTCCTCATGTCTAAATCACCCCAAGTAATTCGGCAGTTTCAAGTGCATATGTGAGACACGGAGCTTCAAACAGCAGCAGCACCACCCAGGTATTCTGCATCATCACATTGCAAACACTTTCAAGGCAAAGCTATGTTCAGCAAGCAAAGAGCTCCAACATAAACCAACACCTAACCCAGAGCTGGATACAGCTTCCTGAATTCACAGTAATCCTGGAAACTGTGACCACAGCCTTAAATAAAACATACCATCGAATCATATCAGAAAGTCATATCCAGATTTTCAGGGAATACGAAGGGCACAGTGGAAGCTGTGATGTCTGTCAGCTACCATCTGCTCAGATAACAAAGTCCTTTTCTCTTGGAGTGAATACACTTGAATATGGCACTAAAACCTTTAGTTTAAGTGATTTCAGCATTATGTTAGTTGGCTACAATACTGCACCTTGAATGAAAATCCTCAGACTGAGTCAGTCTCTCTCCATCCCCCGTTCTCCCTCCAAGTTCCCAACAGCTATGGCCTTAACTTTGACAAGTACTGAACATGAGCAGCAGGTCAAAGGAGGTGATGCTGCCCCTCTCCTCTGCTCTCGTGAGACCCCACTTGCAGCACCGTGTGCAGTCCTGGTGTCCTCAACATCAGAAGGACATGGAGCTGTTGGAGTAAGTCCAGAGGAGGCCACGAGGATGAGCAGGGGGTGGAGGACCTCCCATATGAAGATAGGCTGAAAACACTGAGGTTGCTCAGCCTGGAGAAGAGAAGCTGCGTGGAGGCCTCAGGGCAGCCTTCTGGTGTCTGAAGAGGGCTACAGGGATGATGGAGAGGGACTCTTCATCGGGGCTGGAGCAATAGGACAAAGGGTGATGGGTTCCAACTGAAACAGGGGAAGTTCAGGTTGGGGATAAGGCAGAAGTTCTTTGCTGTGAGGGTGCTGAGGCGCTGGCACAGGGTGACCAGAGAAGCTGTGGCTGCCTCATCCCTGGCAGTGTTCAAGGTCAGGTTGGATACAGGAGTTTGGGCGACATGGTCTAGTGTGAGGCACCCCTGCCCACAGCAGGGGGGTTGGAACTCGATCTTAAGGTCCTTTCCGTTCCTAACTACTCTATGATTACAAATTTATTGTTAAGCTTAACAGGTTAACAGACTCTCCACTCATTCTTAACTCATTTCTTAGCTGTGCTTCTTATTCTAACTCTGAAAACCCACACAGGCTTGAAACAGACTGTCATGAACCTAACACTCAGCAAACCACCCTTTCACATGTATAAAGTTCTCCCCAGATCCTTCAGTATCACATTCTCCCAATGAATCTCTCAATCTATTCTCATTCATCCACCACAAGGATGTTGACAAGCAGCTGCTTATCCTTTCCGGATAGCCACAAACCACCTACAAGACTCAAACAACTGGGTTAGTGCATTCTTTGACCACAAAGTTCATGTTACAGCATACTGATGCTTCCCAAAAGTTTCTAAGTCTGGATCCACCTTCAAAGAAACACACTCCTGAAAAGAGGATTTAAAATGCTTTTGAAACCAAAAGGCAACTTTTCTGTCTGCAGCTTGTCCTAAAAGGCTTTTATGAGAGTTGAAAGGCCATCATCAGTGTTAGAATAACAGTTATAATGACATTTTATATCACTTGGTATCACTTCAGTGATGTCTTACTTCACCTTCCTGGAAATCTTTAAGAGGAGTATTACATTTCTCCTCATGTGACAGATTCAAAACCACCAGTTTCATTCCTGCAAAGTCTGAGTTACACTAAAAACAAAGCTGAGATGGGATAACCACAAACCTCCAGGATAAACATACAATACAAGATTAAAAACACACCTGAGGGAAGGAACGGGATCCACAGGGACGGGGACAGGCTGGAGAGGTGGGACCGTGTGAACCTCATGGAGCTCAACCAGGCCAAGGGGAAGGTTCTGCCCCTGGGTCGAGGCAATCCCAGCACAAACACAGGCTGGGAGAGACTGGATGGAGCAGCCTGAGGAGAAGGACTTGGGGTGCTGGGTGAGGAGAAGCTCCCCATGACCCAGCTTCAGTGTGCGCTTGAGCCCAGAACCCCCCCATGTGCTGAGCAGCACCCCCAGAGCGTGAGCAGCAGCTCAAGGAGGGGATCCTGCCCCTCTGCTGTGCTCTGGGGAGACCCCCCCTGCAGTCCTGATCCAGCTCTGGGGCAGCAGCACAAGAGGGACATGGAGCTGTTGGAGCGAGTCCAGAGGAGGCCATGGAGCTGCTGCGAGAGCTGGAGCAGCTCTGCCATGGAGCCAGGCTGAGAGAGCTGGGCTGGGGCAGCCTGGACAAGAGAAGGCTCCTGAAGGGGAGACCTTAGAGCAGCTCCAGTGCCTAAAGGAGCTGCAGAAAAGCTGGAGAGGGGCTTTGGGCAAGGGCCTGTAGGGACTGGCCAAGGGGAATGGCTTTAACCTGCCAGAGGGGAGACTGAGATGAGCTCTTAAGCAGAAGCTCTTCCCTGGGAGGGTGCTGAGGCGCTGGCACAGGGTGCCCAGAGAAGCTGTGGCTGCCCCATCCCTGGCAGTGTTCAAGGCCAGGTTGGACACAGGGGCTTGGAGCAAGCTGCTCTAGTGGAAGGTGTCCCTGCCCATGGCAGGGGCTGGAACTGGATGAGCTTTAAGGTCCCTTCCAAACCAAACCAGTCTGGGATTCTAAAAGACAAACCCACACAAAACCACCCACAAACTTCTAAGTTGCTTCATTGCTCAACTACAAGGTGTTATTTTGTTACAGACTGGTATCAAGATTGCCGACAGAAAGATTAAGCTTCAGTTAAAAAAGCTATATGGACCTTGTACATTAGCTCAAATCTAACTTTAAAGCTGTGTAGTTTCACCGGCCATTTTTATAAGGAACTGATACACTCCTCAAGAAATGGCTTTGAACATACATTGTACTCTATAAAAAAATGATACAAGTGGTTTTATGTGCCATTTAATTATGTGTCCTTTAATTAACTGCAGTAGCACACAGATCAATCCTCTACCATGCTCATATATATACACACACACACACACACACACACATTAAATCCTTTACAACCTAAGAGCAGCTCACACAGCATCCTACAAAGACAGCAACCTTCTCCACATCTTCTTAGGACTGCAAACTAACTGTGAGCCTGGTTTAAGTAGTGTGTTACAACAAAGTAGCCCCCAAGCAAAGCCAAACATTTTCTTGTCTTTCACTACATGCAATCAGGTTTGGAAAAAGCTTTAGTCTTATAACCAACACCTGCATCTCTGGACAAGATCTGGGTCCATGTCTCCATCTTTTGTGACATCTTCGCACCCTTCAAAGTCTGGAATTGATCCTGAATTCAGAAGTCTCAGTTCTCCCAAAGCAGCTGGAAGAGGAATGGTACATTCAGGGCTGTGAGACCACAGCACAGTTCAGGACTCAGAATGCAACAGGTAATGAATGTCTATTTAAATCTCCAACTTAGTCATCCTTCTCCTCCTCCCTTCTGTCCCATACTTGTCCATTTAGCCCAGATGATAGGGAACAAGCTTCCAGTTAATGGACAATTCTCTTGTTCACATTATTTAATATTAGGTCATGACAACAGAGAGACTTGGATCCTGAAAATAAACCTCCCTACACTGTCCTGATATTATACTGCAGAATTCAGACCTCCTCAGAACTCTACAGAGGCCGCATTCATAGTAACCTCCGTCACTAACCTCTCCCGACCATAGATAATCAGCTGTAGCCAGGACACCATCAGCTAAAGATATACCCAAAAGACAATTCAAATAGGCTCTAAAATACTTCATCAAGGATTTACAGCTGCTCTGTGACAAACTAAGTATTATTTAAGGGTATTTTCAAACCCTTATTAAATGTATTTTATATCATTTTTGCTCAAGATGTTGTAAATTCAGGTCTCGTCAGCATCAACCAAATTCCCTGCTGACAGCCTCCATTGCCTACTTGCACCACTGCAAATAAGTGCAAGTTATTTGTACCACCAAAAAGGAGCACTTGTGCAGCTGCTCCATGAATCACACTGGGGAACCGAGCTGGATGAAAACTCACCACAGCTCTTCTGCTGGGCTGGTTTCATGAGAGCAGTTCCTCAATGTGGTTCTCCATGTGGCTGCAGAAGCAGCCGTGCTGATGCAAGAGGGACAGAGCAGCAGCCAAAGTCAAACAGGACTGGCTGGAGCAGCTCTGCTCTGGAGCCAGGCTGAGAGCTGGGCTGGGTCAGCCTGGGGAAGAGAAGGTTCCTTAAGGGGAGACCTTAGAGCAGTTCCAGTGCCTAAAGGGGCTCCAGGAAAGCTGGAGAGGGGCTTTGGCCAAGGGCCTGTAAGGACAAGGAATGTGAAATATGTGCTGAGCTTCTTCCAGAAGTCAGTGGTCTCTTATTCAAGAAAAGCACTTGGTTTTCATAGAATGACAGAATAGTTCGGGTCACAAACGACCTTAAGATCATGCAGCTCCAACCCCCCTGCCATGGCAGGAACGCCTCACACTAGACCATGTCACTCCAGGCTCTGTCCAACCTGGCCTTGAACACTGCCAGGGATGGAGCATTCACCATGTCTCTGGGCACCCTGTGCCAGGGCCTCAGCACTCTCACAGGGAAGAGCTTCTTCCTTATATGTAACCTGAACTTCCCCTGTTTCAGTTGGAACCCATCACCCCTTGTCCTATCACTACACCATTCTGAAGATCTTGTTTGACGTACCTGCTGTTTCCATTCCGTGTCTTCCTGGGAACATCTCCAGATTTACCACAGGCCATCCACAACTGAGACTGCTGCAGAATAAAGTATTTTGCTCGACAACCTTGTTAATACTTTGCTTTTCCATTCAATGATCCCAGAACTCTAAACCTCCGAAGACCTGGTAGATACAAAGGACTGAAGCTGCCTGGTCCCTTCATGCTTTAGTTCCCCCAACAGGAAGATAGCATCGTCTTCCACTACCTCTGCCCAAAACACCACCTTCTGCATCAGACACTTGTTTCCACGCAATGTTTTCGGGTGCATTTCTGCTGTCTCACAGTGAGAATCAGAGAATTTAACCATGGAAAAGCTGGCAAAACAATAAGTTAATTTGAAACTTGTGCAAGTTACCTCTCATTTCTCTCACTATATCTGCACAGATGTGCTCAGCACAAAAGCAGGACAAAGCAGACAGACTGCGGTTTCTTGGTGGCTCCAACTGACCCAAACACCACTCTTTGCTTCCTTCCAGCTCTGAGGAACTTGGATAACAATGTATTCACTGGGTTTGTTTGTCTAACAATGGGGTACCATTAATAAAAATCACTGCAGAGATGAAGGGGGAAAGGAAGAAACTGAAGAAGAGGTAATGAGTCAAAACAAGAAAGAGAAGTGTGCTGCTGTTAACATAAGGTCTGGCCTCTTCGTGAAACCACAAGAGAACAGTGACTACCTCCGATAGCCTTAAGTATTCATGGAATTCCCTAATGATTTCTTCAAGGTCATCTAATGGGCAGCAAAACCAAGCACTGGGAGTTCTGACTGCTCTTCCATCTCAACCACTTTGTTATTCTCTTACAAGAATCAGATGACCCTGGGAAAGAAATCATAATGTAAGAAAACCCGACTGTATGAGAACTCAGCCAAGCACCATTTTCCCCCATTTCCCATTCTCACTGCTGATCTACCACACTTACCAAGCAGCTCAGACCCCAGGAATTGTGAGGATCAGGTTATTAATATCATAGAATCCCAGCCTGGTTTGGGTTGGGAGAGACCTTAAACCTCACCCAGTTCCAACCCCCTACCACAGGCAGGGACACCTTCCACTAGAGCAGCTTGCTCCAAGCCCCTGGGTCCAACCTGGCTTTGAATACTGCCAGGGATGGGGAAGTCACAGCTTCTCTGGGCACTCTGTGCCAGCACCCTCACAGGGAAGAGCTTGTGCCTAAGGGGTCATCTCAGCCTCCCCTCTGGCAGCTTAAAGCCATCCCTCCTTGTCCTTATCCCTGCTTGCTTTAATAAAATGCTCACTTTGGCCTAGTACATTTCATATTTTGACACAGATTCTGGTTTTTGAGCTAGAGCTTTCATCTTTAAGAACAGAGAAAAACCCACAACCCCTCAGCCTGACATGCAGAACCCCCTGTTTCTCTATGACTTAGGACAAATACACAGAGACCCCAAGAGCTGGCCTTGCAGGCCAGTTCTGTTACGTTTGAAACAAGCAGGTTTGTTGTAGTAACATCTCTGTTGGTAACTAATCTTTGCTCCCTGCTTTAATGCTGAAATAGTTGAAAGGATTTTGCTTAAATTCTTCCAGAGCTATTGTGGGTTATAAAGAAGCAGGCTAGAAAATTCATGTGAAAGCCAGGTAAAAGCACAATATGTACCAGCTTGTGAAGAGGTCAGAGCTGATCCTGACCTGAAAAGAATTTATGGAACAGTCTCCATTAAAACAGTCAGGAAGCAGCATTCTGAAAAGCAGAGGTGATGTCCAGAGACCATGTCTTCATAAGGGGGATGAAGCACCTCCCGTACGAAGACAGGCTGTGAAAATTGGGGCTGTTCAGCCTGGAGAAGAGAAGCTGCATAGAAGCTTTCACAAGGGATGGTGACTCCGGCCCTGCCCTGGGCAGTTCCAATGCCTGAGCATCCTCTGGGGAAGGAATTGTTCCTCAGCTCCATCTAAACCTGCTCTGGTGCAGCTTGAGGCCATTTCCTCTTGTCCCATCCCTTGTTCCTTGGGAGCAGAGCCCAGCCCCCTCCTGGCTCCATCCTCCTCTCAGGCAGTTGTAGGGAGCAATAAGGTCCCCCTGAGCCTTCTCCAGACTGAACCCCCCAGGTCCTTCAGTCGTTGCCCATCACACTGTGCTCCAGACATCCATACACCTGCTTACTTACACAACTTACTGCACTGAGAGGTTCAACAAGGATAGTCAGCCAACAGAAGATGTTGTCTGAAAAGCATCGAGTCTTCCCTAATTCATATAAGGAGAAAGTGAAAGAGGAAGAATAAGGAACATCTCCAATTTGACACGGCCCATGCAGAAGTGTAATTATTCCCCAGCTACTTGAATGCGAAGCAGCCTTCATGAGCTCAACCCAGAGTTGAAGAATGCAATGTGTGAAGCTGATGTTACAGCTAAAAGCATGTCTATGGCACGACCTGCTCCTTAAACCAAGAAAATAATTAAGATTACTAATTATAGAAATGAGAAAACTAAAATGGAGACATACATATATATTACTCCTAGAAGTAGATACATCCTTTAGTCCATCTTTCCTCACATAGTTTACTAGCTAGCTCACTAAACACTTTCCTCACTAAGGAACTGAATTTATACCAGGAAGCAACTCAGAACTCTACGTCATTGCTCTTAAGTAGTAGTTAAGAGCTGGTAACTGCTCAGCAGGGACAAGAAACCTTCTCTTTGTCCACCATAATCATACAGAACACCTACACTGCTGTTTTTAGAGCTCAGAACCAATGAGACAACCAAGACCAAGAGTGACCTTCAAAGCAAGCCCACAGTGTTCACACTCTTCACTTCCTCATCCTCTTCCTTCTTTACACATTCAAAATGTGTGGTCAATGCTGCAGAAAGACTGAAAGAGCCTGTTATTTAAAACATAAGGTGGAACAGGTACAGAAGACAGCTTAGGATACGAACAGGATAGCTTTTGAAAGACTCCCAACACAATATACTTCAATGTAATGTTAGTAGGAGGGGTTTAAAAGCCAAGTCATAAGCCCATGCCGGGACCAAGGCAGATGAAGCAGTGTGTATTGTTTCAACAGCTGTGTTTGGTTATGGTCAGTACAACATCAAGAGGGACACACCAAGAGCTGGCAGCCACCACCACCCTGAAGGATAAAAACTGTCAGCACACCCTAAAAGAACTTGCTCTAAACTAGGGTTAAGAAAATCTGAACTGACTGTTTTGACAGACAAAGCTCCTCTTGCAGGGTGTTTAGATAAGATACAAATAACAAGGAACAAGATACAGTCTTTCCATCCTAAACCAAGACCTTTTAGAAATACCATCTTTCCTTAAATGAGGTTTTCCTTTGAGTTGGTCTAAATAAATATTTACTCACATGCAAGATTAAAGACTAGAACTGCAACTGCTTCTTTGGCACAAATTTTGAACTACACCATGGGGTAGAAAAAAGAACATCAGGGTGCAAGCTCCACCTCATTAATAACATTCTGTAGAAGCCTCTTCACATGTTAAGAAGGCTCTTAACATCACCTTGGGTGAGAGAGCATTAGTCTGTATTAGCTGTGGGAATGAACTGAGAATAGCAGTCGAGCAATGGAAATCAAGATGTTGCTCAGAGGGAAGGACCCAAAAAGTAAACAGGGTCTTCTGGGATAAAGCATCAACAAAATCAAAGCAAAGGCACTTTTGACCTTAAGGAACCACTTGATTTTAAGGATGCACCAAGCTGCACAAGCAAACAGTGTTCGCTGATTAACATCTTGAAGCGTATTAATGTTTATCATGTTACTGGATAACAAACCAAGGGCAAACAGGAAACCCCTCTCATCATAAGGAATGCGTCTTTAGTTACCAGCTACCAACCCTTCCTTCAGTTAAGGATATTTCCTAACCCCCCACAAATCTCCTGAATAAAGCATCAAAGCCGATTTGCTACAGCTTTCTGACTGAGCAAGGCCTGACTTAATCACAGAATCCCAGCTTGGTTTGAGTTGGAAACAACCTTAAGGCTCCCTCCAGCTCCAAACCTGCCACGGGCAGGGACACCTTTCACTAGAGCAGCTTGCTCCAAAGCCCCTGTGTCCAACCTGGCCTTGAACACTGCCAGCGATGGAGCATTCACAACTTCCCTGGGCAACCCATTCCAGTGCCTCACCACCCTTACAGTAAAGAACTTCTTCCTCATATCCAATCTAAACTTCCCCTGTTTCAGTTTGAACCTGTTACCCCTTGTCCTATCACTACAGTCCCTAATGAAGATTCACACCCCAGCATTCCTACAGCCCCCCTTTAGACACTGGAAGGCTGCTCTGAGGTCTCCACGCAGCCTTCTCATCTCCAGCCTGAACAGGCCCAATGCTCTCAGCCTGTCCCCATACAGGAGGCGCTCCAGCCCTGATCATCCTCATGGCCTCCTCTGGACTTGCTCCAACAGCTCCATGTCCTTCTTATGTTGGAGACACTAGAACTGTACGCATACTCCAAGTGCGTACACAGTACTCCAACTATCAACAGATCAGGCAGTCTGTGAAACACGCTTTCATTCCTTAAAGGAAATACAGGGAGGTTGGAACTAGGGGATCTTACATCTTAAGGTTCTTTCCAACCCTAACTATTCTACAATTCCATATATAGTGCAGACAGCAAAAACTGACCCCCAGATTATTACCCAACCTTTCGGGCTACAATTGCTATTTTACAGTAACTTCAACAACTGTTTCCTCCTGATTGCCTCTAACAAACTCTATAGAATCATAGAATGGTTAGGCTTGGAAAGGACCTTAAGAATATCCAGTTCCAACCCCCCTGCCATGGGCAGGGACACCTCACACTAAACCATGGCACCCAAGGCTCTGTCCAACCCAGCCTTGAACACCACCGGGGATGGAGCATTCACAACTTCCTTGGGCCTCACCACCCTCACAGTAAAGAACTTCCTCCATATACCCTATCTGAACTTCTCCTGTTTCCCTTACCCCTTGTCCTATCATTACAGTCCCTAAATTGCTGCCCTCCAGAGCAAATTTGTGACAGGCAAGAATTTCACCTGTTGTGCAGGCCTCACAAGGTGGCAAAATAAAGCCCCTAAGCTATTACCTCATTTCTACAGACTATTTTCTCTAAAACTATGCATTTGTTTCTTTAAACAGCCGATCTTCTCACAACAGAAAGCTTTTAATCTGAGTTTATCCAGTGTTTTCTGCCATATATAGACATTGATACAATTGTAGATCACCAGGTCAACCCTTCATTCCAGTGGTTAAAGACAGTGCATGCCAACGAGAAGTGAAAGCAGTATTCAACTACAACACTTTCCAGCCACTACTCTGATTTCCCCCAGCAGATTTAGTAGGAAAGGGGAAGTAAAATATTTAAGAGTCAGTCTTTGTTTTCATATTACTCAGTGGAATGTACAACAATAGGTATATAAAACTATTTCAGACAAGAAGATGTTCTTCTCACACTGATTTAGATGAAAATCTAGTTCAGATGCAGCCTAGAGCCATGGTAGATTTCTTCACTTCTACATACAAAATCTCTCAAACTCATTTGCCAGAGCACTTAAAATCACCCATTTCTGCCACGTTACCCACTCTGCTGTGAGTGGTTTGCATTCTTAGAGCAAATAACTATGAAATTTTAGCCTTGTTGTAATTCACCCATATTCTTCTCCTGTCCCTTTACCTCTAACTCGCATGGATCACCCCAAGTGTCCAAGGTACTGGATTACCACTTCCAACTGCTGAAAATATGGGTTTATTTATTGTTGAAACCTGGAAGTACTACAATCAGAAGCACAACTTCTTATTCACCTTGGGAAGCTCTTTCCAGAAGTATTTTCAAAAGGAAAAACATCTTTTGCTTTCAAGTTCACTTGACTTAGGCATCACAGAAACATGGTGGGATGGCACCTATGACTGGTGTGCTGGAATGGAAGGTTACCGGCTCTTTAGGAAAGACAGGCCTGGCAGACGGGGAGGGGGAGTTGCTATTTATGTTAGGGATAGGCTAGAGAGTATGGAACTCTGTCTGGGGACAGGTGAGCAGTCGACAGAGAGTTTGTGGGTCAGGGTTAAAGGGAGAACAGCGATGGGTGACATTATTGTGGGGATCTGTTACAGACCGCCTGACCAAGGGGACTTGCTGGACGAAGCGCTCCATAGGCAGATAGGAGCAGCCTCACGCTTGCAGGCCCTTGTTCTCATGGGAGACTTCAACCACCCTGATATCTGTTGGAGGGATGGTACGGCCCGGCACAAGCAATCCAGAAGGTTCCTTGATTGCGTGGAAGACAACTTCCTTCTGCAAGTAATAGAGGAGCCGACAAGGAGAGGTGCCATGCTTGACCTCGTCCTCACCAACAGGGAAGGGCTGGTTGGGAATGTAACGCTCCAGGGCAGCCTTGATTGCAGCGATCATGAGATGGTTGAGTTTGAGATCCTCAGGACAGTGAGAAGAGCGTGCAGCAAGCTCACTGCCCTGGACTTCAAGAGAGCAGACTTTGGCCTCTTCAGGAACCTGCTCAGTAAGGTTCCATGGGATACAGCCCTAGAGGGCAGGGGGGCCCAAGGCTGTTGGTTGATATTCAAGGATCAACTGCTGCAAGCTCAGGAGCGGTGCATCCCAACTAGAAGGAAGTTCAGCAGGAGGGCCAGGAGACCTCCTTGGATGGATAAGGAGCTGCTGAGCAAAATTCGAAAGAAAAAAGAGGCTTATAAAAGGTGGAAACAAGGTCAGGCGGCCTGGGAAGAATACAGGGATGTTGTCCGGGAAGCTAGGGACCAGGTTAGGAAAGCTAAGGCCCACTTAGAATTAAACTTGGCTAGGGATGTTAAGGATAACAGGAAGGGATTTTATAGGTACATTGCCAATAAAAGACAGGTTAGGGACACCGTGGGCCCTCTCCAGAAGCTATCGGGAGAACTGGCTACCCTGGATTTGGAGAAGGCTGAGGTTCTTAATGACTTCTTTGCCTCAGTCTTTACGGGCAAATGCTCTGTCCACACCACCCAAGTCTTGGAAGGCAGACGCGGGGACGGTGAGGGTGGGGACCCTGGGCCCACTGTGGGGGAGGATCTTGTTCGGGACCACCTTAGGAACCTGAATGTATACAAGTCCATGGGACCGGATGAAATCCATCCAAGGGTCCTGAAGGAGCTGGCAAATGAAGTTGCTAAGCCACTGTCCATCATATTTGAAAAATCCTGGCAGTCAGGTGAAGTTCCCGATGACTGGAAAAAGGCAAATATAACCCCCATTTTTAAGAAGGGAAAAATGGATGACCCAGGGAATTACAGACCAGTCAGTCTCACCTCTGTGCCTGGCAAAATCTTGGGAGCGGATTATCCTGGAAGGCATGCTGAGGCACATGAAAACCAACAAGGTGCTTGGTAACACCCAGCATGGCTTCACTAAGGGGAAATCCTGCCTGACCAATCTGGTGACCTTCTATGAAGGGGCTACGGAACTGATGGACAGGGGCAGAGCAGTTGATGTCATCTACCTGGACTTGTGTAAAGCCTTTGACACTGTCTCCCATGACATCCTTCTCTCTAAGTTGGAGAGACATCAATTTGATAGGTGGACCACTCGGTGGATAAAGAACTGGCTGGATGGCCGCACGCAAAGAGTAGTGCTCAGTGGCTCAGTGTCCAGCTGGAGACCAGTAACGAGTGGTGTCCCCCAGGGATCGGTGTTGGGACCGCTCTTGTTCAACATCTTTGTGGGTGACATGGACAGTGGGATTGAGTGCGCCCTCAGCAAGTTTGCCGATGACACCAAGCTGTGTGGTTCGGTTGATAAGTTGGAGGGAAGGAATGCCATCCAGAGGGACCTTGACACGCTTGTGAGGTGGGCTGATGCCAACCTGATGAAGTTCAACCATGCTAAATGCAAAGTCCTACACCTGGGTCGGAGCAATGCCAGGCACAGCTACAGATTGGGCGGGGAGGAGATTGAGAGCAGCCCTGCAGAGAAGGACTTGGGGGTGTGGGTTGATGAAAAAATGAACATGAGCCGGCTTCAGTGTGCGCTTGCAGCCCAGAAGGCCAACCGTATTCTGGGCTGCATCAAAAGGAGTGTGACCAGCAGGTCGAGGGAGGTGATCCTGCCCCTCTGCTCTGCTCTCGTGAGACCTCACTTGGAGTATTGCGTGCAGTTCTGGGGTCCTCAACATAAAAAGGACATGGAAGTGTTAGAACAAGTCCAGAGGAGGGCCACGAAAATGATCAGGGGACTGGAGCACCTCTCGTATGAAGATAGGCTGAGAAAGTTGGGGCTGTTCAGCCTGGAGAAGAGAAGGCTGCGTGGAGACCTCAGAGCAGCCTTCCAATACCTGAAGGGGGCCTACAGGGATGCTGGGGAGGGACTCTTCATTAGGGACTGTGGTGAGAGGACAAGGGGTAATGGGTTTAAACTTAAACAGGGGAGGTTTAGATTGGATCTGAGGAAGAAATTCTTTACTGTGAGGGTGGTGGGGCCCTGGAATGGGTTGCCCAGGGAAGTTGTGAATGCTTCATCCCTGGCGGCGTTCAAGGTGGGGTTGGACATAGCCTTGGATGGCATGGTTTAGTGGGAGGTGTCCCTGCCCATGGCGGGGGGGTTGGAACTCGATGATCTTGAGGTCCTTTCCAGCCCTTACTATTCTGTGATTCTGTGACTTACGAGCATTCCTTTGTATCCTGGGATCAAACAAGGCAGCAATGCCAGTTCCCTGAAGCAGAGATGTTAAGCTCATGGTATTACTAAAATCCCAAGAGGTCAAAGACTGCTAAATGCTTAGTAGATACTGTTTCTTTAAAGGTCTTGTACAATAAATCATTCCATACATCTTACAGAATAGACAGAATTTTCACTTCTATAGTCACAGAATCATAGAAGGGTTTGGGTTGGAAAAGACCTTGAGATCATCCAGTTCCAACCCCCTGCCATGGGCAGGGACACCTCACACTAAACCATGTCACCGAAGGCTCTGTCCAGCTTGGCCTTGAACACTGCCAGGGATAGAGCATTTACCACAAAATTAAACCACTTCCTAAGAGCTCATCTCAGTCTCCCCTCTGGCAGCTTAAAGCCATTCCCCTTGGATTGGCCCTACAGCCCTTGTCCAAAGCCCCTCTCCAGCTTTCCTGAAGCCCCTTTAGGCACTAGAGCCTAGACCTCTAAGGTAAGCCCTTAAGGACCCTTCTCTTCTCCAGGCTGATCCAGCCCTGCTCTCTCAGCCTGGCTCCAGAGCAGAGCTGCTCCAGCATCTCCATGGCCTCCTCTGGCCTCGCTCTAACAGCTCCACGTCCCTCTTGTGCTGCTGCCCCAGAGCTGGATCAGGACTGCAGGGGGTTCTCCCCAGAGCACAGCAGAGGGGCAGGATCCCCTTCCTCAACCTGATGGTTCTTTTTCTTCTTCACTGCTCCCTAATCACTCATTACAAACTGCACCACTGAAGCTGTTTGTACAACAGTTACATGTTCTAGTTTGAGGGTCTTCAAACACTGTCTCTCAGTTCATTAAGAGCCTCAGTCTCTTCCATGTTGGAATTACTATTAAAAGCTTATCAGCTTCAGCATAAAGCAAAAGCTTAAAGTGCTGGGGCAGCGCTCTAACGTTCATGAAGATGTGCTTTCCTGCCTCTAGACAACCACACATGACATCTGGTTTGGTCAGCAATTGGCACAGTAACATTCAACAGATCATTTGACTGCAGCATGACTGTCTTGATGTTAAGACTGCATTTTTTGTCCAACTCCTTCCATCTAGAATAGAAGAGCATGAAAGGTCTGGCTCCCGTAACACCCATTGCTTTGTCCTGCTTATGGCGAGAGGCCTGAAAGGTTTGAGCAGTTAGAAATCCGTAAGTTATCATGACACTCCTGGCCTTCTTGCATCAAGGAACTAGGAGGAGATAACGCTAAAGAATCCATCTCTCCTTTAAAGTGTAATTATTTCAGTTCTGTTAGACCCACTTTCAGCACAGGAAAACTACATCCTGGCACAATTAGGGATATAAATTGGAATTCTATGCTTAACTAGATCCATTTCTTTACAGCCATATCCTCTATTTCTCCCGCTTTAAATGTAGAAGACAACAGGAAAAGGAATTCTCAGGCCAGGTCATCTAGTCACCAAGGAACAAGTTAAAGAATAAGCTAGTCAGACACAAGCAAAAGGGTTTGCACATGACTTTTCACTCCTGAGCTTTTCTTTCTAACCAATGTGAATTTCACTGGCACTATTAAATCCAGACTAAACACAAATAATACCCTCAATACCTCAGTCTTTAACAAGTCCCTTCAGTCATTACAAGCCCTCACCCTAAGTCCACATTGAGAAGTTGGTCTTTAAGAAGTTTTATAGCCATGACTCAGACCATCTTTACTCATTCTTATTGTCAAGAAATGCAGCACTGGGTGTTCTAGAGAAAACTGCTTACTGAGACAAAGTACTGAGCTGATTTCTGTGCTGGCAGGTAGCAAACGATCCCCTTGTGTTACATAGCACCACGTTCATCAGCCAGATCATTGCATTATCGAAGTGGTACAACAGACTGGAATGACTTTTCCATTCTTTTCCACCATTCTGCAGTGAAACACCTCTAGGGTGATTCCCCCTTTGAGGTATCTCACAACTCAGTAACAGACGTTTAAGCCCAGATAATACAGTGAAAGAGGATGATCTGTTATCAGCATCTTCAACTGTAACTTTGGAGCTGGTTGATTTGATTGCAAGCACTGACACAGATACCTCAGCACATGGGGTCCTTGTATTTGCAGAGCACACAGCAAAACAATACCTCGGACTGTCACAGCCTTCCACTTGCTACAATTAACATCTCTGCAGCACACATAGAAGCATTCTAGACAGCTTTAACTAAATATTTACTAGGCTGGAACATCCTATAATTGCTGATTCAGTTTCTGCTCCTACAAAAGTTCCTGCTCCTCGGAAAGAAAATAAAAAGGCTGTGTTTTGGTCTCACTTTCACAAACGGAGCCCAATGACTAATAACTGAGGCTTCTCTCCCTGCAGCCTTCACTTGGGTCTTGCACAAGCCTGGGAAAGAATAAAAGCAAGAATTCAGCAGGGAAAAGGCCACACTTGATCCCCTGAACTGCTCCCTGTAAAGTCCATCCAAAGCAGCAGTCATGTGTGTGTGCATTAACATAGAACAGACCCACATTTTAAAGTGAATACATGCTCTCAAATCAGGGTCAATACTTGCACAGCTCCAGTGGCCAAGAGTCATCTCCATTCCCTCTTTTTGGATGCATGGTAAATCATGTTTAGCTGTGGAGCAGTTGTATCATCAAGTTGGTACCTATTGATTTTTCCTCTAGTAATTCTTCATTTTCACACCTTGTAACACTTAGCTCAAGTAACTCAGTGTCTACTCCTTAATAACATCGACTGCACAGAGGCAGTGAACCACAGCTTCAAGCAGAGTCACATCTGACACTGCTCTTACAGAAAAGGAAGCTTTCCTAAGGAATTATCCCCCTCTCCACCACAACCACTTAAGCTCCCATGCAATAAAAGTCCCTGCATGCAAGAGGGGAAAGGGCACAGACTTAGGCTGACAGAGATTGCTAAAGCCTCACGCAGAGCCTCCACTTCCTCACTTAACCTTGCTCCCAACCCTCTCCAAAATTAAAACATGGGATGCCTGCCCAGTAAACCAAAAGCCAACTCTCAGCAAACAGGAAAAACAAAGTTAGCTGAAGGAAGGATGTGATGGGGAGGGAACACTTCATCACTTTCCACAATGCACTGCATGCTGTACCCATGCTTACCCCCCCTACCTGGTTAAGAGCCAGTGCAGGAGAGGAGAGGGCAGCGCAGCTGCTCCAGCCTCATCAGCTTAAACCCAGTTTATCTGGCTGTTATCTGTGCTGCAGCTCCCAGCTTCAGTAGCACCCAGCACCTCCATGGGCATAGAGCAGCCTCTTAGGGTGCGCGGACCCCCCCCTTAACTCTCAGTACAGGCAGGAGAGGGGCACAGACCCTGCCCGATGCAAAGGGGAGCTCCCCCATTACCTTCCTACCAGCCCAAGAGATGGGTGCTCAGAAACTCCTGCCCCATGGACCCTCCTTCCGTCAGTGCAGGGGAACAACTCCCTTCACACCTCAGGGAGTACCTCTCCCCTTTCAACAACAGAGCACCCCACATGTCAGGGCACCCCATAGCTTAGGGAGCACCTCCCCTACACCTCAGGGCACCCCACACCACAGGGGGAACCCCCTTAAACTCAAAGGGCACCCAAAACACACCTGAGGGCACCCCATACCTCAGGGAGCACCCCCCTTTTGCTTCAGGGCTCCCTATACCTCAGAAAGACACCCTCCATACACCTCAGGGCACCCTACACAATAGGGATAAGCCCCCCCTTCAACCTCAAGGTACCCCATAACTCAGAGAGACCACCCTATACCTCAGGGCACCCCATACCTTAGGCAGCACCCCCCTTTCACCTTAGGGCACCCCACACCCAAGGAAGGACCCCCTACACCCCATACCTCAGGGAGCATCCCCCTCCATACCCGAGATACCCTCTCCTACACCTCAGGGCACCCTATACCTCAGACAAACTCCCCACACACACCTCAGTGAGCACCCCTTAACCTCAGGGCACCCCATACCTCAGACCCCACACACACACCTCAGCGAGCACCCCTTCACCTCAGGGGACCCTACACGTCAGACAGACCCACACACACCTCAGTGAGCATCCCTTCACCAAAGGGCACCCACACCTGAAGGAGCACCCCATACCCCGGGGAGCATCCCGCACCTCCGCGCGCACCCCCTTCACCTCAGCGCCCGTCCCCGGGCCGAGGCTCCGCCGTACCTGCTGCGAGGGCAGCTCCACATGCAGGGCCCGGGTAGCGGACCCCGGCGGTAAGGCGGCGGGGCCGGCGGCCGAGCTCATTCTCACGGCACGGCAACGGCCGGGCAGCGCCTGCGCATGGGCCCCAGGGGCCGCTGCTCCCGCCGGGCGCGCAAGGGTTAATGGCGGCAGCACCACCGGCCCGAGCCGTTCGCTACGGAGCCATATTACCGCAGTGCTGAGGGGCGGGACGGAGGGGGCGTCTCGCTCTCTCATTGGTCCGCGTCCCAAGGAGGCGGGAGCTTGTGTGCATCTTCGAGATGCTATTGGCTAAAAGGGATGTCAATCACCGCGGCCTGCGTCAAACCTTTGGGGAGGGAGCCAGTTCCGATTGGACAGTTGACTTCCGGAAGGCGGGACGGCGGCTGGAGGCGCTGCTGGTGATTGGAGGGCGGCCTGAAGGAGCGGCTGGTGATTGGAGGGCGGCCTGAAGGCGCAGCTGGTGATTGGAGCAGAGTGGGGTTGATTGGCACCTCTCGGCCTCCGTCACGTGTGGGGGAGCTGTTTGCATCACGTGGCGGGACGAAAATATTTTGCTGGGTGGGTGCGAAGGGAGGGGGAGCTGTTGTTATGGCAACGGGGAGAGGGCGGGGCCTGTTGTTATGGCAACGGGGAGCGGGGAGGGGCCCATCGCCAGGGCAACGGGGAGCGGGCGGTGCCTGTCGTCATGGCAACAGGGAGCGGGCGGAGCTCGCAGCGGGCTGGGCGCTGATGAGGGACGGGCGGGTGAGGGACGGGCGGGCTCTCATGTCTCGGTACGCGGCCCCATACCGTGTCAGCCTGTCCCGCGTTATGTCAGCCTGCTCCACACAGCACCAGTCTCCCCCGCAGAAGACCGATCTGCCCGCATCAGGCCAACCTCCCTCCTGTGTTGAGGTTCAACAGGGCTCAGCGTCCTGCATACCAATCCACTGCAACCCTCCAGGCTTGGGGAATTGTGCCTGGGAACTGCTCATGGAAAAGGCCCCGGGGGTGCTGATTGATGGGACTGAACATGAGCAGCTTGTGCCCAGGCAGCCAGGAAGCCACCAGCCTCTTGTCCTGGGTCAGCACCAGGGCAGCAGGGCCAGGGCAGGGATTGTGCCCCTGCACTGGGCACTGGTGAGGCCGCACCTCGGATCCTGTGTTCAGCTCTGGGCCCCTCACTACAGGAGAGACATTGAGGTGCTGGAGTGGGGGCAGAGAAGGGCAATGGAGCTGGTGCAGGGCCTGGAGCACAGAGTGATGGGGAAGGGCTGAGGGACCTGGGGGGTTCAGATGGAGAAGAGAAGGCTCAGGGGGGACCTGATGGCTCCCTACAACTGCCTGAGAGGAGGATGGAGCCAGGAGGGGGCTGCGCTCTGCTCCCAAGGAACAAGGGATGGGCCAAGAGGAAGCGGCCTCAAGCTGCACCAGGGCAGGTTTAGATGGAGCTGAGGAACAATTCCTGGCCCAAAGGGTGCTCAGGCATTGGAACTGCCCAGGGCAGGGCTGCAGTCACCATCCCTGCAAGTGTTCACACGCCGTGGAGATGAGGCCTCAGTGCCATGGGTCAGTGGTGGCCTTGGCAGTGCTGGGAATGGTTGGACTGGGTGGGCTTAAAGGGCTTTTCCAACCTGGCTGATGCTGTGATTCTATGGTTCTATATGAGCCAATCTGCCCCACGTTTACCTGCCTCACACCATGTGAGCCTGCACCAGGACAAGTCAACCTGCCACTCAAAACATCAACCTGCCCCCTATCACACCAACATGCCCCACAGCAGACCAATCTGCCCCGCATCGGCCAACCCGCTTCATATCGCACCAGCCAGCCCCACAAAATACCGACATGCACCCTAACAACCCAACCTTCCCCTCTCCATGCCAACCAACCCAACATTACACAAACCCATCCCACATCACACCAACCCTCCTCACACCATGACAACCAATGCCACATCACACCAACCCACCCCACACAATGCCAACCCCCCCCACGTTGCACCAACCCATTCCACATCACAGCAACCCACCCCACATCCCACTAGCGCACCCCACATCAGGCCAACCCCACTGCCAACACACACCAAGGTCCAACACAGACACCTCTCTATCATGGAATCATACAATCACAGAACAGTCAGGGTTGGAAAGGACCTTAAGATCATCCAGTTCCAACCCCCTGCCATGGGCAGGGACACCTCACACTAAACCATGGCACCCAAGGCTACGTCCAACCCGGCCTTGAACACCACCAGGGATGGAGCATTCACAACTTCCCTGGGCAACCCATTCCAGTGCCTCAGCACCCTCACAGTAAAGAACTTCTTCCTCATATCCAATCTACACTTCCCCTGTTTCAGTTTGAACCCGTTACCCCTTGTCCTATCACTACAGTCCCTCATGAAGAGTCCCTCCCCAGCACCCCTATAGGCCCCTTTCAGATACTGAAAGGCTGCTATGAGATCTCCACGCAGCCTTCTCTTCTCCAGGCTGAACAGCCCCAACTTTCTCCTCCTATCTCCATACAGGAGATGCTCCAGTCCCTGATCATCCTCGTGGCCTCCTCTGCACTTGTTCCAACAGTTCCATGTCCTTTTGATGTTGAGGACCCCAGAACTGCGCACAATACTCCAAGTGAGGTCTCACAGAGCAGAGCATAGGATCAGGATCACCTCCCTCGACCTGCTGGTCACGCTCCACCTCCATCATCCCCACAAAATCCTCCATCATCCACCTCCATCCCACCCCACTCCAACCCACCCCACATCCCACCAGCACACCCCATATCAGGCCAACCCCAATGGTCCACCCCACCGAGGTCCAACACCATCACCCCTCCATCCCACCCCACGCAGGTACCATGCACCCTGTGCAGAAGGACCATCCCCACGTACCATACCGCACTGGGAGCGCCAGTCCCGTCCCCGTGCCCTGCCGGTGCCACCAATCACAGCGACGCTCTGCAGCGCTTGCCCAGCATAAGTGGCCATGCTGGAGACGCTGGTCCCCATCCCACTGCAGTGCAGAGGCACCGGATCCTGCACCGCCGGGAACGCCCGTCCCACCACTCCAGCACTGGGAACGCCTGCCCCGGCGCGTGCCGCAGCACTGGAAATGCCTGTTCCCACCGGGATGGGTGGGTCTGGAAGGGCTGAGTGTGGCGTGCAGTGCTGGAGAGCACTGTCCTCTGCTCCTCCTCTTCTTCTTCCCATCCTCAGCACCATGTACCTCCAACACCATGGAGATCGTCCTAACTGGAAGTTTTCATTCACCTGCAGTACTCATGGCTTTGCAATAGTCATGCCATGTTGGCGTGTGTTGTACCGGCGTTGTCCGCATCGTGCATTTTGGTCTTGGTTATCTGTAGATCCACAGACTGCTTTGGGTTGGAGAGACCTTAAAGCTCATCCAGTTCCAACATTCCACTGGAGCAGCTTGCTCCAAGCCCCTGTGTCCAACCTGGCCTTCAACACTGCCAGCAATGGGGCAGCCACAGCTTCTCTGGGCACCCTGGGCCAGCGCCTCAGCACCCTCACAGGGAACAGCTTCTGCCTAAGACCTCATCTCAGTCTCTCCTCTGGCAGGTTAAAGCCATTCCCCTTGTCCTGTCCCTACATCCCTTGTCCACAGCCCCTCTCCAGCTTTCTTACAGGCCACAATCTTGATGTTAAGATCATTTTTGTCATTCCAAAAGCATTTTTGCACACCTTGGTAGAAAAAACAATCCCCCATATTTCACCTTAAAAAGCAAGTTTCAGTCCTCCGAGTTGAAGATGGGAAGTTCAAAGGGAAGGAGCACATGTATTGTAATGAACCAGTAACCAGGAGATGAATCAAACTGCTACAACAGGTCCAAAATTACTACGTTTGAACCTCGTGATCCCCACAAGGTGGCTCGGCAGTCTGGATGCTTGGTAATAGCACACTGTGCTATTGAAAACACTGCAGTGGTAGGGGTTCTTTTCATCAGAAGGGAAAGCGAAGATGTGCTGGTTCCCAGAAAATCTCCAATAAAAAAGCTAAATTCAACCACAACTCAAAAATGCACAAAATTTAAACTCAAAGTACTGAATTTATTTGGCTCCCACATGCAGAATCCCATAATTCGGTGAAGAAAGTCCACACTGATATGTCACTGTGTGTTAAACCGAGGGGAGAAGTTTGGTAGCTCTGTTTCAACCCCTAGGATGTGCTTTGGGGAAAGGCGGGCTGTGGTGAGTGGCTGCAGGGGAGGAAGGAGAATGGAAGAGGATGACTTGTGCAAGGATGGCCATGAAACTCCTGGAAACTTGACTTTCCCTCCAGTTTTCATTGTTCTTCCTCCTTTTCTTAGTACTTTTATTATTATGAATGAGTTGACCATTGAATGTTTGAGGGTGCTGAGGCGCTGGCACAGGGTGCCCAGAGAGGCTGTGGCTGCCCCATCCCTGGCAGTGTTCAAGGCCAAGTTGGACACAGGGGCTTGGAGCTGCTCCAGTGGAAGGTGTCCCTGCCCATGGCAGGGGTTGGAATTGGATGAGCTTTAAGGTCCCTTCAACCCAAACCAGGCTGGGATTCTGGGATTTTACGATTAAGACATTTAGGAATGCTTTCCAAGTGTGAAGCTCATTAGTTAAGCTTCATCTAGTGAGCGAAACTAATTCTAGCTCTGAATTGCATATAAAATCTGAGAGGATCACAGTTGTAAGACACAGTTTTCCCTGAGATAAATCACTAAATTCAGTTTATGGGAACAATATGAGGATGCACTGATTTTTCACCCAAAATATCAAAGGTTTTTTTTAAAAAAGTCAGTTTTTGGATAATATTGGCTTTCCCATCCTAACTTTCCACCACTCCTTCACTTTCCCCTTTGAAACGTAGTGTGTTATCAGCATTATTCTCATCCTAAATCCAAATCACAGCCAGGGAAGTTGTGAATGCTCCAGCGCCGGTGGTGTTCAAGGCCGGGTTGCACAGAGCCTTGGGTGCCATGGTTTAGTAGGATGTGTCCCTGCCCATGGCAGGGGGGTGGATCTAGATGATCTTAAGGTCCTTTCCAACCCTAACTATTCTATGATTCTATGATTCTACTAGGGAGAAAACTAACTCTATCCCAGCCAAAACCAGGATATTAACATAATGATTAGCTGAATTTAAGGTCCGTATGACATTACCATAGGAGGAATTCCCTATTTTTCTTCCTTTCCACAGCAGCAGATGATGACAATCTATGATTCTATGATCTGAAAATACTGCTGTTGGCAAAGTCACGAGTTCCTCCCCGCAGCAGCTCACAAGCCCTGTATATGGAGATTACATTTAATTTGCTGCTTAATGAAGGCTAAGAGCTCTAACCCATAATTCAGGGTCTAAAACACACAATTCCCCCCAGAGGAAAATTCAAATATGACCCCAAATCCCCCACTGATTCATTAATGATTTTGTCGCAGTGGAACTGATAGAGCTCTACAGAAATCCCTATGGATTTCCTGCTCACACTAGGTGAGGTTTTTGCCTCATATTCTACATTTTAGACTTATCTTTGCTATTTTTGCCATTTAATGTGACAAGGAACAGCTTGCAGTGGCATTCTAAAATAAGGAGTTCGTAGGGATAAGGTTTTGGGTTTGCACTTGATTTTCATGGCCTTTGAGAGGTCAACTCCATGCCTCGCACAGTTTACCACAGTGAGCATTCAGCATGATGAGCATCATTTAATAACCCAGATTGTGCCTAAATGTGGGCAAAATAATCATTTTTGGGGGGTTTAGAGTAATTAGTTAATGAATAAGGGTTGGTGAGATAGTTTGAGCAGAGTATTTCCAAGATGCAAGTATTTCCATGGAGCAGCATCTTCTATCCTCTTTTATGAACAGTCACTCGAGCAGTGCTGCCGACCTCAGCCATAGACGTGGCATTACGTAGGGCACTGTAATTTACTGAGGCCTTAGGAAACTGCCATTTAAATCTTCTAGCCACATCAAAAGGCTGGTGTTATCTGTCTGCATCATTTTGAAAATGACAGCGTGACCTTCATTATGTCCCTGTGGATGTTTCTGAGGTGGATTATCATAAGAGATGAAATTCCTGTGGCTGCAGCAAGTGCATGGGTGCAGCGAGTGCTCCCACATCCATAACCAGACCAACTGCCCAAGCGATGCGCTGTGGTCAGCACACTGGAGGGAAGGGATGGGATCCACAGGGACCTGACCAGGCTGGAGAGGTAGGACTGTGTGAACCTCACGGAGCTCAACCAGGCCAAGGGCAAGGTCCTGCCCCTGGGTCGAGGCAATCCCGGCACAAACACAGGCTGGGAGAGACTGGATGGAGCAGCCTGAGGAGAAGGACTTGGGGTGCTGGGTGAGGTGAAGCTCCCCATGACCCTGCTTCAGTGTGCGCTTGAGCCCAGAACCCCCCCATGTGCTGGGCTGCACCCCAGAGCGTGAGCAGCAGCTCAGGGAGGGGATCCTTCCCCTCTGCTGTGCTATGGGGAGACCCCCCCTGCAGTCCTGATCCAGCTCTGGGGCAGCAGCACAAGAGGGACATGGAGCTGTTGGAGCGAGGCCAGAGGAGGCCATGGAGCTGCTGCGAGGGCTGGAGCAGCTCTGCTCTGGAGCCAGGCTGAGAGAGCTGGGCTGGGGCAGCCTGGAGAAGAGAAGGCTCCTGAAGGGGAGACCTTAGAGCAGCTCCAGTGCCTAAAGGGGCTGCAGGAAAGCTGGAGAGGGGCTTTGGACAAGGGATGTAGGGACAGGCCAAGGGGAATGGCTTTAACCTGCCAGAGGGGAGGCTGAGATGAGCTCTTAGGCAGAAGCTGTTCCCTGTGAGGGTGCTGAGGCGGTGGCCCAGGGTGCCCAGAGAAGCTGTGGCTGCCCCATTGCTGGCAGTGTTCAAGGCCAGGTTGGACACAGGGGCTTGGAGCAAGCTGCTCTAGTGGAAGGCGTCCCTGCCAGTGGCAGGGGTTGGAACTGGAGGAGCTTTAAGGTCCCTTCAACCCAAACCAGTCAGATTCTGTGATCTGAAGTTTTCATTAGGCAAATCCAACAGGAAACAGGAAAAAACAAAGAGCTTTCCAAACCACAACCTGATTACTGACCTTGTCTTGTTTTCGCATGTGCTCTGCACTCACACCAGCAGCTCCTCACTTTGACCTTATAGAAAGCCAGAACCAGTTTCTTCCGGCCATTTTTTGTGGAAAAGAAAGCCAGAAAATAATGACCATTAACAGAACTCCAATGCAGTTTGTACCATGTAGGTTAAACCATCTTGCAGAACAAAGCAAAAACCATCTGGGGAACGCTGCATGCAATGCCACTCAAGTGCTATCCAAATGGTGTTCAAAGACACCATCTCCTGAAGCAATACTATATCATTGCTTTTTGCCTGGTGGCACTCAGTTTGAGACCCATGGGCTGGCGTCCTTTCAAACGACACGTGGTGGTGAGGTTCTGCCTGCAGGCCGCTATGGAGCTTATTTAGGAGACCTCATTGCAAGTTTGGGCATGTTAGAACTTTGGGAAAGGAAGCAATGACTTTGTGGCTCACAGTAATCCCTGCTTCTGCCACGGATCAGGTCAAATGTGCTTCTTATTGAGGTTTGAGAGCATTACAAAATCACTCAAATGAGCAAACGCACTTCACGGATGGACGGAAGGATTCCAAGTGCAGTGCAAAGTACCTCCAGTTTGTGAGCTGGTTAAAGAGGAGGAAACAGCTCAAGTTTTGCCACTGAATGCCTGTTAAATAATGGAATTTACAGCCACAGATGGGGGGTTAAAAGCCTTTGGTTTGTTTTGCCTTTGGAAAGATCAAACTCAAGCTAGAGACTAAGTAAGAGATCGGGTTTGGCAGCACTAAACCCTGGACCCTTTCACATCCAAGGTGTTTCTGAGTGTCTGTATTTCTAGTTGCAGATGAATACATTTGCTTTTTCCCCAGAGGTGGTTTTAATCTGCTTTAAGACACTTGCAGCTACGTAAGATAGACTTCATTGTACTTTTGACACCATCATCAAGCTGTTCTGGTCCCATTATGAGCACAGAGGAAACCCCTTTTCAGTAGAAGACATCTTCAAGTCAGCTTATAACCATTAGACAACGTCCATGGAGGACACGCAAGGGGATTCCTGATGGTTTGGAGTGCAGATGATATTTAGCATATCTATTATTATCCTGGTGTTTAGAAAAGCTATTATTTTCATGGAAAAACTTCCTTCTTAGACTGAAATATATATTTTAAACATCTATTTTAAATGAGATAGGGAAACAAAATACATTTTAAGTGAGATAGCGCCATGAAGGCAATGAGCAGCACTAACCCAGAACAAGGTGATCCCCACATTAAGCTTTACCAACCAGTTTTATTCGTACACCTATTAGGTTGTACAAGAAGTAAGTGGTAATTATGGTCCTTTAGGCACTGAGGGTCTTTTTGCAATGGAGACCTTCTCATTTGGCACCCGGGCTCTTCCTTGTCAGAGTCTTCACTGCACATTTTCAAATCATGAAGCAACAGCCCATAAACCAAACCTAATTTCTGGGAAAACGGTTAAACCATATTGCTTTAAAACCATGGGTATGATGCCTTTGAAGCCTCCAATACACTAAAACGTCGTGTTTTGAGGCAAAGGGTGTTGTTTTGCTGATGTTTCTGGGTAGCTTGAGAAACGTGTTGTTAGAGTGAATCCTCCAACCAAGGCAGCCTGATCTCACATCCACTGAAGCCAACAGATTACATTTAAGCATCTTTGGTGGGGGTTTGATCAAACTTACGGTGAGGTCCTCATCAAGTCATGCTGGGCTGCGATGAGGTTCATCAGATGTTCAGGACACCATCAGGCAACTCAGGTCAGCTCTGAATGCTGCAGCAGTAGCTGTACCACTGTCACCCTGGGCACACTCTGTTTTCACCCTTTTCTAACCAGTTCCACCTTTTCTAACCAACCGTATCCTGGGCTGCATCCAAAGCAGCATGATCAGCAGGTCAAGGGAGGTGATCCTGCCCCTCTGCTCTGCTCTGTGAGACCTCACTCTGAGCACTGTGTGCAGTTCTGGTGTCCTCAACATACTGTTGGAACAACTGTTGGAACAAGTTCAGAGG
The DNA here is from genome assembly GCA_039720435.1 of Amazona ochrocephala. NCBI lineage: Eukaryota > Metazoa > Chordata > Aves > Psittaciformes > Psittacidae > Amazona > Amazona ochrocephala. Next base: position 3,082,796 of record CM077877.1, on the reverse strand, counting down.
AGGCCACGAGGATGATCAGGGGATGGAGCAGCTCCTGTAGGAGACAGGCTGAGAACATTGGGGCTGTTCAGCCTGGAGGAGAGAAGCTGCGTGGAGACCTCAGAGCAGCTTCCAGTGTCTGAAGGGGGCTACAAGGATGCTGGAGAGGGGCTCTTCATCAGGGACTGTAGGGATAGGACAAGGGGTGATGGGTTCAAACTGAAACAGGGCAAGTTCAGATTGGAGATAAGGGAATTCTTTACTGTGAGGGTGCTGAGGCTCTGGCACAGGGTGCCCATAGAAGCTGTGAATGCTCCATCCCTGGTGGTGTTCAAGGCCAGGTTGGACAGAGCCTTGGGTGCCATGGTTTAGTGGGAGGTGTCCCTGCCCATGGCAGGGAGTTGGAACTGGATGATCTTAAGGTCCTTTCCAACCCAAGCCATTCTATGATTCTAAGAACCTGTGATGGAGTTGAACTGTTACAACCTCAGCTATCCCAGTATGTTTTTATTTAACAGCAAATCCAATCTTTTCTCCTTCTGCCTCCAAAACCCGTTGTTATTTGCCTTATTTTTAGGGTATGATGGATACGTGAATGTCACTTACTGTCAAACTTCAGGGGTATTGCACTCAGTCTTGCTATAGGAATGTGGTTATAGTGTAACCTGAACATGTGAACCTGATTTCTTTGTAAGAGACATTTCAGCATGTTTACTCCTAAGAGGAGGTTGCCAATGACTTTAGAAGCCGGTTGAATTCCCTCATTGAACAATGCAAACAAAAGCTTATTGTCCAAAGGAGCTGGAGGGGGGTCAAGTGGTAGGGGGTTGTCAAAACTGCCTTCAGAAGGCTGTTATTACCTCATCGCTGCGGCCATAAAGAAAAGCTTTCACCAGGAAAAACTTTAACAAGTTCAATAAACGTTCAAAGGAGCCCACAAAAGCTTTTTGGTTTGGGAACAACATGAGCCATGTTATGCCTTGAGCCTGGTAAAAGGGAATTGCTGCCACACGAAGTCCTGCTGTGACCTTCCCAGGGTTTATAGCAAAGCCAGGCCAAGATAGTTTGGGATGAGGATGCTTTAAAAGGCCTCCTGGAAATGGCCTTTGGGATTAAAGCCAGGAGCCCCAGCATGCTTACTCAGGGACACGTCTGTGCTAAGCGCAGGGGGGTTTGACCTCACTATAGCAAGCATTGAGTGAGGGAACACGTGCAATCTGCTTAATCGTGGCTTGGAAAGTGCTGCTTTGCCTTCTGAATTGCTGCTGCAGTACTTGGGACGATGTCATTTCAGCTCAGACATAAAACCAAAGCCCCCCCCCGCGGTCCTGATCCAGCTCTGGGGCAGCAGCACAAGAGGGACGTGGAGCTGTTGGAGCGAGGCCAGAGGAGGCCATGGAGCTGCTGCGAGGGCTGGAGCAGCTCTGCTCTGGAGCCAGGCTGAGAGAGCTGGGCTGGGGCAGGCTGGAGAAGAGAAGGCTCCTGAAGGGGAGACCTTAGAGCAGCTCCAGTGCCTAAAGGGGCTGCAGGAAAGCTGGAGAGGGGCTTTGGACAAGGGCTGTAGGGACAGGCCAAGGGGAATGGCTTTAAGCTGCCAGAGGGGAGACTGAGATGAGCTCTTAGGCAGAAGTTCTTCCCTGTGAGGGTGCTGAGGCGCTGGCACAGGGTGCCCAGAGAAGCTGTGGCTGCCCCATCCCTGGCAGTGTTCAAGGCCAGGTTGGACACAGGGGCTTGGAGCAAGCTGCTCCAGTGGAAGGTGTCCCTGCTTGTGGCAGGGGTTGGAGCTGGATGAGCTTTAAGGTCCCTTCAACCCAAACCAGTCGGTATTCTATGATTAAGTTTGTTAGACAGCAATGTTTTCATTATGGAATCCACAATAAGAGTGACTTAGGGACGCTATGCAATGGCAATAGGCACAGAGGCTGATATTTGTCTTGATCAAAGACAAGAGGAGGACCATCCTGCCCTGTGTAACCTCCATCGTATCATAATAGAAAGCAGAGAGGCAAAGCCAGGAAGTATTTTGGGAGAATATAATGAGTGAAAATCAGCTAGGAATGGTGGCTCGGAACTGCGAGAAAGCATGGAACTGACAATGATCAGAACATGGATGGAGTTCAGACTCCCACCAGGTTTCTCTTATGGCCTTTCGTAGCCCGTTAAAACATCCTCACCTCCAAATGTGCCAGCCCAGAAGACATAAAGATAACCACAGAGGAGAGAAGGCTCTGCATCAGCATTTTCCTTTTGCCCTTTCAGCTGCCAAAGGTGGCCCCATAGCAGAAGTAGGCAAGAAACTGCCCATTTGGGCGATGCTCTGGATTTTCCTTTAGGGGGAAAAGCCTCATTTAGCTGAACTGTTGCCAAATGGCACCAGGATTCCGAGGATCACTTTCCAGCATGAAGCTTAGAAGGATTTGCACTGTAGAAATCCATTTGTTCTCCCATGTGGTGCTGCTTCTTGGGCCAAATTGAGCAAATATTTATCCAGAGGGTAACGCATCCATTTCTGCTCTGTGTTTCTTCGTACAAGGCTGCTCCAGTCTGGGTTAGTGGTTTCTCACCCGGCATCCCCCCCAAAATGCTTTTCCTACGCTGGAATTACTGACAGGCACCTCATGAGGGCAGCATGGCTTCTCTGTTTATCCCATCTCCTTCAGCCTCCAGACTGAATCGTAAATCACTGCGTACATACTGCAAATAGCACTGTTCTGCTTATTTAATAAAGGAGCATCTGAAAGCAAGCTGGTGACATCCTACCTCAGGACGTGTGGGTGCTAGAGGAAATATTGCTGCCCAGCTTTGCACATACAGAAGAAGCAGCTGAAACTAAATAAACCCACGGAACAAAACCACTATAGAGTGGTTTGGGTTGGAAGGACCTTAAAGCTCACCCGGTTCCAACCCCTGCCATGAGCAGGGACACCTTCCACTAGAGCAGCTTGCTCCAAGCCCCTGTGTCCAACCTGGCCTTGAGCGCTGCCAGGGATGGGGAATCCAATCCCTATGGCTGGCAGTCAAGGAGGAATAAACCATTATAGAATCATAGAATAGTCAGGGTTGGAAAGGACCTGAAGATCATCCAGTTCCACCCCCCTGCCATGGGCAGGACACTTCACACTAAACCATGGCACCCAAGGCTCTGTCCAACCTGGCCTTGAGCACCGCCAGCGATGGAGCATTCACAACTTCCCTGGGCAACCCATTCCAGTGCCTCACCACCCTTACAGTAAAGAACTTCTTCCTCATATCCAATCTAAACTTCCCCTGTTTAAGGTTGAACCCGTTACCCCTTGGTCCTATCACTACAGTCCCTCATGAAGAGTCCCTCCCCTGCACCCCTATAGCCCCCCTTCAGATACTGGAAGGCTGCTATTGCAGGGGTCTACACCCAAAAGCCATGCTTTTGCCATCATTTTAGTGATGTAGCCTTTTGTTCCAGTTCTGTTTGCCAGAGGAAGAGCTCTGATTTGAGACAAAGGGGAAGGTGTCCCTGCCCGTGGCAGGGGTTGGAACTGGATGAGCTTTAAGGTCCCTTCAGCCCAAAGCAGTCTGGGATTCTATGGAAATAGAACAGAAACTATGTAAATGCATGGGGAAAAAGAGGTGACAGTGGGAAGTCCCCTCTCCCAGCATGCGAGGTGGCCCCAACAGTTACAAAACCAGGTTGAAAGGCCCAGGGTACTTTCCTTTCCCTTTTAACAGGAGACGGGGTTTGTGAGCCAGATCCCAGGGAGAAGGGAAGAGAAATGCATCTGTCAAGAAGGGGCAAATAAGAGGCCAAGAAGACTGGGATCAAAAGGCTGATACAGCCCAATGCAGAGGAAGAGACAGATTTACCAGGACTCTGGCAGGTGTAATGAGGAATGTTAGGAGGATAGGGAGATCTTAAAGCACTGGAGAAGTGCAAACACACTTAATACCGAGCTAAACAGCAGAAGAGGAGGGGAGGTTGCTGAGCTAAAGGAAGACAGGTCCATGGGAAAGCAAAGATGCCCATTTCCCAAAGAGACTGTAAGAACAGCTTTATCAGGGCTTGTCTAGCATGGGCAGGAGCCTACCTCTTATTATGGCCAAGAGGAGATACCTGGACAACAAGGTGACATGAGCATAGCAATGCCACCCTGAGTGTCCCAGCAGCATGGACCATGGTCACCATTGAGTCAGAGGTGATAACTTCAACTTCTGTTAACATTTAGGTTACTTTTATGTTCTCTTGTTGTTTTGGAGCCTGCTGCATCAAAGGCAGCCCCCGTGTTACAGAGTCAAAGGCTTAAGTAGGAAAATGTAGGTGCAGGAGAATGTACCTACAGTGTAGGACACCCCCAGTGAGTGGGTAATCACAATCACTAAGCACACCACAAGCTAGAGATGGATTTTAGGTAAGGCTCTTGCTCCTAATATTGCCAACTGCAGACAAACAGCTCGCAAGGGGTCATTTGTCCATGGGCTATGCTCAAATGGGTGGTTGGAACTTGTATGAGTCCAGCATGTCCTGGGCTGGTGCTTTGGGTACAAGATGAGATTGAAGGAGAAGTCCCCATTTATAGGTGGTAAGTGAGTATAAAAGAGGAATATTCAGTGGCCACCTCACATTAGACCTTGATTAAACCAAGAACAGAGTCAGTCTGACCTTGCAGTATGGAGAATTACAGGACATTCGTTAGTGCAGTGCTTTGCAGGAATGGTTCCTTACTTGAAATGACTCCCTCCCTTCTCTGCTTTAGGGAGATTTGCAAGCAGCAGCTGAGCTTCAGTATAGAACTTGAGAATTGAAAACAGTGCAAGAGCTGATCTCCAGTTTGTACCAAGGGTGCTTTCATAGGTTTGGGTTAGAAGGGACCTTAAAGCTCCTCCAGCTCCAAACCCTGCCATGGGCAGGGACACCTTCCACCAGAGCAGCTTGCTCGAAGCCCCTGTGTCCAACCTGGCCTTGAACACTGCCAGGGATGGGGCAACCACAGCTTCTCTGGGCACCTGCCTAGCATCAAAACTGCCTTCTCTGATCACACAGTGGTAAAAGTGGTTTGGGCAGAGCACCTCCCATATGAAGATAGGATGAGAGAGTTGGGGCTGTTCAGCCTGGAGAAGAGAAGGCTGTGTGGAGACCTCAGAGCAGCCTTCCAGTATCTGAAGGGGCCTATAGGGATGCTGGGGAGGGACTCCTCATGAGGGACTGTAGTGATAGGACAAGGGGTAACGGGTTCAAACTGAAACAGGGGAAGTTTAGATTGGATATGAGGAAGAAATTCTTTACTGTAAGGGTGGTGAGGCACTGGAATGGGTTGCCCAGGGAAGTTGTGAATGCTCCATCGCTGGCGGTGTTCAAGGCCAGGTTGGACAGAGCCTTGGGTGCCATGGTTTAGTGGGAGGTGTCCCTGTCCATGGCAGGGGGTTGGAACTGGATGACCTTAAGGTCCTTTCCAACCCTGACTATTCTATGATCACACAAATAAATTGCTCTAACATGAACCCAGCCCCACACCACTGCACCCCCAAAGAGACCAAAGCAGCCCCCTGGTTTTTGCCCGAGTTTATTTCTATAAATTTGTACAAAAAATTGATACTCTGCAATATAATAATCTATCAAATATGACAGATGAACATTTGTCTTTCGAGAGGCAAGACTCCAGGAATGTGAAGTACCATCCTCTTGCTTGGAAGAAAGGCACATTTCGGAGCTCAACCAACCATTGAAAAGGCAGGTCAGACATGCAAGTAGTGCAATGTTTCAGGTTTACACACAAAACACGTTGTACTCTGAAGAGATCTCACTACAAGCAGTGTTAACAACCAAGTAAACATCTGATAAAACACTTGTAAAAGCCATTCACTGTCAATCCTACACGTGACAAGGCTACTTACTCCTTTACATTCAATGGACAGAATAGTTAAAAGCCATCTTTGGGCAGAAGTTACTCTTCACTTTCCCCAAATGCTTTTGGGATGCAAAACCATTTACCCCTATGGGTCTGCAACACCACTGCAGCACCCCACTGCTCCCCTAGCACTTGCCTTTGGAGTCTTGTGGCTGTGAAGCAGTCCCCTATTTCCAGCTATGTGCAAACAGCATAGGGACAGACCTGCTTCTAACCTGACATTCCAAGTATAAGTGGGGAAGATACAGCCACCAAAATACCTACCACATACCTAAGGTCCATCAGACTCATACCCTTTGGTTTCCCCGCACCATCCATGGTAGGTGCCACAGCAGGCACCTTCTGCTTGTGCTGTCAGAAAGGGTTTATCCAAAAGCAGAAATACCCTTGTGCAACATCAACACATCTCAGCATCACTCTTGTGCAACACGCCTGTAATACTGCTGGTCAAGTCAACCAGATGGATTTTACTCTCCCAAAATAGCCTGTGCTAGTGGGGACAGTAGCTGTAGGAATGCTTCTAAACCCATTGCTGGCAATCCAACAGCACTGTAGAGCAGATGACAATGGCAATCATTTCCCCCTATCCAAATCCTCACAGCAATGGGGAGTTGTGCTTTTGTCTCTGGACAGGAAGATGTTGGTAATGGGATTTATCTAAAGTAAAGCCTTTCTTTGTTTTTAAGGTGGTCTAGCAATACTTTAAACACTTTCTTGGAAAGACGCATACACCCACACGTGCTTTCAAGTACACGATGACAGCTTGGATTCCTGGAGAAGATGCGTTGATTCCGAGAGAAGGAGGTGATGCTCAACCAGTCCCTTCAGTTGACTTCCAAGACCTCAGTCTCTGGCAGGCCAAATTTGCTCTTATACTTGTCAAAGAGTTTGATCAGGGAGTCCACGTACATGCTGTGGTAGAAGTCCACTTCCTTCTGGGTTGGATTGCAGATTTTGGGGATGGTGATGGGCTCTCCAACTGATAACGAGAGGGAAAGATCCATGTGTTAGGTTGAATGCTCCTGTACAACCTGGAGGTTTGTCCTCTCTGGCCACAGCTATGGTAGTTCAGCACATCCACAGCTTGCCATTCTCGTAGATGTTTGCCTGGTTCCTCCTGGTTTTGCTAGGCTCTGAAGCACAATCGTACCACCACCACCAACCTCATCACATCTACAGCGATGCCCAGATCCATTTCAGCTACAGTGCAGAGCCTCTACTGTGTAAAGGGTTGGGAAGTCCCACTTGCTTCTGTTTACAGTGACAAATCCCTCCTCAGTTAACAGGAACCAAGACCAAAAGCTGCAGCTCTGGTGTATTCCCCTGTACACACCACATAAACCAACCAGCTCTTTCCTCTTTTCCACAAAGCCTTGCTGCTTTGGGTTGGAAGACTCAAAGGCAAGTTTTAGCTGACTCTTAAAGCCAACCCAAAGCATCACAGTGCCAGTCCTAGGAGGGAGAAGCAGGTAGCTTCTGGCTTTAGCCAGCCAAGAGCAGAGAAGTTGGCACCTGAAGCACCTTTTCCTCCCCAGAAGAGCTTGCTTATAAAGCTGTCTGGCAATAGAGCATGACAGAAGACTCGTAGCCTCTGCAAACTCTTCTAGCTCATTCTCAGCTGTGCTGGAAGGCTTTCTATATAAGGGAAAATAAGAGTTTTATAGTCAAGACTCAAGCTAGAGTAGGGATATCGCATAAAGTATGCTACTACCTAAAGGAGAACACATAGCGCATTTATACCAAGAGCTTACCAACAGTGGTGATGGGCTTGGAGTAAGGTAACAGCCCCCAGGTGTTGGAGGAGAAGAGACCACGGCCATGAAAGATGCATGGAGCAAAGCCAATGTGCTTCTGGAACTTCTTCTGAACCCATCTTCCCCAGGAGCCCTCCTCGAAGATCACTTGCTTGTACACTTCATTCTCCCCAAAGGAGTAGACAGGAACCAGGTCCGCGCTAGAAGATGGAAAGATGTTAGGACCACTCAGCCCTGGTCTGTGGTCAATACAACAGGACCTCACTCACTGCTGTGTGCTCTTTCAAGCTGCATATTTACAGGTTCTATTGGCCAGAGCTTTGTCTGCAGCACAAGGCACTGACATAAATCAGACAGACTTGACATGATACAGTAGATATAAGGCACACAGAAGAACTGAACTGGCAATGGGCACATGAAACGCTTCCCAGTCAGGTATTGAATATCATAGAATATCATGGGAAATGGTGGAGTTACCATCCCTGGAAGTGTTCAAAAAACCATGCAGATGAGGCCCTCAGGGACATGGTTTAGTGGTGGCCTTGGCAGTGCTGGGGAATGGTTGGACTTGGTGATCTTAAGTGTCTTTCCCAACCTGACTGATCCTATGATACTATAGAATGGCTTTTGCGTTGGAAGGGACCTTAAAGCTCATCCAGTTCCAGCCCCCTGCCATGGTCAGGGACACCTTCTACTAGACCACATTGTTCAAAAACATGCTTCCCTATATTCTCATGCCTGATTTTTGATGGACATCCCATTTCAGACGCATGGCATTGCTGGAGCTGCATCAGTGATGCACCATGCAGGTTACTGCCACCTTGCTCTGGAAGCCTTCTGCTGTCTTAGGCATCTTCCTACCCCTATCCCCTGCTCAGAAGCCAGAGGACAGATTCATGTCTGGTGCTCTGGGCATACATCCACACAGCACAGCAAGCGCAGAAAGGAGCATCCATCCAAGATATAAGCTGCTTTAGGGGGTAAACGCACCTTCCACATGCTACCAGCACTGCTCTAGCACTGAAGCTGCCTCTTACCCGTGCCGTAGGGCCAGTTTGACAAATCCCTTCCTGTTTTTCAGCGTCACAGAGTTCTTCCCTGGGGTGCAGTTCAGGGACTCTGCTGCTCCTCCAACCACGATGATGATGGCGTTGCCGCTGCCGTTCTTGGACAGGATGTAGTCTATGCTGTCACGGTTCACAGGACATATACCTGCATAGGCAGGAGAGACAGAAGGATCAAGACACAACATTAAGATGATCCTGAAGCCATATTTGTAGCAAGAGCATTGTGCCTTGGTTGCAAGTTGAGTTGTTCAATTCTCTATGGCCATCAAGGGTTGGGTGTGTGACCATGCAACCTGCTCCTCAACCAAGCAAGCAGTTAATAGACCTGGACAGCACTAGACTGAGTCAAACTCCAAAACCAACTCTCAAATGGGTGCCTTAACACAAGACTTCCGCAAGGATCTTCTGAGCTTAGTGATGCCAAAGGCAATAGGTTTAAGATAATCTCCCTCCAAGTAAACATTGCAGTAAGAGCTGCTTTATGCTTAGGGCGAAGCAGAGCAGTTGCATTTTGATGGGTAAAAGTCTGAATTTGACCAGTTCCTCAGCAAAACCAAGTAGTGGCATAGGCTGTTCTTTGGCTTTAGTGATACAAAGAATAAATGGACAGATCTATTATGAGATTATTTCAAATATGATTCATTTTCTTCAATGACATCAAGCTCCTGTATGACAACAACAGAATCCTTTGCTGTCCTGGGAAGAAAGAGATGTATAGGACAGAGTGCTCTGTAAATCCATACTTTGAGACAAGTGTCTGGGAAGGTCTTTTCTTCTACCCCAGGCTGCAACAGGGCTGCACTACCAGTCAGAGCACTGCAGCTTTACAAAGCAGTCCCTGCCCTAAAGCACCTGTCCCCACTCCATTCAGCTCAATGAAAAAGGGTACCTTTAATTTCTATTCTATTGCTCTGAAAGTGCTAAGAAGTTTGATTCTCTCCTCCTGAAATGCGGTTTTACCCTACAATTACTGTCAAAGCTTGCCCATGCCTCACACTTTTGGCCAGGATAACCCAGGAGAAGTCAGATGCCATCGTTCCCATTCCCATCCACACAACATGCCTGTGTTGACCACTTAAGGTCATTGCACTAGGAAGGGCGGTATTAGTCAATTTAATTTTAGCAGCTGATTCTGCACATCTCCTGGTAGTCATCTCTTGAGCCACGAGCTAAGTGATGAATGGCCTCTGTGGAATTACACAAGGCAAGCCTGCAAGCCTTCATGTGCATCCAAGCAAGGTCACCGCCTAATCCCAGCTCCAGGCTTCCCTTGAGACAGATCAGCTGGATTGGAAGATGAAGAGCCCGCTTCTTTCAGCACAGCTACACTTCTGACCATGCTTCCTTTGGAAGGCTCCAGCTGTGCTTGCTGCTTCAAAGGACAGAGAGAACCCTTTGGACATGGAACTGTTGGAACAAGTCCAGAGGAGGCCACGAGGATGATCAGGGGATGGAGCATCGCCCATATGAAGACAGACTGAGAAAGTTGGGGCTGTTCAGCCTGGAGAAGAGAAGGCTGCGTGGAGACCTCAGAGCAGCCTTCCAATACCTGAAGGGGGCCTATAGGGATGCTGGGGAGGGACTCTTCATTAGGGACTGTAGTGATAGGACAAGGGGTAACGGGTTCAAACTGAAACAGGGGAAGTTTAGATTGGATATGAGGAAGAAGTTCTTTACTGTGAGGGTGGTGAGGCACTGGAATGGGTTGCCCAGGGAAGTTGTGAATGCTCCGTTGCTGGTGGTGTTCAAGGCCAGGTTGGACAGAGCCTTGGGTGCCATGGTTTAGTGGGAGGTGTCCCTGCCCATGGCAGGGGGTTGGAACTGAATGATCTTAAGATCCTTTCCAACCCAAACCATTCTATGATTCTATGATTTCTCCTATTCTCCACACCAAAGCTCACACTGACTACATAGCACCGGCTTACAGGGCAGCACAGATTTATGTCCAGCCATTCCACACTTGGTAGGAGGAGATTACTACTGCTCACAGCACTGAAATCCTTCCTCCAGCCAATGCAATGAGACATGCAGACGAGGAGCAATTGCCAAATTATGCCCTTTAGCATATTCACACAGTATACAGGATTTTCTGGCCATCGAATGGCTTAGAGGGTCCCTGCTGCAGCTTTAATCTCTAGCAGGCTATAAAACATTGTCATATCTAACAGTGCTGAGCCAATTAAGTGAAATCCTAACATATATGACTGCACCAATACACGTATTTCAGTGATTCATCCATTAAAGTGGATTGAGGAAACTACCAGCACTTCCCAATTGATGTTAAAGCCTTTGTAGTGACATCCTTAAGTTCCAGTAAAGGAAAGGCAAGATAAATTGTGGCTTTTGGGAAGGTAACTGTGTCCATGCAAGCACTATAAGCAAGATCACTGTTTAAACAAGATCCTATAGTCTTGCTTAAATCCTAAGTGCAGAGGAATCAGAAATTCCCACTAATTCCACTGTAATGCTCAGGAATAGCCGAGCCAGCCCTGCCAGTTGCTGCTAACAGCTACTCCCACCGTCATTCCAAGAACAGGGAAGCAGCTCTGGCTGCCCACAAGACTTGTTTTAAGCAGATTGAACATGACTCTGTATTTCAATACAGAAAGGCTGATGCTCCATAGAAATTGAAGCAACACATGGAAGCTCACAGCCAATAGACTGGGAAGCAGATCCTGACTTCTCACACGCTGCTATCTTGTGGAATTCCCAAGTTATGGGAACTACAGACTTCACACAGCAACTTCTGTGTAGGAAGATGGAAACCAGATGGAGATACTGCCCCTCCTAAGGACAAACACCTTTTCTGCTCTAGATCCAGTTAGTTTCCTTCTAAATTAAGGCAGTAATGTTGGAAAGAGTCAAACCTACCAAATCAGAGCCAAGCACAGCCACTCCTATCCCCTCCCTAGCCCGGAGTCAAGATCCAGCCAAAATATTATAGTAAGATACCTGTTTTAAAGTCATTTATGGGTGAATCTGTTCCAGGAACAGCAAACAGGGCACTGGAGGGTTCAGTTCATCGTCCTGAAATGCTGCTCCCACATCTCTATGTAACCTATGAGCATCCTCGCTCTGAAAAGGAAGCTCAGGTCATGCAAGAACAGTGTTTCTTGAGGCTGTCAACAGTGTTTTCTCGGCCCAGTCCTAACATACAAGCCCTCCATCTTTAAAATACTGGAATCCTTTGGAACAGGCTATTAATATCATTCAGCAAACTTGTATCACTGACTTATCCTTGCCATCCATAGGAGAACGTTCAGGGAAAAGGCTCTTCTGAACACCAGAAACTATGTAATACCCCAGACTCTTTGCTCCTGATAGGCACCTAAAGATGTGGTTAGATGAAGAGGGTATTTGTCACCACCATAAGACCTTGACGCAAGATAGCTCATATAAGTAGTGAGCCAGGAGCAGAGCTAGCCACAGTATTCACATTTCAAAGGCAACTTCATCTACCGGAGCCTCTTAATGATAACCAAGACAACTTGCTTCCACATCTTCATCTCCCACACTACAGATGCCAGATAGCTTTACTCTGCCCTTGGCCAGGAGCATCCTTGAGTTAAGGATGAATGCAGAGGAGCAATGGTCCCCACAGCCTAAGATAATCATATCTATTTGCAGCTTCCTCTGGATGACTATAAGAAAGCAGTGTTTGTGTGATGCTACCAGAGTGGTTACATGAATTTATGACATAGCTTTTCACTTGAAAGTGAGGAAGAGAGCTTAGAGACAAGGGCATGGTGACTGCTCCCAAGGAACAAAGGATGGGACAAGAGGAAACGGCCTCAAGTTGCACCTGGGCAGGTTTAGATGGAGCTGAGGAACAATTCCTGCCCCAAAGGGTGCTCAAGCATTGGAATAGGCTGCCCAGGGCAGAGCTGGAGTCACCGTCCACACTGTGGAGACGAGGCCTCAGTGCCATGGGTCAGTGGTGGCCTTGGCAGTGCTGGGAGCGGTTGGACTGAATGAGCTTAAAGGGCTTTTCCAACCTGGTTGATTCTATGCAGGAACACAGAGCACTTACCACCAGACATGAGGTAGTCCCTCAGAATGGGCATCCTGAAGTTCCCAGCCAGGGTAGCAAGGTACGGCCGGATCCCAGGGAATTTCTGGCCCACACCAGTGGCCTCTGTGCTGAAGTTGCAGAAGGCACCTAAGCCCATGATGCCGTGCGGGTGGTACCCAAAGATGTAATTCCTGGTGGTCAGCAGGTTGTGGGTTTTAACCAGCTGGGAAAGAAAAGAGCTCACATGAAGACAGATATTTACAGGTAATAAGGAAAAATGGGGATAAAGCCAAATTCCTTGAGTTTTGTTTCTCTTCCCACCAGGAAGAACAGCCTAAGAGCTGGGATATGAGAGGCTGTGGTAAGAGCAGCCACTTCAACTTCAGTTACCCAAGCCGAGGGAGCAGCATAAACAGGCTGAGTTAGCCACAAGACAACTGCCAGGCAAGCAGGAATAGGGCTTGGGATGCAGCAGCCTGTGCCCTTTGGTTCCCTATTCCTCCCAAAGGTATTCATCCTTGCAAGCCTCTTCCCCAAACCAACCACATTCTTCATGGCCCTGCAGCCACAGCTACGCCTCCTTCCAGGCCCTCTCTCAATGGCTCACATCCCAGTAGATGGAAGGAAAAACACCATAAAAATCAGTGTCCCATAACAAAATTGGGTTTGCTTAACACTTGAAAACAGACCTAACACTTAATGCTCCTGCTGGGCACCCGCCAAGAGGGAAAGTGTGCAGAGGGGTGGTTTACCATTGGAAACCATCCCTCCTTTCACAGGAGGTTTTGCCCTGACCCATATGCCAAAGCACCAACAAGACATCTCAAGCCATCCACAGCAGTGTGTTGATTGCTGCAAGGCTCCAGGAGCAGTGATCATATTGGTTTGGGGTTGTGCAATATTCCCAACCCTTTACTCATCTGTTTCCAAGGCTCTTTTAGCCATGCACAACCCAACCCATGCCCTGGCTCCACTGCTACAAGCGGTTCTTGATGCTGCAAGTAGCAGCACCCCATGCATCAGAGCATCTTCCCCAGCAGCACACAAGGATTGCTGCATCACCCTATATAAATTAGGATCAAATTAGAACTTGGGATCAACTTGAACTTGTTTCATGCAGCAGTGGTGCCAGTTTCACTGCCTACAACACCCCAACAGACTGCGGCAGCACCTACAAGCCCCTACATTGCACTGTTGGGATGAGGCGTTAAACAGCTACACCCCATCCCTCAAACTGCACTGGCAAAGGTCAGTCTGTGCGAGCTCCTATAGGAAAAAGTACAGCTTTCCAAGACATCACATCAGCATTACACACCCCCTGTGCTGGCCAAGGAGTGCTTTGGCAGCAGGCACTCGTTTGACTCCTGTGCTGTTGAATCACGCCGAAGCAGCATGCCCAGAAACCTGATTCCCTCCTCCCCACATTCCCAACACTGTCCTTAGATGAGCTATTTCAGCCAGCAGCTGCAGGACAGACATGACACAGCAGTGGGTTAAGCGAGCTGACTGCCTCATCTTCACCCTTCCCTTGAGGGCACACAGGGCTCCAGCAAGCATGTGCGGATGGATGCCTGTGGTTGCAGCAGCTTGAGAGCCCCATGGCTTGTGTCGCACCAAGTCATCGTTCCTCCCCTTTCCCTTCTTGCCCAATTAGTAACGACTCTGCTTTCACTCCCCACTGTGGGAGGGGTCTTCCTGGGCAGATAGGACACAGCTCACAGAATATAGACTGGAAAACATGCTCCAGTCACTCCTGGAGAGAAAGAAGCAGCAATATGGAAGCAACCCATTTATCTGTCAGCTTTACTCAGCTGTAGGAGGGACTCAGGGCTTGGTGACTACAAACACATGCACTGGATGGATAAGAGGCAATAACTCTTATGGTTGCCTCTGTCTTAGCCGGCAGTGTGCGTGTGCAGCCCAGAAACCAACCGTATCCTGGGCTGCATCCAAAGGAGCGTGACCAGCAGGTCGAGGGAGGTGATCCTGCCCCTTTACTCTCCTCTGTGAGACCTCACTTGGAGCATTGTGTGCAGTTCTGGGGTCCTCAACATAAAAAGGACATGGAACTGTTGGAACAAGTGCAGAGGAGGCCACGAGGATGATCAGGGACTGGAGCAGCTCCTGTATGGAGATAGGAGGAGAAAGTTGGGGCTGTTGAGCCTGGAGAAGAGAAGGCTGCGTGGAGACCTCATAGCAGCCTTCCAGTATCTGAAGGGGGCCTATAGGGATGCTGGGGAGGGACTCTTCATTAGGGACTGTAGTGATAGGACAAGGGGTAACGGGTTCAAAGTGGAACAGGGGAAGTTTAGATTGGATATGAGGAAGAAATTCTTTACTGTGAGGGTGGTGAGGCACTGGAATGGGTTGCCCAGGGAAGCTGTGAATGCTCCATCCCTGGCAGTGTTCAAGGCCAGGTTGGACAGAGCCTTGGGTGCCATGGTTTAGTGGGAGGTGTCCCTGCCCATGGCAGGGGGTTGGAACTGGATGAGCTTAAGGTCCTTTCCAACCCAAACCATTCTATAATTCTATGACTCCTCCTTATAGCTCCATAGGATTACTCCAGAGATCCTTAAGACTAGATCCAGAGAAGGGCACCGGAGCTGGAGCAGGGCCTGGAGCACAGTGTGATGGGGAAAGGCTGAGGGACCTGGGGAGTTCAGATGGAGAAAAGAAGGCTCAGGGGGGACCTGATGGCTCCCTGCAACTGCCTGGGAGGAGGATGGAGCCAGGAGGGGGCTGGGCTCTGCTCCCAAGGAACAAGGGATGGGACAAGAGGAACTGGCCTCAAGCTGCACCAGGGCAGGTTTAGATGGAGCTGAGGAACAATTCCTTCCCCAAAGGGTGCTCAGGCATTGGAACTGCCCAGGGCAGGGCCGGAGTCACCGTCCCTGGGAGTGTTCACACACCGTGGAGATGAAACCTCAGTGCCATGGGTCAGTGGTGGGAATGGCTGGACTGGATGAGCTTAAAGGGCTTTTCCAACCTCACTGATCCTATGATTCTCCCATCAGGACAGGGTGGTGGTTTCCAGGCTCCAAGCCTCATCCGTTACTTGCCCCAAGCACAGTTGCTTCCAAAGGGATACGACTGAAACAGAGGGTTTGTCCTTGTCACTGGAGCACGAGGTGTTTGTGAGCTGAGCTTGGCAGAGCCTCATCTCCCTCATACACAAGACACACTGTTCTACTCCCAGCGCCCTGCTCCAGGCCCTCCACCACGTGCCAGGACACCCAGTTCCCAGTGGAGCCCATTGCTTGCATAACCTGTACGAGCCCAAGCCAAGCTCCAGCCTTATCACTGTGTTTGCTCTCCAAGACCTCCTGTTATGGAGCCACAGGGCTCGTGATGCTCACCATGCTCACAAGTAGTGTGGGAGGAAGGCAAGGGGTGAGCAAGGAACCAACTCACTCTGCTCCCCATCCATGGGAGGGCAGAAGGGAGTATCTGAGCAGCACTGGAGACTCAGTGAGCATCAAATAGTGGTTTACAGAGCTGAGAGTCAGCCTGGTGTTCATACGCATGTGCTTGTACCCAGTTTATCCTATGTAGGCTGAAACAACCCTCCTTAAGCTGTCCCACGGTAAATGGGTTAACAGAAGTCTTCCTTTACCCAAGTCAAGCCACAGCAACTAAAGACCATCAGGCATCAGACAGGTTTGTACATCTATCTGCAAGAGGTGCAGGTCTTGAGATCCCTTACAACATGGCATTCTGGGATTCTTTGATCTGCTAATCCATAAGCTCATGGTCAGACCTGACAACAGCAAAGGCAGAGCCTTTACATCTCCCTAAATTTATTTAGAAGGAGGAATTTCAAGTGCTGCAATCAATTATTGCTAGTCTCAAGCAAGATGGAAGCTTTCCTTAGGAAGAAAGCACTCTCTGCTAATTCTCACAGGATCCCAGATTGGTTTGGGTTGGAAGGGACCTTAAAGCTCATCCAGTTTCAACCCCTGCCATGGGCAGGGACGCCTTCCACTGGAGCAGGTTGCTCCAAGCCGCTGTGTCCAACCTGGCCTTGAGCACTGCCAGGGATGGGGCAGCCACAGCTTCTCTGGGCACCCTGTGCCACCCTCACGGTGTTCCCTTTGACAAGCACTGAACTGCCTTAGGTGGGCCGAAGGAATTGCTGTAGCTGCCATTTGACAACACCTCCGCAACTGTTCTGAACCTTCCTTTTGCCTTCAAGGTCTCCTCCAGTCCCAGCTCCTCTGAGCCTCAGTGCTCACACAACGGTTCAGAAGCAGCACGTCCCTGCTGCATCCCGGCTGGATGATTACAGTGACACTGGACCTTCACCCCACTGCACTAACACGTCTGTTCCCAGCTGCTGGCTGCGACCAAGCCTGTTCCAGTGGGAGCAAAGTCCATCTTGGATCTTGTAATAACAGATTTCTTTTAACAGATATAAACCTGCCAACAGAGGCAATAAAACGGTGCAATGCTGGTAAAACAGTGATACTGAGTGCCACTGTGTCCAAAGAACTGCACTGCCAACTTGATTTGTAGGAACAGGGTAAGTAGCACATTCAAGTGTGGAGGAAGGACACACTCGGCATGAGGAGCCAAAGAGCTGGATAGAAGCGAGTGCTTTATGTGGGTGCTCAGCCTCCCCGCGAACAGAAAGTTGGATCTCATCCTGCGGGATCCAAGCAGTGAGCACAGAAGCTTGGAAAACAGCTGAACAATTGCAATTAGCTGCATCACCCAACTATGGGACAAACTGTCTCGCCTTCCCTGCAAGGCAGGCCAGGACCTGAAGACCCCTCCGGGCTATCAGCGTTACCGCTGTGCTCCATAGAGTCCTAGAATGGTTTGGGTTGGAAAGGAGCTTAAAATCATCCAGTTCCAACTCCCTTCCATGGGCAGGGATACCTTACACTAAACCACATCACCCAAGACTCCAACCTGTTGCCCAAGGCTCCTTCAATCAGACATAGGAAGCAAAAGCCTCCATTTCCATTCTGTAACTCATCTACATTTCCAGTCTCTAAGTTATCTACAACAACAACTTCAAGAGAAGCTTGGCCATGAAGGCAGCCAAGCCACAGAGTGCAAGACAAACACTGCACGCAAGTCAGCATCTTGGAGCAGTCCCTGCTCTAACCATCCCCAAACCACTAGTGACATGGTTCACTGATGGCCTTGGCAGTGCTGGGGTACAGGCTGGACTTGATGAGCTTAAAGGTCTTCTCCAACCCAGCTGATTCCATGACCTCAGCATGAAACTGAGGTCTTACTTCGCACATCTGAAGTGCTCAACAAAGGTGAGCCAAAGGTCTGCAGCCTTCGCTATCTGAAGTGCTATTGCCTGTGGAGATAAGCAGTGTTCACATGCTCAGGTGATGGCTTCTGTACCTAGAAGACCTTTAGATGGTGGCACTGCCAGCATCACAGCCTCAGATCAGCAGGGGACCTGGCCTGCCTCTGTGACAGCCCCATGCAAGAGCTTGGGCTTTATCTGGCACTGCATCACCAGGATTTAGCTCACTGGAAGCTTCCTCAGCTGTTTCATGCACTGCTAAGCTTAAAGCACTATTTGCAAGGCCAGCCACTAAGCAGTAGACAAACCTAAGCTTCCAGTGCCCTAAAATAGCTTATTACTGTCAGAGGAGCTGCATGAAGCCGTGTGCATGTGGATAACCTGTGCTCAGGCTGAGGAATTGAGCAACATTCAGGCTGGCTCCCAAATCCACCTGTACTGGCCAGGTTGGATGGGGCTTGGAGCAAGCTGCTCTAGTGGAAGGTGCCCCTGCCTGTGGCAGGGGGTTGGAGCTGGAGGAGCTTCAAGGTCCCTTCCATGAGTCTATGTAACCCAGCTGCAAGCTCTAGCATATGGCTGTGAGGTCAACACTGATGGCATTTCAGTCTGGTCAGACCCAGCCCTCATCCTCAAGACTGGCTCACACCAGCCAGGTACAAGGAGGTACAAGGAGTACAGGTACAGCTCAGCCCCGTACAAACCTGGCCTTCAGATCTACAACCACTGAGGACATTAAACCAAGAGGCCTCCCCTCTCAAGTTGATGATGCTGTAACAGTCACCCACTGGGACCTGGGTACCTATTGCCACGGATGTGGCCTTAGGGCTTTGGGAAAGACATCTCCAAAACTGCTTCCTATTTATTTCCAGGAATAGGAGTAAAATCTGAGCTAATATCCTAATGCAGTTGGAACCTGTGCTGATACGGATGCAAGTAGCAGAGCTCTATACACAGAGCTTGAAGAAGCAGAGTTTAGCATTGCAAGTGGCGCTGGTGAGATTGTGGCTGCAGTGATTTGCCCTCACAGTGCTCAGTGGACACAGGATGAGATGCAGCACATGTCTACCTTAAATCATGAGCCAGGGAGACAAACCAAGCCCTAAGCTATTATAGAGACAGTTCAGGATCCAGTGAAGGTGAACTTTGCAGACAGAAGGTTTAAACAAGTGATCCCCTTTGGACCAGTCTCCCTATCAACCTGATACAGGTAAATAGCTACCCATGTTGTTTGCATGCTCTCAGCAAGTTCCAGCCCAAACCATTCCAGTGGTTGGTACCACTCCTTACAGATGTAATACTCATGGATCAACCTGTGAGATCAGTGCCATGATTGCAGACAACAACCTCCAGCACCTCCCAGCCCCACAATCCCTATAGCATGCACTCATGGCAGGGGCAGGAGTTATCCCAAAGCTGTCAGCCCTCATGTTCTGCCTTTCCACCCCATTTACCAGTGGGCTCTCGACCTTGCACTACTGGTGACAAAGGAATTGCAGCCATAAGGGGGTCTCATGAATGGACTGTGTGAAGTAGCAAGTACCTACCCAAAAACCAGCAGAGAATTATCTGCCCAATCTCAAACCTGAGCCAATTGGAATGACCCATTTGTTAAACTTCAATATCTACAATGATCTGACCCCGTGGCTGGTACAGAGCATGAAGACTGGGGCTAAATACACCAAAGGAGAGGTGAAACAAGGGGAGCAGCCATTACTGGTGACCTTCTTGATTCAAGCCCCCAGGAGAAACTCTCCCATTTTAGCCTTAAACCTCAAGGCAGGGTTTCTTGCAATACTGAGGACTTTGCACTAGAAGGTACCACATTTGAGACCCATCTTCAACACGAGAGCACGCTCTGATCTCCATGAGCTATGAGACCACAGCCACTTGCTGCCTGTGTGCTGGGGTGCATTTTTCCATGTCCACTTGCCAGGAATTACCTGTTCATAGCAGCAAGTTCACCAACACCATGTTCAGGCAGCCTGAAGGCTCAAGTGACTTCACGAAGGAGGAATGCAGGCTATGCCACTTCGGCTTCCTTTCGGAACTGGATTCCCTACTGCTTTGAGGCAGGACTACCTTAGGGGTGGGTAGCTCATTACAAGCCCATGGCAAAGTCCCTCCCTGTTGCTCAGGCTGAGTAGAACTTGCCAACAGCTTTACATAATAGTCCTTTGGACTGATGTCCTTCCAAATGGGATCGAGTTCCCTCCTCGCTGAATTTGGACCCTGCTCCCTTCCAAGTCCTTCAGCTCATTCTGCAGTCCCCAGCCCTGTGCTTCATGTGCAGAGGGAAATACAAGAGAGACCTCAGAGCAGCTCTGGTGCCTAAAGGGGCTGCAGGAAACCTGGAGAGGGGCTTTGGACAAGGGATGTAGGGACAGGACAAGGGAATGGCTTTAACCTGCCAGAGGGGAGACCGAGATGAGCTCTTAGGCAGAAGCTGTTCCCTGTGAGGGTGCTGAGGCGCTGGCCCAGGGTGCCCAGAGAAGCTGTGGCTGCCCCATCCCTGGCAGTGTTGAAGGCCAGGTTGGACACAGGGGCTTGGAGCAAGCTGCTCCAGTGGAAGGTGTCCCTGCCCATGGCAGGGGTTGGGACTGGATGGGCTTTAACGTCCCTTCCAACCCAAACCAGGCTGTGATTCTATGATCATAGAAGATGGAGAACTGGAGCTATTCCCGCTGCTGGAAACCCCCTTTCCCCAAGCAGTCAGGCTTCAGAGCCGATTCCACTGCTCCCTACGAAGCAGTAGGACTCTGCACACAGGGTTCCCAGATATTCCTAACCCAATACACTGCTGCCCGAGGGTGTAACTGGAAAACAGGCCAGAACCGAGCTAGATTTGCAAGAGGGGAACAGAAGTAGGGGCAAACACAACACAGGACTGCTGCAGCACAGCAGCTGCAGAGCTGAACATGGAGCCTTACTGCTCCATGGCAGACTGCATCCAGAAGCCTGGTGATGAGACCATCAGAAGCAGAAGCTTCTCCAAGTAACAATGCCATCAGTGGTGATGCATTTCATAACCACAGCTGCAAGCAGTAGTATAGTAATGGTAAGTAAGCCATGCCCTGCTTACAGTTTAGGGTTACGGATAGACTAATATAGGTACAGCATCTCTGTAGGGGTTATTACAAGTCAGTCTCAAACGATCCCAATGCATAAACTGCTACTTACTCTTATTGGAAAATAATCCCTGAAGTACCTCCATATGGCCCAGTTCCTCACCCATTGGGACCTTCTGCCACCTGAAGAGAAAGAGAAGAACGTGGTTTCCAAGCTCTTTCCACACGGGTGCCCACCACAAAGCCTCAAGGCTGCCAGATTGTCTGCTGTCTCACTAGAGAAATCAGCAATCCCGTTCCTCTGCGTGGAAAACCCGCATCCTTCGCTAAAATCAGATGGAAACATCCATGCTCAGGACTTCAGGGAGCTACAAGTTAAAGGGAAGATCTGATTTGATCTGTTGTAGTCATGCAATGGGCAACTCAAGATCGAAACAGCTCATTGTTAACCTCAGATTCATTCTCTGGGAAAGGACAAGGTGCTGAGTGATTTCGGTGGTCTTGGAATAGTGAGACCTGGGCTATAAAGTGAGTTGCCAAAGCTTGTTGCTGTTGTTGTAGTGGGTTCTCAGAGCTGGTTTCTACAAGTACAACTTTCCTGCTTCATTTCCAGCAACACTGAGTCCATAGGGGAGCCACATCCTAATAGCCATGTCATCAACTGAACCTTGCAAGAGCTGGAGAGGTCAACAGGACATTGAATCCTTATGTAGATCTTTCTAACCCAAAGGAAGAACCTAAACCTTATAATTAGGTTGCTAAAATCCACCTATAGCATGATATTAGTGAATGTTATCCTCCATTACCCTCAGCATCAGTAAAACCTGCAATCACTGCTTATGCCTTTGTATGCTCCACTGAATTGTTTTGGTCAGTGATGCAGCCAAGTGCCACGAGGAAGGGAAGTCACCCATCATAAGGAAGTCCATCTAAATATGACTACAGGGACACTTAAACAGCAAGGATCTAGTGAGCAATACTTACCTTTCTTTGGTGTATTCCAGTCAAATACCAGCCAGGCTAAATACAGAGCAGCGATGGCCCAGCAATCTGTGCACAGTATGTACATGAGGATTAAAGTGCAAGCAACACCTGCATAGGTCCAAGAAAGAGAAGAAAACAAGGCTGCATCAGGCTTTGGTCTGCGTTTATTCCCCTTGCCTTTTGACCCTTCTATAGCGCAGTCTTAGTCTCAACCTGATGTCATTAATCCCCAATCAAATCGGATTTAGCTGCAAACCCCTTATGGAGGACTGAGGCAGCTCCCTCTAAAGCCTTGAAGTACCCCAGCCTCCCCTTCATGGTATCTCCAGGTCTGTATTCTATAATATAGACTGGTTTGTGTTGGAAGGGACCTTAAAGCTCATCCAGTTCCAACCCCTGCTACAGGCAGGGACACCTTCCATAGAGCAGCTCCAAGCCCCTGTGTCCAACCTGGCCTTGAGCACTGCCAGGGATGGGGCAGCCACAGCTTCTCTGGGCACCCTGGGCCAGTGCCTCAGCACCCTCACAGGGAACAGCTTCTGCCCAAGAGCTCATCTCAGTCTCCCCTCTGGCAGCTTAAAGCCATTCCCCTCGGCCTGGCCCTACCTCCAGGTTGGGGCAGCTGCTTCCAAGGGCAGAAGCATCAGGGTTTCTTATGACCCACACCAAGGGGGTTTCTTCCACAGCTACACAAATCCTCCACACATTACACCAGCCATCCCACCAGTGTGCCAGAGATCCCAATCACAGTTGGGTGGGATCCCACATGTTGCCTTTCCACACAAACTAAGTTGGGAAGGAACAGCAAGACCTGACTGACTGCAACCAGCATCTCCCTCCAGTTTAATTATCAATACTATGGAGCAGAGCAGCCCGAGGCTTCACATAACACAAGCACCCAGAGACCAACAGTCTTCACTATTTCACCTGGTTAACAAATGCTTCTTGCCCATCTCTGGTGCCTCTTGGAAGGGGACCAAGGCAAGAGAAAGGCAGAGTTGCAATCAGTTGCATCAGTTGCTTCTAAGCAACTTCTGCTCTGTGGACATTCCCATGAGTGAGCCAAGTAAGAGATTTCCAATTGCTTTAGTCCTATTTGTGTGGTAGACGCAGACTGAGCTAAACATCAGAAGGTCTTTCCATAGCTCCCGTGTTTGTCTAGAGCCACATTAAGTCATGAAGTGCCAAAACATCAGTGTGCTTTACAATATCCCCACACACCCCAGGAATTAATGCTTATATCAAATACTTTGACTCAATTTCTTCCAGAATTAAGGCAAAACTACAGCTCTGCTTTAGGCCACAAGGTGTTGCTTACCCATGACAAGGAAAGTGAGGACCCATTGCAGCACAGAGATGATCTGGAGCTGTTTCTCTACTTTGGATTTCGATAGCCAGAACAAGTCCTGCAGAGCTGAAAGGATGCTCGATCCTGTGCCTAAGGGAAAGAAGTGAAGATACTGAGCAGAGAGAACAACAGTTGCCTTTGAGATAGGAGATTTGGAATCAGTGTCCACACAATTTGCTTTTAGGCTTGTCAGAGGCTAATATTTCCTGTGGAGTTCAGGCATCCTGGAAAGGGATGGACTGCCATCCACAAGCATCTTGCTTTCGGGATGCCAGAGGGAATTACTGGGTAACATCCGTTCCCACCTAAGCAAACCCACCTAAGCAAACCCAAAGTTACTTGACCATAGAAATGCAGAGCCATTAGCACATCATCCTAACACATACCTTCACTTCAAAGTGCCAGTCCTTGGAAGTAAAGAGGGAAACCCATGATTTCACCCTAAGATAAAGATCAGCCACCCCAAAGCACAGGCCAGCTGTTGCTCCTCCACCCTTGGCCAGGTCTATTGCACAACTCCTATGTACGTGCTGGAGCGCTGTACTCCGGCTTTACCCAGAACAGTTAAAGGGCTGGTTGGGCAACACCTCAACCCATGACCCCAAGGATCCACCTCTCCAAGGGTAAGTAAAACTACCGGTGGTTCTAAACCAGCACGTGAGGACGGTGGGAGTTGAAAACCACTTTTAGAAGCTGAAGTTATTCAAGTGAGGAGAGAACCAAGTAAAATGAAGGCATAGACTTGATTGCCATATGGAACCACCCACTGCAGTATTTGCCTGTATGCTCAACGACCTCCAGAAAGAAGCAACACATGCAAGTGGGCTTCCCTTCACTCCGTTATTTTACAAGCACCATAATAACCGACTAAAACACAAACAAAGCTGCTGCCCTATGGTCAAACCAGGAGGCGTGTTCACGTATTTCCTTGTCTGTTTAAGGATCAGCCTGTTATTAGAGGGGATGTGAAGCTGCTAAGTAGGTATTATATCAACTGGGTTCAGTCCTTGGTGTTGCTGGCAAGACACGCGGCACTGCTAGTGGTGATACCATAGCAAGTGCTCACTCTTAGTCAAGTGAAAACGATGGCAAAGAGCTTTTGCTGTAGATACAGAAAGCACTGGAGGCTTTGGTAGTTTCCACACAGGAATTTTCACTGATGCATCCTTTAGACGCATGAAGCGTCTCCACAGTCTTTGCTAACCATTGCCCTTGCTGATAGTTGAGGCAATAGCATTAATGTACTGCAGAACTGTAATGGTTTTGCAGCCCCTTTTAAAGGCCATTTACTGTTAAACCTTCACAAGTTCCTACAGTGCTACATGCCTTCCTGAGGGTTCTCCGCTGGTAAAGGACATCAACAGGAAGCCGCAGCAGAGGCTGCAGCCTAAATCTAGAGCCAGCCCACCCAGCTCAGACCCTGCACTATGCTTAGCCTACACTGAATGCACAGCCCTAGCAATGGGTTGGGTGTTAACTGCCCCAGAGCAGACCAAGTTTTGATCAAGGACAGATCACATCACTGCAACTGCCAGTAAATGGCAACCAACAGCACTGATAGAGCCTGAAGCAGAGTTAAAGAGTAGTATTAAGAGTGAATCCAGCAAGTATCTTCCATTTGAGATGAGGCAGGAGAATGCATCGAGTTAAACCATCACCATGCACTGATTACACTAGAGCAGGAAGATTCAGAAGTCCCACACTGCAGCTCTTGGGCAGTAAATCCCCAAACTGGGGCAAGTGATGAACTCCATCCCATTTCTTATGGAGTCAAAATCACCTTTCCAAGGTTAGGACAATTCCACCATTCCTGCTGAGGGGCCATAGCCTAGAGACATCCTCCATTGCTGTCCCAAAACCTGGCTTACAGAGTTGCACAGGGACAGACCACATACGCTTTGAGGACTCACAGATGCTAGTTTAAAGGAGGCTTCTAGCAATGCTGATGCCTATGTCTATATGTCTGTGCCCTCAAAATAAGCCAAAAGTCTTAGAGCTGATCTGTGATCCATAATAAAAGCCCACTCCCATGTAATTTATCCTTCCTGCACCTACATACACTCCCAAAACATCTTTTGACTGATGAATCCAACATCGCAGCCTTGGATCTGCTAACTCCCTGTCCTTCTCCCCCATAAAGAAGACCTGTTCATCCCTCCCTGCATTTGTACTTCAGCATTTCCTGGATGCTTTAGCACATTGTAGGCATTGCTGGCCCTGTAAACAGACTGGTATTGGGAAGCAGAAGTCAAGCTGGCATCTTGTTTCATGAACCACATTAAAGCTCTTTGTGCTGACATTCAACTCCTGCAGGCAGAAGGAAGGCTCATGCTTGGCAGACAGGCAGAGCAGGCAGCTGAGCAGCTGCCCTTGGACAAGTGGCATCCTGGGTCAGTTATGTGCTGCAAGCAAAAGGCATCCTTCATAGATCAAGATTCTCCAGCACCAAAGCCAATAGTTACCATGGGCTGGGTATTAACATTTAATTGCCAGTTAAGGACATAAAGGAGTCAAGGGACAATGGAAGGGACATAAGAATGGGCAGAGGTGTCACCTGCCTGTGCATGATGTGCCCCTGCGCCAACAAGCTGCTCACTCCCGATGGATCCAGTGCACCTAGACTGGGAAGTTACAGATTTTAGTGCTGAAACAGCTATTTCCAGCCAGTCCTGAGCTTCATGTTTAATAACACTTTGTGACTGAACCCTCCATGCAAGCTCTGCCTTTCTCCCTAAGCTGAAGCAGGCCGGAGGCATTTTGGGGAAGACCCTCCATGCTCTGCAGAACCAGACCGGTTACTGGTGACACAGAGCAGAAGAGCTTTGATACTTCTTAGAAATAGGGGGTTTGGGGCTCATCCACAGCAGAATAACCCAACACTGACACTTGGGTTCAGTTCTCTAAAGAAAACCCTTCACGCTCACCTGTGGGCCCACACCAAGCATCATTCGCACATTTAAAGCCCAAAGGAGAATGAAGTATAGGAAATACATTAGCTTAATGATCAAGTTTAATAAGGCCCATTAGGCATACCTGTGATTAACTTTGAGGCAGAAGGATACTTTGTACCTCAGCCTTTGGTATCCATTTGTATCAGCGTTTTCCCAAGGAAATAACTTGAATCCTGAAGAAACACAAACCTCTGTCTTCTACTGCTAAGGTAGTTGCTTATCCCATGGTGGCTTCACAGGGAACCTGTTCTAGACCTGCACAGCCCAGATGTTTGAGGTCACAGTCTGGGCAATTCCTTATGGTAAATCCAAATGGTAAACACTCCATTTGTGCCAGTGTTCAAGGCCAGGTTGGACACAGGGCTTGGAGCAAGCTGCTCTAGTGGAAGGTGTCCCTGCCCGTGGCAGGGGTTGGAACTGGAGGAGCTTTAAGGTCCCTCCCAACACAAACCAGTCTGGGATTCTATGCCTGCACAGCAGAGATCTTAGCAACAGCTTTCCTGGTCTCAGATGAGATCCTGAGACCCTCAACTCCCACTGCATGCTCTGAAGCACGAGTGTGATGCTCCATGCTCTAACCCATGCCTGGCTCTCAAGGATGCTACTTGTCACACAGCCACAGGACTGACTTCTCCAGGAGACCTCACTGCTACCCAGTGCTAGGAGCCATGCGCAAGCCTCTCAAAGAAGCTCACTGACATGACCCAGCTCTTCCCAGTAGCGAACCAGCAATGGGCTCGCTATACTTCTATCGTTCAATTCCAGCCATCATCAGATGCAGAAGATGTTACAAAGGAGATAGTGAAGTCAATGAAGGGCTTGACCAAGCTATAGACTCCTGCTTGCAACACACACTGTGCTAGAACAGCATGCGATGCACATCCAGCACAGATTGCTTCAGACGAAGTATTCAGCCACTGTGATTTATCAAGGCACAGAGGCAGAACCAACGGTCGCGGGAGTGGAAGCGAACAGAACTTCACACTTGGGCACCAGAAAACCCAGTTGACAGCATTTAATTAAGCAGCAGCCAAATAAATTAGCTGAGGGGGAAGAACAAGTGTTACAGTCAGTTAAAGTACACTGAAAGCTTGTTAAAGCCAAGCTTCATCTGCCACCTTTTCGAGACCATTAGTACATTCATTCCTGGCCCAGAATGATACTGCATCACACAGCTCATTTAGAGGAAAAGCAAATTAGATCCTCCGAAGCATAAGGTTGAAATGGACATTTTGATCCTCATATTTGGCAGAGAAGCTGACACTGGAGGCGTAACAAAACTGGGCTAGATACAGACCAACACCAGCATCCTTGTGAGGGCCCAGCCTCCCATGCAAGAGCAGGAGTCTGTGTGACAAGCTGCTACATGCAATGCGACACGTGTAAACCCCCCTTGAGCAACAGCAGTTACTCTGTGCCTTGGGTTTACTCCGATGCCCCAGCACAAGCTCTCTTCACTTCCAGTTTCATTGCTAGTGGTAGTAGATAGTGACTCATATGTGGGAGAATGACAGATTACCACTGTGGGGGATGGTTATCCTGCCCTGTTTGCTTACATAGCAGTTTGCTCATGCCCCAGGAGGCTGCTCAGCGATCCCACCTTATCTGCAATGAAGAATGCCTACAACTGGAGGTCAACAACACAGTTAACAGGGATATGTGACAACAACAGCCATTTCAGCCCCTGTAGGGAGAAGCTGGGATTACACATAGGGAGTAAACAGATTCAATACGACGTTTATCTCATGTTGGATCAGCATTTACTCACAGAACTGAACTTGACCCTTGGACTCAGTCACCAGCAGGTTAAAGTGATGTAACCATGAGTCTAGACCCGGCTGCCCTAGACCAGCCAGCAGTTTAGATTAAGTCAACAAGAGGAAAGGAAGCATCCTACAGCATCCTAGAGAGGCAGGTAGGAGCTCTGAAAGAAGGGCTCAGTCACAAGCAAGTCCAGACCTCTACCTCCTACGTGGTTTTGTCCAGGAGACACCACAGCTAGAAGTGATGTTCTGCTCCCAAAACCAGAGCATCCAAGTCGCCCCTCAAAGCAGAAGTGAGGTGTGCCAAGCATCAGGTGCAGCATAAGAGTAGCTACAAGGTAAAGTTAAGCAAATTCTTCTTCCTCACCCCAAATTTTGTAAGAACAGAAAAGGTACTTCAGCAAAGGAGAAACTTCCAATGCTCTGGACACACTAGTAGACCCATAGATTAGCATCATAGAACGGCTTGGGTTGGAAGGGACTTTCAAAGCTCATCTGATCCAACCCCCAGCCTGGCCTTGAAGGGATGGGGCATCCGCCACCTCTCTGGCCAACCTGTGCCAGTGTCTCACCACCCTCATTGTAAAGAATTTCTTCTTCACATCCAGCCTGAATCTCCCTCTTTCAGTGTAAACCCATCACCCCACATCCTGTCACAACAGACCCTGCTAAAAAGTCTCTTCTCATCTTTCTTATAGGCCCCTTTTAAGAACTGAAAAGCCACAATAAGGTCTCCCTGGAGCCTTCTCTTCTCCAGGCTGAACAACCCCAACTCTCAGCCTGTCTCCATAGGAGGATGTAGTATCCTTCCTCAGGACAGTGAAGCACCTTCTCACTGCTCTGCCAAACACGAGGAGGGCGCCTGGGCATCCCGTGGCCAAAGTGGGTCAGGTCAGGATGAGGAGATACAACCCCTCCTACCCAAACGATCTCGAAGCTTCATCCAGCCTGAGGCACCGGTCCAAGGTCTGCTCTGAATGTGTAGGACTGGGTCGATGGCCAAGAAAGCTCCCCCTGCACACATGCACACAGGGATAAAGAGGGGCTGATGCCTCCACCTGGGTTATTTTTAACTAGGATCAAACTTGGAGCCAAATTCACAAGCCCTGGGACAAATCCAGATGCTAGGAAAGCAAGACCAAAGACACTAAAGGACAGTATGAGCTGGGCAAGCAAGAGTGAAGACACTAAGGGACAGTGTGAGCCATTCACACTCTCACCCCATTAGAGCATAGACAAGATACTTGGAAGAGACACTCAGGGAGGTCAGAAAAGCCAAATGAGTTTGTTCCAAATAACCTGTGTAGTAGGGGAAGTTGTCTAATGCAATCAAGCAGCATGCAACATCCCGTGTGTGAACCACTACACCACATCATCTCTGCCCATCTTTGACCTATGAATTCCCTCATCATGATCCCAAAAGCCCAGCCTGAGTGTGTGCTCCTCTGGCTTTTGCTTGGACAAGGCACAGGTTTGAGGCTGGTCCTGCACCCTGTCACCTATGGCAGGCTGCAGAACCAGCAAGAGGTTGCGTTGGAGGATGCTGCAGTCACCAAGGCAACGTCTCTGTCTCCCCCAGGCAGAAGCACATGAAGAAATGAGTAAAGGAAGCACAAATATCACTGCAGGATGCCCAGGAGGAGCCTCAGAGGAAAACTGACCTGAGGAGAGCTAAGGCAGCTTTCCATCCCTAAGCAGGATTATCTAGAGATGAGGCCAATCACTGACCCTAAACTACAGCCCATGTTGAATTATGCACATGGCCTAGATCCATCGCTAACACACCGGTGCCAACAAGGTGGCCACCCCTACATATTTGATAGGCTTCTTGAATCATTTATTGTGTGCTTGGCTTGCAGTTAACTCCCCAGAACAGTTCACATGCTGTTAATTCAAATGACCTCTCTCAGCTCAAAACATCACTTGTTTTCTGCTAGTTGCATAAGCAAGTTAAGGACCAGATGCGAGCATGGATAAAAACACATAGATCTTTTCCCCCACTTGGTTCACAACTGACCCCACAAGTCAATCTCTAATATTAGTGCCAATGTGTAATTAATCAGTGCATCTCTAATACCTGAGATATGAGCATCAACAGCTCTACACACCCGGGCAGAACACAGTGGGAAAGCAAGAGCTCAGGGGTTAATTCACTCGAGGTCCCCTCAGCTCTGCTAACGACTTGCTTAATCAAGAGCCATTTCACAGGTCTCTTCATCCCAGGAGGAATTCACACCTTCCTTTGTCAAGGCAGAAAGCTTTCAGCAAGGCCCTGGGAGCAATCACTGCAGAACCCTCCATAGATCACAAGGTGAAGGATTCAAGAGCATGGTCCTGCAGAGCCACCGCTATTTGCAAGTCTCAACACTTCCCAGAAGAGCTTTAGGCTTCTTGAGCTTACACAAGAGCCCTGGCAGTGTTCAAGGCCGGGCTGGATGAGGCTTGGAGCAAGCTGCTCTAGTGGAAGGTGTCCCTGCCCGTGGTAGGGGGTTGGAACTGGATGAGCTTTAAGGTCCCCTCAACACAAACCATTCCATGACTCTATGCATGATCCCTGGAGCTGCCTTTCCATGCACACAATGGAGCAGTTTGGGCTTTCCCATATTGTTTCTCCAAGACCTTTAACCTACAAGTGGCAGCCTGCAGCAGGAAGGGTTCAGTGTCTGAGCAGCTCTGCCCATGATGGTGTCAACCACTGACACGCAACCTGCTCCGCCGGGTAAAGGCGGCGACTTTAGCAGGGCACAGGGCTGTCAATGCAAACTCGGCTGTTTCTCTTCACACAAAACCTTCCTTTCACACCGAATCTCCAACTCTCCATTGTAAACCAAGAACCAGCAATGATTCCTCCCCCCCCCCGCTCCCTTGATGTAGATGTGGGGAAACACCGCATTACAAAAGGCGGCTGCAACACTGATTTTCACGCTCAGACTACTACTATTTCCTTCCTGCCTCCACAAGGAGATAAAAGAAAGGCTCATTTTAAAGCAAGTGCCACACGCCCACACTACACCGAGGTGCAAACTCACTTCAGATAAGCCAGACCCGTTTTGCAACAGCTTCAGGAGCGCGGCTCCAGCCCTCCGAGCTCGCTCAAAGAGCTGTAATCCTCACCCGTAAAACAAGCTGCAGCAGCCTCCCGCCATTGCACATCGCTTCCCCCCCCCCCTTAAACACCCATTCCTGCAAGCAGGAAGAGGGGAGATATATATACACATAGTAAAGCTGAGCATTTCGCTGTTGCTCCCACCCCGTATCGCCGGGATGCGGCTCCCCCACTGCAGCATCCTCCCTGGATCTGGACCCCCCTCGTACCTCGCAGGACCCCGGAGTAGGCAGCGATGATGGTCTTCATTGCGGAGGGGGGCTCAGGTCCCGGCCAAGGCCATGTGATGGAAAAGGGGACGCAGCTCCGTAGCCCCGGTGCAGCGGTGAGTGGGAGAAGCACCGGCCGCGCATCCCTATATAGCGCCGGGGGGAGGAGGAGGAGGAGGAGGGCGGGCAGGGGCGGGCCCCGGCAGGGCGCATGGGTCCCACAACCTAAGGCATGGGGAGGGCGGGGGAGGAAGGTCTTGGCTTCAGTGGTGCTGCTTCCAGCATGGGATGGGGATTTGGGATGGGGATTTGGGATGGGAGGACCAGGTAGGGGGATCGCTCCATCATCTGCAAGGAGTTTCCATCCCTGTTTTCCTTCTTCCCATCGCAGGGTGGGGGAAGAATTCTCCCAGTCCTCACGCTAGCCATGGGAGTTTTAAGACACTGTGGTGCCCTTCTTGCTCAAATGCTCTCCCACCCTGCTCCTGAGCATCCCCAGTGGGATTTGGGTACCTAAAGGCATCGCGAAATCAAGACAAAATATAGCAAAGACAAAAGTTTAAGCTGAGAGAGCTGGGCTGGGGCAGGCTGGAGAAGAGAAGGCTCCTGAAGGGGAGACCTTAGAGCAGCTCCAGTGCCTAAAGGGGCTACAGGAAAGCTGGAGAGGGGCTTTGGACAAGGGATGTAGGGACAGGCCAAGGGGAATGGCTTTAACCTGCCAGAGGGGAGACTGAGATGAGCTCTTAGGCAGAAGCTGTTCCCTGGGAGGGTGCTGAGGCGCTGGCACAGGGTGCCCAGAGAAGCTGTGGCTGCCCCATCCCTGGCAGTGCTCAAGGCCACGTTGGACACAGGGGCTTGGAGCTGCTCCAGTGGAAGGTGTCCCTGCCCGTGGCAGGGGTTGGAGCTGGAGGAGCTTTAAGGTCCCTTTCAGCCCAAATCTATGATTCTATGACTTTATTAGCAGAAGCTTTGATGGTTTCATTAAGCTTCATTTTCATTAAGTTGACGTGCAGTTACAGCCAAACCACTGATCAAGCCTCATTTTCTTCTCCTGACAAGATGTTTAAGGATCTGCTCAAGAGATCCCTTAGAAATGAGGTGTTATTTAGATTTGCATCAAGGTTTTAATGTGCCTAAGGGATTTCTATAGATTCTTACAGATGGGGCAGATGAGTCTGTCCCAGCTTCCATGGCATTAAACCAGATTCTTCATAACAGGCTCATGTCTGGCCCTGTTCAAGGGAGGATTTTGCTACACCCTTGGGCAAAGGATCAGGGCTCTGTCCCTTTCCTGATCTCAGTTTAATCTGCTGGAATTTGGAGAAAGCAGCAAGAATCTGCCTTTCAGAAGCACTTTGACATCCCTCAAGGCAAAGCCCATTGAAAGGACCAAGCGTGTATTTCCCACATGTGGAATATAGGTAGCAATCAAACCAAAGCACCCCCAAAACTGCTTCAACTTTCAGCTGTTTCTCCAGGTGGGAGCAGGATCAGAACTTGCTGATCCAGCATTTTCCGCTGCTGCTCCTGAGGCTGCTGCTGCTACATCCACTTTTTGGCACAGGGACATGTGTCTACCAGTGTGTTACGCAAAGAAAAGTTGTATTTCCAGCTGGGGAGAGCTTAAATCCGGGATTCAGAGGTGAAAGAGGGATTTGTTTTCCTTCCCACTCCCCTGAGGCATTCCCATAGCCATCTTTTTGAGTCAAACTGGCACCAGGACTTGTTCACTCCCCATTTAGCCCCGGGGCTGTGTTCCAACTGTTGTAGTGGCCTGTTGAAATAGGTATGGCAGTGGAAAATTGCAAGAGCCTGTCTGAAGGAAGGGTCTTGCCCAACAGCTCTTGGATGAGACCTCCAAAAGGGAGCTTAGAACAGAGATAAATCACTGCTACAGCACTGCTAAGTAAAAGGGGAATGGGCTCCTGTCTGCCTGTGTCCCCTGTTGGCTTAAGTAGAGGTATCTGCGAGTCAAAGGAAGGCCTCAAGTAGCTTTTCTTATCATCAGCAGAATAAAAGCTTGAATGAATTTATACTGCCAGTTGTGACAGCATGAGATAACATATAGAAAGATTTTAGTGTGCTGAGACCATCGTCTGGCCAGATCCATCATCTGTCTATTGACGCATACCCACCTCCTCATGCATTTTGGGTGCAATTGGACTAGATGAGGTTTGAAGGTTCTTTCCGACCCGAACTATTCTGTTATTCTATGATTTTACGATTCAAAGTCTCTGAATCCTGATCATCCTCTTACTCCCTATGCTGCAGAAGGGCCCAGCCTTGAAGGATATGCTAATAAGATAATTTTGTTATTAATAATAATAATAATATTTTATTTTATTTTTATTGTATTTTATATTATTATTACAATAATGATAGTAGAAACCCCTCAGTGCTTAATGGAGTATTACAATATCTAAAGGAGAGGCCTTTTGACAAGGGTCTAGTGGAACGTGTCCCTGCCCATGGTAGGGGGTTGGAACTGGATGAGCTTCAAAGTCCCTTCCAGCTCAAACCAGTCTGTGAATCTATGATGAAGGTTATTAGACAGCAACGTTTGCAGTAAGGAATCCACACTAAGAGCGGTTTAGGGATGCTATGCAATGGCAATAGGCACAAAGGATGATATTTGGCTTGGTCAAACCAGTGTGTGATTGTATGATTCTACACCTTGCAGGGGTAACAACACAACCACCACAGCCCCAGCCTGAGCAGCAGCTTCAGCGCCTGACCTGCAGGTTCCAATCGTGACACCGCCTGTCTTGGGAGGAAGGAAAAGTCATGCCTGGATCCGTGACAGCACACAGAGCGCTGGGACAGCCTCTGCCTTCACCCCACCGCACAGCACCAGGGATCTGGCTGCAGCCCAGCTCCCGTCTCACTTGTTCTACCAGTACTTGTCCTGCAGCATTTTTGTTTCCTTCTCCCATCCGGCCCTCTGAAAATGAGAAAACAACCCCAAAGAACAGAGCAGCAGTATCTTGGCTCTGCTCCCCACAAGGACGTTTCTGCCCACCTAAAAGACACGCATTGATAGATAGGTTTGGAACTGGTTTGTTTTCCTCGGTGCTTGAGTTGACGCAAGAGATACACAACCCTGTCTATTATTAACTCTGGCACGATTACCCATGAACAACAGCGTCCTTCCAAATACCCTACTATTACTTCACCTGGGCCTCAAAAGCATAGACTATGGACAGAGAAACATAGGCAGGAGGCAGTCGTACAGCTCTTTGCAGCCAAGAGCAATGCACTATAGTTTTACCCTTTATTTCTGCTCTTTAGCAGTAACCGAATATACAGCAAAGCAGTAACATGCCCTTACACAGTTACATCGGGGTTTTTAATGCATATAATGAACTTTTAGGGCAATCCCTATTAAATAAAGCTGCTAAAGAGACATTGCTTTTCCTCTTCCTGCTCCTATTCGGGGACTTGAGATCTGTTTGTAAGGTGTGGAGCAGGTTTGCAGTGCTTTGAGTCAGCTGCTGGTGCGCAGCTCTGTAGCTTTGTTCCTCTATGGTTATTCATTGCTGGAACCAGATAATCTTTAAGGTCCTTTCTAACCCAAACCACGATTCTATGATGTAGCAGCAGAAAATACCCTATTTTCAAAGCATCAGTGTTCAGTGTCTTCAACCAGAGGCAGGTGTTTGGATGCGTGTATGAATCTGCCTGTATTTAGCATGTTAGGACGCATGTACTTAAGTTGGGCTTATCTGCCTTCATAATTCTCCTTCTTTGACTTAAAAACACAGAGTCATTTCCTTGCCTGTGGTTAATCCTCTGTGGATTTTTAAGTCTCTTTATTCCAGGCAGCAGTATTTTTAGTAGCTTTTTGTTTCTAGGGTTGCTATAAGGATTAAAAACAGAGGTTTTACAGCTAGAAGGGTTGCCCATTAATCCAGTCACCTATGCAAACCACAGCATCTGAAAAGGCCATTTTCTCCCATATTTCTCCTCCTGAGACCACTGCAAACATGATGGGTCCATCTCTATGATAGAGACTGTAGCTTGGGTACCATGATCAGGTCCACAGTGTTTTTCTTCTGCTGTCTGCAGTGTGATGAATTCAGGCTGTGAATAAGGTCTCCTATCATTGCAGACCACTCATGGTGCATGAGAAGCATCCTCAAGGAAAGGGAAAGCCCTGTGTTGAGCAGAAGGACTTTGGAAACACACAAAGCTGGTGCTGCCAAACGGTGCTTCACTGAAGAACTCCCACCAGACCACAGGGACATCCATCCACATCACTTCTGCTTTCATTCCTGCGTCATCCCTCGGAGCCGCAATCATCCTTAGGCTGGGAGGGGTGGAAGCCTTATCATCAGTGATGTAAGTGACCAACCAGACGATAAGAGCTGTGATTGAAAGAGGAGTTTGAACTCGCGTCAGCCAACCAGCAAGGTTTGCTTTGTGAAACTGCCAAGAGGCAGAACAGAACAACAAGACCCATTGCCACTCCTGCTGTGGGTACTTTGCTACCTGACTTTGTGCTTACATTGCATTGCACATCATCTATGGTACTCACCGCTCTCCCTCCAAGGCCTTGTGTCCTCTTCCTTTGCCAGTGAATTCAGCCATGGAAGCCCAGGAACTGCTCACATAGGCCAAAAAGGTAACCTGAGTCTCAAAGTGCCATTTAGAGGCACTCACAAGCAGTGATGTTGGCAAAATCTTGCTTGGTCATCTGTGCCCGCTTTGATGAAGGTCCATTCATCACCTCCCCACCCATCACCTCCCCATCCATCACCTCCCCAAGGGTATTTTTAGCATTTGGTACAGAGCAATGGAAAGTCATCTGTCCTTCCATCTTTTTTCCTGCCTTGATGGGAACAGTTCACATTCCAGGTAATATTTATGGAAATGTGCTGGTGGCTCATGCATCACCTGAGCAGCGGACCTGAATTCTGAGCTAAGGGAGAAGAGTGTGTCTCCACAACCCTATGCATCACCCATTTCTCCACAGAGCTTCAAATAAGCCCAAAAGCTGTGTAAACCCTAGGTATGGAGAGGGGAACTGAGGCACAAGCTTGCTGGGAGCTAAGCTTTTGTATCCTTCTGAAGCAGCATTGTGGGTTTAGGTGGTTGTAGGACTTTCATGCTTGATCCTTCATCCCTTTCCTTAGTCTTTAATTCATCAGCTTCAAAGCTCCCCTTGGTGTCTCCTGCTTCCTGCCTGCAGCTTCTGCTGGAATCCTGCAGGTCCTATTCCTTAATGGAGTGGGGGGAAGTGTTTTGTCACACCAGCACAGCAGTGCCTGGACTCTCTTTTGAGGCCATGCTTTTGAGTGAGGTGTTTTGATTTCATTGGTCCTTTCCAATGCTCCATACCCAGTGAAGTTCCTTATGGGCAGGAACCATCCGCCTTTCAGACCTGCAGAATAAGTGTTGACCAGGATATCTCTGAACCCATCAACAAACTCTCTTCATGGCCCTTCCCTCTTTGCATAAACAACAACCACAGCTCCTGTGTTTCCTAACTGAAGCATAGCAGGACAATGTGTTACCGATGCATAAAGTCACTCTGGGCAAGGCCATCTGCATGGCCCAGTGACACTGTTTTGCCAATGTGTAAAGACAACCAGCACCATGTGCAGAGCCAGAAAGAACAGAGTGAGCAGGGAGCACTGGTTGGCTTTTGCATGTAGAGCTGGATCCACCTCAGATGGCAAAGACTTGCCCAGCCCTTATCCCATGGTTTGATTTACAGCCAAATCATGCTTTACACCCTCTCCAGACCTTGTCACACCAGGCTGTAATCTCACAGGTATTTATCACGTTTGTCCTTCAAGGAATTTTCGTAGGAAGGGGATGTTTGCAAGGCAGAGCCTCACAAAGCCTTTTGTCCAGAGGGATTTCTGCAGGTAGTATGAGCACCTCAGGCACGCATCAGCACATCCCTGGGGCTTTTCCATCTGGATATCCCCAGGAAAGAAACTAAGGAAAAGCAAGCATTCAGCCTGCATTCATCCTGAACATGGTAAAAGCAAAGCTGTTTGAAGAGCAGCCCATAGGTGCAGGGAAGGGAAGAGCACAGGGCCAAACCCCAGTGGGCATCTCCCGCCTACCTGTAGGATGCTGGTCCTGTATCCTTTCCGATGGCTTGCCATAGCACAGGTGCACTCTGCGGTAGGAAAACCTATGTTGCAAAGTCCCATCTGATGTTCAATGTAGACACTACCACTACTTTTGGTAGCACTGGGACAAAGAGTGTACATCTTCTGCAACACGCTGGTTAACGGTACAACCACTATGGAGCCCAAAGCCTGACTCAGCTATTTCCACAACACTTGCTTTTTTGTTCCTGGAGTTAAAAGTCATTTCACATTACAGAGGTTTTGAAATTAAGCCATTTCTCCCCCTTCTCAGCTGCACTTGCACCTCCTTTCTTCACAAGGGGAAGCAAAGTTCAGGCCAAGAATGCAAGAGAAACTTCAGAACGAGCTTTGTGCTAAGGCATGAAACCCAAAATACAACATTCTAAATGAATTTTACCAAGAAAAAACTCCATCCTCACTTCCACCCACCCCACAGATAGGAAGATTTAAGCAAGGCACTGAGCCGAGCCAGATTTTGGCTGCTGGCAGCAAGGCAGGGTATAGCTGCCTAGCTACAGGCTAAAATTAGAGCGCCTAAAAATTAGCTGTAAGGCTGAAGAACTTTGGTCCCTGTGCTGAACGAGCACTGGGGAATCAGTAAGAGACAGTTCACCAGCTCCTCTTGTATTTCAGTAGCAAGGGGTTTGCAAAACAAGGGTAGGAAAAGGGGGAAAAGAGGTGGTTGGAGCGGTTTCCTCAATTCCTTCATTAAGGGTGTGGACAATGAGATGTGGGAAACTGGATATATATATTAGGGACAAGAGAGGTTTTCCTTATTGGGAGGTGTGAGACTTCCACGTTCTTTTAGGAAGCATCATGTTAATCTCATTATGCTTCTCAAAAAAGAGCATTTCCAGCACCATGATGATGAGTGCCTGTCCTGGGTTCAGCAGCAGCAGTCATTTTTTCTCCTTCTCAGTAGCTGGTGCAGCGCTGTGTTTCTGACTTTCAGCCTGGGAACAGCGCTGATAACACCGATGGTTTCAGTGCTGCTCAGTGATGGTCACTCTGACCAAGGACTTTCTGAGCCTCGTGCTCTGCCAGGGAGGAGGGGAAGCCGGGAGGAAGCAGAGACAGGACACCTGACCCAAACTGACCAAAGAGGTATTCCATAGCACAGCATGTCATGCCCACTGTATAAACTGGGGGCAGTTACCCGGAAGGGTCAGATCACTGGTGGGTCGGGCTGGGTATCGGTCGGCGGGTGGTGAGCGGTTGTATTCTCTTCCCTTGTTATTTCCCTTATCATTATTGTTATTGATGGCAGCAGCAGTGGTTTGTGTTATACCTCAGTTACTGAACTGCGCTTATCTCAACCCGTGGGAGTTACGTTCCCTTGGTTCTGCTCCCCATCCCTCTGGGAGCAGGGCTGAGGAAGGGGAGGGAGTGAGAGAGCGGCCGCATGGTTCTGAGTTATGGCTGGGCTTAAACCACAACAGTGCCTTTTCCTCATGTGAGCTCTTCAAACATCTGTGTTTGCAACCAGACAGCCCTGAGACAGCACCAGCCTCCAACCACAGTGGGGAAACTGAGGCTCAAAGCTTGGAATTGTGACCATGCAAACCTAGACCATGCATTTGGGATGAAACCAAAGCTCCTCCTCACACCCTGCCTCCATCCCAGCTTTCACACCTGATGAATCCATGGATGAAGGTTTTGCTTTTCTATGCTGCAGAAATAATGAAAGGGAAGTTTAAGGGGTCATTTCATAGAATCTCAGCCTGGTTTGTGTTGGAAGGGACCTTAAAGCTCCTCCAGCTCCAACCCCTGCCACGGGCAGGGACACCTTCCACTGGAGCAGCTTGCTCCAAGCCCCTATGTCCAACCTGGCCTTGAACACTGCCAGGGATGGGGCAGCCACAGCTTCTCTGGGCACCCTGGGCCAGCGCCTCAGCACCCTCACAGGGAAGAGCTTCTGCCCAAGAGCTCATCTCAATCTCCCCTCTGTCAGGTTAAAGCCATTCCCCCCTTTTCTTATCCCAACAGGCCCTTGTTATTGCTTCACCTCCCAAGTGTGCTCACCAGCCACCAGCTTTATGGGAGTAACACCCATGAAATTGAGGGTTATTGCAGCAAGGAAAAGAGTTCAGTTCTCAATGGCAAAACTGGAAGTGCATCTGCAAAGAGAAAAACATAAAACCACCAGAGTAGAGACCTTGGACCTACCTGGCATTCCTCCTCATGCTCTACCTGCTACTGGGGTTTCTACTTGGGCAAGCTACTGGGGTTTCTACTAAGCAAGCAGAAGACCCTTGGTAGGGCTCTGCTGTCAAGTGTCTCAGGGGCTTTGACTCTCTGTGTGCTTTGATATTTTATATTGGCTCTTAAATTTCAAAGCCTGTTTCCAGAATCCATGCAGGGTTGGGAATGCCTCTCCCTGATGAATGAAGAAAGAGCTGGGAATAGAATCCTAGAATGGTTTGGGTTGGAAAGGGCCTTAAGATCATCCAATTCCAATCCTCTGCCATGGGCAGTGACACCATACACTAGACCATGTCACTCAAGACTCCATCCAACCTGTCCTTGAACTCTGCTAGGGATGGAGCCAAGAATAGAATAGAAATTCCCTTTGGAAATCAGCTGGCAAACCATCCCTACAGCACTCTGCAGGTTGTACAGCAGAAAGGGCCTGTGGACATCCCGCATGAGGTTGTCTTCTGATTGATCCTGGCCTGGCTAACCTAAGAGATAACCTGAGCCTTGGATGGTGTTAGAACAGCTTGCAATGTGCATGCTATGAAAAGCACACCATTTCTGCAATATCTTTTACAGTCTTGCAATTACAGAGCTCTATGTAGAAATCACGTATGATGGGTCATTGAATCATGAAACAGTTTGGGTTGGAAGGGATCTTTAAAGGTCATTTAGTCCAACTCCCAACGGGATCAATGGACTAGAGGTCGCCACGGTGTTAAATTTAGGGGAGCTCATGTTATTTTTGGCATCATCGCCAAATATAGAACAACTCAGAATGAACAAAGAGTGCAGGGGAAAGGTAAAAGCCTTGTTTCACCACTCCTATGGCTCCCAGTGGAGTGGTTGCACAGACGCCTGTGAGCAGTTGGCACCAGCTAGACCCGATCTTGCAACCCTTTACTCACCATGGGAGTCACGTTGGCTGCTTCTGCAAGTGCTCTCTGTGCACCCCACACCAGGATCAGGCCAGGAAATGAAGTATGAGAGTGGTTCTTGTTGATGGCATCCGCAAACTGAAGGACAAAGCCTGATCTAGGCAGCTTAGGTTGTCTTTGCTCTCTACAGAGCCTCTAAATGGCTCTTTATCTCATCCTGTGATGTTGGGGTGTCTAAAAAAGGTTTATATGAATCATGGAATCATAGGCTCAATGAATCCCAGACTGATTTGGGTGGAAGGAAGCTTAAAGCTCATCCAGTCCCAATCCCCTGCCATGGGCAGGGACACCTTCCACTAGGGCAGCTTGCTCCAAGCCCCTGTGCCCAACCTGGCCTTGAGCACTGCCAGGGATGGGGCAGCCACAGCTTCTCTGGGCACCCTGTGCCACCACCTCAGCACCCTCACAGGGAAGTGCTTCTGCCTAAGAGCTCATCTACATCTGTGGCATCTAACCTCAATCTCCTCTCTTGCAGTTTAAAGCCATTTCCCCTTGTCCCAACACCAACCCCTGAAGGACACAACTCATCACTGGTCTCCAGCTGGACATTAAGCCTTTGACTGTAGCTCTCCGAGTGCAGCCATTCAGCCCATTCCTTATCCACCAGGTGGTCCATCCACCAGATCCGTATCTCTCCAGTTTAGAGACGAGGATATCACACAAGACAGTGTCAAATGCTTTGTACAGGTCCAGGTAGATTATGTCAATCACTCTTCCCTTTTCCAACTGAATGTGACCGAAGTAGCTGGACCTTTGCTCTGAACCAGTAAAACTGTTCTATCTTCTTAACATGTGGCTGGGAGGAGATACACAAGGACAGAGTTGAAGCTGGAAATGCTTTGCGTGTGCTGGAGAAATAGCATCTGAATCAATGTGTCCTACCCAAACCTAATCAGTGTGGGGAGAGAGGAGATTTGGACTCCAGACACATGCTCTATAGTCATCAGAGAGATAAAGGCCATTACATAAGTTTGAAAGCCCTAAGAGAGAAGCACGGAGTTCAAGAGTCAAGCACGGTGTTCAAGGCCAAGTTGGACAGAGCCTTGGGTGACATGGGTTAATGTGAGGTGCCCCTGCCTATGGAATGGGGGTTGGAACTGGATGATCTCAAGGTCCTTTCCAACCCAAACCATTCTATGATTCTATGGAGAAATGAAGAGAGCAGTAAGTCCTCAAAGCCAGCTGCCTTCACCTCCTACACTGAAGGCCTGGATTCTGGTCTTCAGCCCACAAATAAGCTTTTAATATTCATTGAAAGGTTTATTTTGTGAGAAAGCCTCCTACCACATCACTTCCCTTTCTATGGACCAGCGCAGAGCAGTAGAAGCAATGGAGCCCAGTAAGGATGAAAACCATTGGGCACTGGTGTCAGTAAGAAGGAAGAAGTATTGATCACTTCCTAGCAGGTCATGCTAAAGCTGGCCTCGCAAATGGTCTACAGAAGCCTATTAGCTAAGGCACATCCTGTGGGAAATCCTCTTAGAGCAGTGGAGGTGAGAATGCAGATGATATTACCATTCCTAGCAGTGCAGTCAGAGAGAAACAGGGCTGGGAAGGGCTATTAAGAGGTCAGCAAGGCCATGCCCTTTATGTC
Organism: Amazona ochrocephala; assembly: GCA_039720435.1. NCBI lineage: Eukaryota > Metazoa > Chordata > Aves > Psittaciformes > Psittacidae > Amazona > Amazona ochrocephala. The sequence continues at coordinate 3,040,584 of CM077877.1, read as the reverse complement.
AAGGGAGGATCAAGTCCATCCATGTCATATGTTGCTGGGCAGACACAGTGTTAACGTGCTCTTCAAGACTCTCTATGATGAGGATGGCACAACCTTTCCAGCTAATTTATTCCTAGCACAAATCCTGGCTGCAGTTTAGCCCATCAATTTTTTCCCATGCTGGAATACTGGAGAATGGGCATGAAACAAGATTATTCCCTTCTCTGTATCTGTCTTGATGTCTTCATGTTTCGTGTCTTCTCAATCCATAGTTCTGCAGGCAATTCCACGTTAGTTTCTTTAGGTGGATCCAGCAAAACCTCCACAACCATCTATATTATGATATATAATAATATATTATTATATATTGTCATTATGAAGGAGCACACATGTGCTTGCGTGTCCATATATACATATGTGTGTGCATGTATGCATATGTTGGTGATCACCTCAACTTCTAGACTTGGACGACATGGGGTTATCAGGGCTGCCATTAGTCTGAAAGTGCTTCCAACATAAAAAAGCTGTTGGAAATTGCACAGTAAATGGGATCTCTCCCCTCTTCCCATTTATACCCAAAGCTGTTTATCTGTTCTTAGGCATCCCCAAAACACTGGTCCATTTTGGCCAAGAAATGTGTCATGCGGCACTGAAAAGGTCTGCAACATGAAAACGGAGATGGCAGATTCAGGAAGTGATGAGGAAGGGATCATCAGGGCACACACAAGGTATCTTTCTGCTTCTTTCCTTTATATGTGTTTCTGAGCCAAATCCATCCCCATCCTCACTTAAAGCAGCCCTGGAGTTGCTCTAATTTCCATCTTGTTCTCCCAGCGTCTCCTCCAGGGCTGGAGAAGAGAAGCACTGGAGCACAGGATGCTCCCGCTGTGAGTGTTTGCCACCTCAGGGACCACCTGCTACAAGTAGAGACCCATTTCATTAGGGACTGTAGTGCTAGGACAAGGGGTAACGGGTTCAAACATAAACAGGAGAAGTTTAGATTGGATATGAGGAAGGCGTTATTTACTGTAAGGGTGGTGAATCACTGGAGTGGATTGCCCAGGGAAGTTGTGAATGCTCCATCCCTGGCGGTGTTCAAGGCCAGGTTGGACAGAGCCTTGGGTGCCATGGTTCAGTGTGAGGAGTCCCTGCCATGGCAGGGGGTTGGAACTGGATGATCTTAAGGTCCTTTCCAACCCTGACTATTCTATGATTCTATGGTATTCATCAGATTACCATAAACTACCCCTCATCCTGCCTCCCTTGGAGTGACAACCCAGGTTGGATTGGGTTTGGAGCAACCTGGTCTAGTGGAAGGTGTCCCTGCCTGTGGCGAGGGGTTGGAACTGGATGAGCTTTAAGGTGCCTTCCAACCCAGACTAGCCTGGGGTTCTCTGATTATGGTCACATTTAGTCAATAATATATGTGCAGCCCCTCAATTTTCTGGTAGGATGATCTCTATCCTTGGAGGATTTATAGTGCAGTGGCTGATTGTCCCAAGGGCTGTATCAGGAGCATCCTTTGGGTCTGTCTGTAGATGAGAAGTAATGAGTTAACCCAGACTTTACAGGGCTGAACAAGCTCTGGCTGAACACAACACTCTGTTGTGCTTATGGAAGGAGCTCATCTTGCTCTGGAGAGATGATTTCTTACTATCTTGGGGCTGGATGGCCATCTGGCTCAATGATTAGAGCCCTATAGCCAAGACTTGAAGCAGGGCTCAAGCTGAGACTAGAAATGGGAATCTAAAGCAGAAGAAAGCTGGCATCAGTGATAAAATGAGGTAGTAAAAAGGGCCAGGAGAGGACATCAAGCCCTGAAGCACCAAAGTGACCCAGGGAGAACATCAGACCCCACTTGCTACAGACCACAATGAAACACTCTGCAGATTCCCTGCCTCCAGCCCTGCCTCTAAGGGCATGTCCTTGGATCAGCCAAGTGCAGCTGGGCCAGAATAGGCATCCCCACATGCACAGCAAAGGCATCTTCAAAGGACAGGGTTGTTCCCATGGGAAAAGGGGGATTTGCTGATCCTGCTGTACTCAGCTTTACACCCAGGAGCTTGCCTTTATATAGGACTTGCATAAATGCCTCTAGGCATTGGATCTTAATGTCCATCCCATCTTTACTCACATTGTGTGGCCTGTAGAGCCACAGGATAATAACTTAAGAAGACACAAGACATTTTCTGTGTTCCCATATAAAATGATCCATGTTTGGTCTGTGTTATGCAGAGGCTCCTTCTTGCTGACACAGTCACTGTTCAGAGGCAGAGCAAAAGCGTGTGTTGCGCACTTTGGTCCTGAGGGCAAGTACAGAGGGAGAAGCTCCTCTGATTCAATCAGCTAACACTGTCATTAGGGGTTACTCATCTACAGATATGTAGGATGTTAACTGGCACTGGTCATGGGTAATTAATAGATGGAGGAGGAGGAGGTGGTGCTGGTGTGACTGTCGCTAGGGCACAGCATCACTTGCTGTGAAAACCCCTCTCTGTCTCTTTCATGGCTCCTTAGATTCAGAGATGCACAGGATCTGGAAAAGTGTTTGTCCCACCCCTCTGGTTTATTCGTCAGGGCTTTGCAGCTGGGTACCCTTTGCATCCATGGATCCAGGCTGTCCAGCTGGGATGAGACCTCAACACAGAGCTTGGGAAGGAGCAGCATTGAGCACAGGACATTTAAAAGGATGCATTGGTTGCAAAAGATGGTTGAATTGGGTCAGATATCTGCCCTCAGTCTTATCTTCGGGGCTTAACTAAAAGGCAGCGCTATGGTTAAGACCCCGGGACATGGAATGTGGGCTTCAGGTCTCAGCTTTGTTATAGACTTCTGACCCACAGCAAATCAGTTGGGTCTGGGGGCACTGGGGATTTGGGACACAGGGGCATGCTTGTTCTTGCTCTGGGTCCCTGTGATGCTCATGGTCTCAGGCTGACAGCAGCCCAGCATCAACAGAGGGGTTAAAAGAGCTCCAGCTCCATCTCTCCAGGGATTATGGATCGTATTTACTTACCAAGTGCTGGGCAGCTCTTGGAAGCAAGGCATGAAGTGGGATTTGTAGGTAATGCCATGGCTGTGGTATGAAATACAGCATGGAAATACCCATAGCCCAGCTCATTCTCTCACCTGAGGGACATGCTGCGACTCTGAGAGTGATGCTGAAGCTCTCAGGTCAAGACTTTGGGTTGCTGGTGAATAAAAGGAGGTGGTTACATTTGCCAGGAGATCCCAACCGGCAGCAGCTTAAGGGATCTACTTTCAGAAGGCAGAAGCTAAGGACTCTGTAAACAGTTCTGAACCCCCTGACCTTGTGGTATCCCCTTGGTGTAAGAATCCTATAGCAGTGATTACGTGTTCTGGAGGTACAGTGTTGTTCTCCCTGTTCAAAGTACTCTGTGATGTGGAGGTGAAATCCTCCTGCATCCACATGTACCCTTGGCTGTGAATCATGTGTCTGCAATAAGGAACCGAGTTGTGAGCTTGCTGACAGTGGTGAAGATAAAGGCACTGCTTGCTCGCATTCATTCCCCTTCAATTTTAGGTGATCGGAAGAGATTAGTAGCACATGAACTGTCTTCCACAATAATCAGGCTTGCTTTTTCTTCTGTGCATATGTATAGAATGCATATGTCTATATGTGCTTCCAGTGCCTAAAGGGGCTGCAGGAAAGCTGGAGAGGGGCTTTGGACAAGGGATGTAGAGACAGGCCAAGGGGAATGGCTTTAACCTGCCAGAGGGGAGACTGAGATGAGCTCTTAGGCAGAAGCTCTTCCCTGGGAGGGTGCTGAGGCACTGGCCCAGGGTGCCCAGAGAAGCTGTGGCTGCCCCATCCCTGGCAGTGTTCAAGGCCAGGTTGGCCACAGGGGCTTGGAGCAAGCTGCTCTAGTGGAAGGTGTCCCTGCCCGTGGCAGGGGGTGGAGCTGGAGAAGCTTTAAGCATCCTTCAACCTAAACCAGTCTGGGATTCTGTGATTCTGCGTTTCTGATGCTGTGTCTTTTTCTGTACATGCATTTTCTGCACGCATTTAATAAACCCAAGTGGTTTCAGATCATTTCCATAGTGCTGTATGCAATTTTCAGGGCATCTTGAGTTGCTCACTGAACGTACATTTGGGCTGCTTTTTGTTGGCCTCTTACAATCTAATAAACCATGAATCCATTTAGCTCACAGGTGTTATTTTGTACCCTGACATTTAAAATGCTGCCTCATGACCACCCAGCTTTACAGACAGTTCCCCTCCTTATAAATCATGCTGCATGTTGAAGGTCTTGTGCTATCTGAAACACATGAAACCCCCATACACCAGCGATGTGGTGACTTAGAGGGTTGATGTGCCCAACCGTACCAGATATTTCCTTAAACCCAATATATACCCTCCTGCCTCATGCAGCACCTTTGCACTGCAGGTTATTTCTCTACTGGTGGGGTTTGGTACCAAAACCCTCTATCAGACAGTTCCTCACAGAAAGACTGTGTAAAGAGATGATGGGAGATGCAAGGAAGCAGCTCATTGGGCTCGAACCACACAGAGCTGAAAGATCACCATAAATAAGTGTCCATATTCCTGGGCAAATCTGTGTTTTTTAAATGCTTTCCATGCTTTTGAAAGCCAAGCGATGGGTTTCAGATGCATCTGCAATTCCATATCCCGTCTTGAAAAGAAAAAGGCTCTGCAGTGCGCGGGAGGGATGTTTAACATACCACATTTGGGGCCTTTATTGAATTAGAAGGAGCAAATATTTCCCTGAATAGAAAAACCACACATTTTTCTAGTTGCAAACAACCTTTTAACCCCATTCCCAGGGCAGGAAAACAATCCTGCAGGACTAGAGCTACAGAAAGGCAAAAATAAGGCATTTTGCTTGGCTTTCCCCCTTTGGGGGAATTAGGACTTTGTGCTCATCAGTCAACGGAGGTTTCCTTCTGAGCCTCATGATCTGCACCCGCTAAGTAAGGCAAATCCAGATTAGAGCCTCTCACAAGAGAAATACAGGAGAGATCATGAGGGGAGCAGTTGGAGGAAGAGACAGGCAGGATTTACTGTATTTTCCCATTTGGAATTTCCACTGAAGTCCCAAAAAAGCCTGAAGTTTGGAATTCCTGACAGAGATACAATGAATTTACCTTTTCTCCTTGGGCTTGTTTCTCAAATCAAAGCCAGTCACAGTGGACATGCTGGAAGACAACATACTGTGTTATGTTAGCTTTAAGTGGTCCTTATTTGAGGTGAAAGCTTGGATGTCCTCTCTCCTGTCAGTTTTGCCTCCAACTGAAGCGATTCCAAGCTGGAAAGTCCAAATCCAAATGTAACTTGGATCCGGGCACTCCCCCTTTCTTAAGGTTTCTCCTGCCCTGTGTTGCGTTGGAGGAGTTTTAATCCTCTGGAAAGCTCGGTGTGAGGCTGAAATAGCACAAAAGCTTCTTGTCTTATGGCGTTTCAGCTCTGGCCTCTCGAGAAGATGAGACCTCTCATTGCACTGAGCCCCCTGAATAGCTGCAAGGAGGCCTATGAATTATTATAAACAATGTTATATTGAACACAAACCCAGGCACTGACCTGTCCTGGTTTAGAGAGGTCCCCAAGGGGTCAGAGACATGTTCCAGCCTGAGGGACGAAAATGGCCTTGAATGAAGCCTGTTATGTATAGACGACACTCTCCCCTGACCCCTCTTCTCCAGCGCTGTGGTCTTCTTTTGCTTTGGGTCTCTCCCTTGGCCTCTGTGGGTAATTGGGGAGCACATCTTCTAATCATAGAATCCCAGACTGGTTTGGGTTAAAGGGACCTTAAAGCTCATCCAGTTCCAGCCCCTGCCATGGAGAGGGACACTTTCCACTAGAGCAGGGTGCTCAAATGCAGCTTCTCCATAAGGCTGGGACAGTGTTGTCACTCCTACAGATCCAACCCCTCTGGTTCCAACGCTTGCTACCCTTGTTCTTTCTATGCACTGGACCCTGACTCCTTCTCCCTCCCCTCTTTCTACATCCCCACAATATCACTGCACCCATCCACCTATCTGATGTCTCCCCAGATCATGTCCCTCTTGCACTGCTGATTTCCACCCCAACAGCAGCACCTTCGCTCTGTTTCCCACTGCATCAAGATCTCAGCTGCTTTTCCTCACCCCCATCCCCAGAGCATCCTGCACTGCATCCCTGGGGACATCCCCGTCACTCCCCTCCAGCACTGACTCCTATCAGGATGTTTGTAGAAGGTCACGGCAGAATTCCTGGGATCTGTGGGTGGCAAATAGCAGGCAAGGCAGAGGAAAGGACAGGAAAAAGCAACTGGCATCAGGATAAAGCTTGGAATGTGATGAACACCAAAATAAAAGGCTTGTGAGAGAATTATATTCCTGGTGAATAAATCTTCCTCCTGCTTAGGCACCTCCATCCTTAAGGGTGAAAGAAAAGGTCTATTAATAGAAAGCAGGAAGAAATGATAGCAGGTGACCTGCTGTATTTGACTGGATTAAGTGTGAGATTACAGCAGCGTTTAGAAATGTCGATAAGGGCTCCATCAAATTCCACCCTGTTGTTGCCTTGTTTTCTGGGAATAGGAGGGATTTGCAGCAGGTCATCCAGATTAAAACTCCAGTGGAGTGATTTGATGAAGGCAGGAGGAAAGGGGAAAGGAAATGAAACACAGTGAGGGAGTATTGTCACAAACGGGTATTGTCAATGGAGAAACAGTTCTGTGTGGTTCCCTTGTTGAATGTAATTCTTGCAGTAAATAAATCCAAGGAAGAGCATGTGTTCTGCAGGATTTTCTGGGGCTCCTTTCAGGTGGAGGGTGGGATTTGGGAAGAGAAAGAGAAAGGAATGGAGAGGGAAAAGGTGATGGTATAAAGGCTCTAAAACTTCCATGTTGTGAAATCCCATTGAGCGCAGAGTTTAGTAAAGTTCTGGATATCAAGAAGAAGCAGATGCTTAAAGCCTCGATCCTCTGTCAAACATGGCTCTATGAGCCATATTTCCTGCCCCAAATCACTTCTCCCTTCTCCCATCTCCTGGCCATGCTCCCTCCTTAGGAAATAAGAGAGATGGCGCTTCCATAGCTGGTGACTAGTCCAAGGTGTTCCCATGAAGAGGTGTCTGGGGTTAAATGATAAGCAGGAATAGTGGAGACCAGGTAGGAAAATCCCTCTGGATGAGCCTTTTCCCTTTATAAATGCTTTATTTCTTTTGCCCCAGTGAGGTACAGCATCGTGATGCTGTTTGAGGGTGCCCAGCACCATGCTACAAGCATGAGCTTTGTGATAACTGTGATTGAGGTGATGGGAAAAGAGCCCAGAGCAACTAAAGACGTGAAGAACACAAGCAAACAGTGAGCATTTGTTGATGTAGACAAATTGTATTTAGAAAGACAGATGTACTCAGCAGAAATTATGGCTCATCATTCCATTTCCAACTGAAAACAATGCAAAAGAAACCTTTGGGAATTCCCATTTCCATGGAAATTTCTTGAGAAACTGGCATCCAAGCTATACTGGAAGTGGGAGCTTTCTGCTGGGGCGTTTGAGTACTGCTGGCCACAGGTAGGATCCTTTCTTCTTTATATCTTTCATGTGGCCTATAGAGTGAAAAGATGGAAACTCTTTCCCTACACTCATGCAAATGATGGGAAAATCAAGTCTTTCTCCCTACACTGTACAGACCATATGTTAACTGTGACTAAGCTGAGGTTGTTCCGGAGGTAAGGGAAAACTTGGAGCTTGATCTCCATGGTTTCACCTTGCTTTAGGAGCTCTATATGAATTCCAGGTGTTTGTCTTCTGGGATGTTATATTTAGCTTTGTGCTCCTCAAAGAGCTTGCTCAATTCGTTTAGGTATTTCTCATGGACTCGATCCACCTCTTCCTCAGAGGGTTTGCGGTTCCTCTGCACTGGAATTGGTTTCCCAACTGGAAAACAAACACAGGCATTAGGAGGAGACAGCGCCAGGTCCCTTTGGACAGTTTGCACATCTTAGCACAGAGCTGGGGTCTCCAAGGATGCATTGGATGGATTGATATGACCAGGTATATCCTGGAGTTTGGGGGGTAGCACAACCAAGGAGGTAAGGAGATGGAGGTTCAGATACTGGCTGTGATGCTGGTCTCAAAGGCCACATCTATCCTTGCCTCAGTTTCCCCATCTGCAAAGCTGCTTAATGCCAAAGACCCTCTGAGTAGCTCTATGAAGTAGAAAGTACTGCATCCCAATGCGGTCCCTCCAGCCTAACATCTTAGATGTGCTGCACATAAAGACAACGTCATCCTAATGATGTAGTGGTTTCCAAGCTGTTCCCATGTGGCCCTGGGAATCTGCATGGCAAATGGGGACACTGAGGCACGGGGGAGCCCAAGACCACTTAAATACACTAGTGATTGGGGTGCTTCCACTTTACTCAGATGAAAGATTCTGCGAAATACCTGATTTTTATTAGTGCCCATATATCCCTATGAAATCATGCTTTTCTCAAGGGTAAATCTAATTAATTTGATTCCTATCAATAGAAGAAGCTCCTTCCCATCTCCCAGAGCCACCAGCAGCAGGACCAGGCACCTGCAAGGGACATGAAGTCCACGTGATGCCTCTCTTGCTCTGGTCTCTTGCTCAAACTGTGCTTGCGAAGCGCAGCAGGGTTTCATTGTTGTGTAAGGCTGCTCCTCCTCAGGTTAATGAAGAGCCCTTGTGATACTGCACAGCTCATAAACCCTTTGAGACAATCCAAACAGGTTGTAAAGCAATTAGAAGTAATTGCTGGCTGTCAAACCTCATCAGTGGGGTGAGATCTGACCTTTCCAAACCGCCTCTTTCGTTAGACTGCTTCACACAGCATCAGCCACGCTGATAGGTTTCAACAGCTCCATGGGGCAAGGATGGAGTTGAGGAAACCAGGCAGAAGTGCTTCAAAACCAAAGACTTGCTTTGAATTTGGTCTACTATGGGCATGATCTCTGCTGGAAATATCTAGCAATGCAAATAGGTTGAAGCTGTGTCTGCATAGGGCACTGAGCAAACCTGCAAACTGCTTAGGTGTTACCCTATTTGTACTTGTAAAATTGGCTTTGAAGGAGTTTAACCCAATGGTATTGCAGTGGTTTTTATTGCTGGGTTTGGCTGCATCCCACACAGATAATGGGATGGATGTGTACGCTCTGGGGCTTTGCTTTAATGCATGGATGACCTGGGCTTTGTCTTCAGACCAAGCCAGAGATCCAAATCAGTGTGACACATGAGCAGTTGAGGATGCTTCTTTGGCAGCATGTTTCTAGCCCACACAGCATGATGCTCCAACCTGGCATCTCCAGCCAGGAGAATTGTACAACCAAGGGAATGTTACCCATCCCTACTTTGGCCAAGCTGAGTGTGGCCAGCATCATGCCTGTGTGCCAAGGAAAGACTCACCCACAGTGTAGATGGGCCGACGGTAGGGTACCAGCCCGAAGCTGTACTGGAAGATGCCCCTTGCATGGAAGAGGGGAAGGGAGATGCCCATGATCTTCTGGAGCCGGTGCTGGACTCTCCGCAGCCAGGAGCCCTTGGGGTTTCTCACTTGCTCAAAGAGGTCATTCTCCCCAAAGGAAAAGACAGGGACCAGGGGGGTGCTGTGAGGAGTTGAACCCAGTGTGAGGGCATGAAGATTAGCAAAGCCCACCCCAAAACACCTTCCCCCCTCTCCAAAAGTTCTTCTGCAGGGGGTTGGTACTAAATGATCTCAATGTCCTTTCCAACCCAAACCATTCCATGATCCTATGATTCTAAAACCAGCAGGAGCAGCCCATGAAGCAGCCACATCCTTCCCTAAGGGCCCCTTGAGCCCATCCCCTGCATCACCCATGCTCGATGGCCAGGCGGATAAACCCCTTCCTGTTCTTCAGCAGCAAGGTGAAGGATCCCGGCCGAGCATCCAGTGCCTCCTGTGCTCCACCGATGATGATGGCCAGCACATTCCCACCCTCTGGGTTCTTCAGCACGTAGGATGCGCTCTCCTTGTCCGAGGATACAAGGCCTGCAGAGCAGAGAGGAAGAAAGCATTAATATCTGCAAAACCCACATGACTGTGGTTTGCTCTGTGCCTTTTTTTCCCCATTATCCAGCTCCAAAGGGATGTTAGACACTTTATTGTCAGTTTTCCTACACTTCGGCAATCTCAGCCCAGCTGCTCTCAGAGATGCTGGATTCATGGAATGATAGAATGGTTTGAGTTGGAAAGGACCATCCAGTTCTAACCCCTGCCATAGGCAGGGACAACTCACACTAGACCATCTCATCCAACGCTGGCATGAGCATGCAATTATCCCTTTGCTGTCTGGCCCAGGGGTGAGAAACAGGCAAAACTGTGGGAAAAAGTAAACCAGGAACTAAGTGCTCACAATCCCCATGGAAAATCTGTTTCAGTTTGTTGTCAAACAAAACCGAGTCCAATCCTGACCAGGTCTAAAGCCAGTGAAACATTTGCTGTAGGTCAGAAGATGCACAGAGTTCAGTGCATGCTGCTGGATGGGGCTTGGAGCAACCCGCTCTAGTGGAAGGTGTCCTGCCCATGGCAGGGGGGTGGAACTGAATGAGCTTTAAGGTCCTTTCCAAACCATTCCATGAGTCTATGAATTTAAAGTGGAGTTTAATGCAGAATTTGGTCCCCGGATATTATTTCCTTGCAAAAGCTCAAATCTTTCATTCAGAAATGACAAAGCAACACGGCTTTGATTCTTTAAGGAAACCCTTGTTTCAGGGGCTATTTTAAACCTCTTTGTCAAATGGATTCAATGGACCTGAAAATGAGCTCTGCACCCAGCTCCCACATTACAGTGATTAAACCTTCCCTCGCCTGAGCCAGATCTCTCCCATATATCGCTGTTATGATTCCTTGCTGTCCATGTAAATATTTTTCCAACAGCAGGAGCCACAGTTTATGTGGAAAACAGGGTGATGACAGCCTCGGAGTATCTCAGGAGGAACTGGATGCCTGTGTTTAGTCTACTGAATCCCACTCAGAGGATGAGCCCATTGAGCTGCAGAAGGGGCTGTTTCCCAAACTCACCAGTAAGAGGAGGAGATCATCTGTTCCTGGTGTCCATGAATATCTCCACACTCTTTTCCCCTTCTCTCCATTTATTTTTTACCTATTCCTTTCCATTTCTGCTTCCTCTCCTGCCAGGTGGTTTTGCAACAGTTTGAACTGCTATTTGCATCCTCTCTTCTAGACTTGCAGAATGGCTGAGATTGGAAGGGACCACTGAACGTTGTCTAGTCTAACCTCAATCAGGGTCATCCAGAGCACATTGCTCAGGATTGTGTCCATGGAGCTCCTAAATATCTCCAGGGAAGGAGATTTCACAACCTTTTTGAGCAACCTACATGAGGTGCTGGAGGAGGTTCAGAGAAAGGCAATGGAGCTGGTGCAGGGCCTGGAGCACAGAGTGATGGGGAAGGGCTGAGGGACCTGGGGGGTTCAGGTGGAGAAGAGAAGGCTCAGGGGGGACCTGATGGCTCCCTACAACTGCCTGAGAGGAGGATGGAGCCAGGAGGGGGCTGCGCTCTGCTCCCAAGGAACAGGGGATGGGCCAAGAGGAACCGGCCTCAAGCTGCACCAGGGCAGGTTTAGATGGAGCTGAGGAACAATTCCTTCCCCACAGGGTGCTCAGGCATTGGAACTGCCCAGAGCAGCGCTGGAGTCACCATCCCTGGGAGTGTTCACACACCGTGGAGATGAGGCCTCAGTGCCATGGGCCAGTGGTGGCCTTGGCAGTGCTGGGGATGGTTGGACTCAATCATAGAATCATAGAATAGTTTGGGTTGGAAAGGACCTTAAGATCATCCAGTTCCTACCCCCTGCCATGGCCAAGGACACCTCCCACTAAACTATGGCACCCAAGGCTCTGTCCAACCCGGCCTTGAACACCACCGGGGATGGAGCATTCACAACTTCCCTGGGCAGCCCATTTCAGTGCCTCAAGGTCTTTCCAGGTCCTAAAGGTCTTTTCTGACCTCATTAATTCTATGATTCTGTGATTCTATTCCAATGCTCAGTCACCCTCACAGTGAAGAAGTTCTTCCTCATGTTCAGGTGGACCTTTCTATGGTTTATGCCTGTTGCCGCTTGTTCAGAGCAAAAATGAAAAGCTATGGCAGCAACTCCCAATGCTGAATGAAACCTAAACACGTATTTGTATGAAATACAGCAATACAGTCTGAGACCTCTCCCCCCATAACGTTTTTCAAATCACAGACCGCCAGCACAGAATCAGTGTTCTTCACTCCCCACAGTTTAAGCACTCACTTTACACCTCACGTATTAAGCAAATCAGATAAATCTAACCACAGGAGGGAGAAGCTTTGCATCCAACCCCCTGCTTCGGGCAGGGACACCTTCCACTAGAGCAGGGTGCTCAGATGAAATCCACAAGAAACCCATTTTCAGCCTCTTTGTGGCACAAAGACCGTTTTGTATCTTAAAAATAAGCCAACAATTCATATTTGTTGAAGGTTGGACAGGGCTCGGAGCAAGCTGCTGGAGGTGTCCCTGCCTGTGGCCCAACTGGGGTTGGAACTGGATGAGCTTTAAGGTCCCTTCCAACCCAAACCAGTCTGGGATTCTGTGATTTTACCATGAACAAGTGTTGCTTAGAATACAGTATTTTTCTGACGGTGTATTTACCTTTTCAACTGCATCAATAAATGCTGCATTAGGTTTTTAGCCAACACGGTAAAATAGTGTCTTCCCACATTCTTCCCAATGGAATCCATAAGGTATATGGGATCCATTGACAACAGATAAGGACAAACAGACCCTTGACTCCTCTTGCCCTTCTGTCTTCATCCCCTGCTCCCCCAAAAGCACCCACCCATCCCACCACTTGCCAGAGGAGTTGACTTGTGCTGTTTCCCTGCTTACCTCCACTCATCAGGTAGTCCCTGAAGAAGGGGACGCGAAACCACATGGAGAGCATCATCAGGTGTGGGGTGATGCCTGGAAAGAGCATGGAAAAGCCCGATGCCTCCGTGCACAAATTGAGGAAGGCTCCCACTGCCAGGACCCCATGGGGATGAAATCCCATCAGGTAGTTCTGCCTCGGGTCCAGCTCCGCCGTCTTCACCAGCTGCACACCAGATGGAAGCAAAAAGGGGCCATGAGTCAGTGCTGTCACCTTATGGGGATAGAGCGTTGTCTATGGAGAGCAGATGGGGGATCCTTGGAGGGGGGTTCATAGAGTAGTTTTGTTCCTGCTGTACAAAGATGCGGCCGGGCTGGAGAGGGGCCAGAGAAGGGCCACAAAGAGGATCCCAGGACTGGGCAGTGTGTGAGGAAAGGCTGAGAGCACTGGGGCTGCTCAGCTGGGGAAGAGAAGGCTCAGGGAGACGTCATCCATGTGCCAGCGTGGCTATGGAGAAGATGGAAACTGTCTTTTGACAAAGAGTCCCATGGAAAAACCAGCAGGTGATGGGCGCAAGTTACTGCTGCGGAGATTCCCACTGGACACAGAGGGAAATTTTCCCGGTGAGAGCAACCACTACTGGAATAATCTCCCCAGGGAAGTGGTGATTCCCCAGTGTTAAACACTGCTAAGACTGGGTTGCACAGGGTGCTGGGCATCCACTCTAGGTCATGCCTTGCCTGGAAAGGTAGGAGCAGATGATCCTTGAGGGCCCTTTCAACCTGGGATTCTGGGATTCTATGATTGGATGTCTGCCCAAGGTTGCGGCAGTTTTACCGGGAAAAGGGAATGGGGAATGCCTGTGTCCAGTGCACAGGGATGGACAGCATGGACTGCAGACACAGCCCTTGAAGGCTAGCTAAGCAGCCAGATGAAATACTCAACCAATCTGCCCCTGGGTTTGAAGCCTGGGAGATCCTACACGGGACATCAGGCACCACAGCAGAGGAGGGGATGATTAAAGGGCGATAAGGCACAACCAGGATTTGGACTCTGTGGGTTACACTTGCTGTGTGCTTCCCAGAGGAGATGGGCTGCTCTGACAAACCCACCCTCCAGCTATGCCCCTGAGAAGACCCTGCAGTGCCAACATCAGCCCGCAAGCATATAACCCAACAGAAGTGATCAAAACTGAACAATTCCTGCGGGTGCAGAGGATGCCCACAGCACCAGGGAAGGATGAATCCTCCCAGTGTTAACCCTAACAGAGCCACCATGAATTTCCATTCAACTCAACAGCCCCTGTGCTCAAGAAGAACCAAAGCCCAGTGCCTTTTACCATGTCACCCCTCCAGCACCCTGGTCCCACCCTCCCTCGGGAGCAGCTAATGGTGCATGTGTTTTCCTAGAAGCAGCCAGAACCACAGGTTAATCACGAGGGTGCATTTTACTTTCTTACATCATGGCTAATTTCCCCTCTGCCCTAAGGCTCTGTTGACCGTACACATGTGCCCATTCAAGCGCCTGCTCCTAATGAGAGGAACGGACAAACAAGAGTTCCACTGCTGCCCAGTGCAGAGGTACCTAAGCCGGAAGAGGGGCAGATGGCTGAGTTACTGAGTGCTGGGGCCCCTGCCACCTTGTGCGCCTCTTTGAGTCATTTCAACATCCATCAATGTTTCCTGCATCCATCTTCTGCTTCCAAACAGCCTTTCATCTCTGTGTGATTTATAGGAGAGAGATGAGATGCTCGGGTGTGTTGGAAACATGCTGTATGTGTGCAGCATAGAAGAGGAGATGAGAGCAGGCTCAGTGCCTGGTTGTAACCCAAGGTCGCAGCATCCCCCTTGATAATGCAGAGTTGAACTCAGGGTACCCACTGAGCTGTGCAAACTGCTTCAATGGGAGTTCACCTGTGGTAAGACACCTTAAAAACCCTCCCTAGCTTGTACAAGGGAATCTGACCTATTTGAAGCTGTCCCTGCTCATTGCAGGGGGTTGGCCTAGATGAGGTTTAAAGGTCCCTTTGACCCAAACCATTCTATGATTCTATGATCTGTAGCAGAGGAGAGACTGTTGACAAAGTCTTTTATGCTGTAGGTCAAGCGCCTGGACTCTAAGCCTGGAAAGTCTCCCTCTGGAAACTGTTTAACACAGAAGCTCCATCCTCCCACCTATATTGCTCCCAGTGTTGGTTCACTTCTTCCCTCTCTTCCTGCCAGAGGTCAACCTCCATTCTCTGAACACCAGGAAAGTTAATGCCTGAAACCAGGCAGCCCAACGCTCCTCCACTGAAGAGCTCAATGGGGCTGGGGTTGAGGTGCAGAGGGGTGGGAATCTCCCCCCTCCTGCCTTGGCTGGGTTGGCATCTCCTCACCCACCGGATGGCATTTGCTGCTGTAGGCTTTCTGGGTGAGTTGAAGCTTTAATCATTGTCAAAGGACTCAAGGGTCCAGCCAGGCTGGTCTGTGAGTAAACAAGGGGTTGAGCCAAAGTTTCCTTGGTGAGACAAGGCCGGTTTCTCTTCCCAGGATGCCACGTGAATGTGTACCTCTGCTCTGGAGCCAGGCTGAGAGAGCTGGGCTGGGGCAGCCTGGACAAGAGAAGGCTCCTGAAGGGGAGACCTTAGAGCAGCTCCAGTGCCTAAAGGGGCTACAGGAAAGCTGGAGAGGGGCTTTGGCCAAGGGATGTAGGGACAGGCCAAGGGGAATGGCTTTAACCTGCCAGAGGGGAGACTGAGATGAGCTCTGAGGCAGAAGCTCTTCCCTGGGAGGGTGCTGAGGCACTGGCCCAGGGTGCCCAGAGAAGCTGTGGCTGCTCCATCCCTGGCAGTGCTCAAGGCCAGGTTGGACCCAGGGCTTGGAGCTGCTCCAGTGGAAGGTGTTCAGTTTGGATGGGACTTCAGCACCCTCATTCCGTGTTCTGGGTAAGGATGGCAGCTCCAAAAACCCCAAGTGCTCTCTTGCTCTTGTGCAGTGTTGCTTTTGGCAGTCTTACAGCATCTCTTTTAGCCTTATCCTTGTGGTAGGACACAGTCCTCTGGTGGACCTGACCTCAGCCATGGCCTCTCTTTATTTAAGGTCAGAGAAGAGAGGGTCAAGAGCGGGACAGAGGAGTTCCTTAGGAAAGAACAGAGGAGTGGCTTTGGGCCATTTGGCTTTTGTTCTAAGAACCCCTCATCTCTCCATCAGCCAACAGAAGGAAGCAAAGGTCAACAGTGCTATTGAGCATCATGGGCCATGACACAAAACCCCCAGTCACAAATAACACCATTCTTCTATGAAAGAAGGAAAACTTTCCTGGTTGGGCTGGGTTCACATGAAGTGGACCTCTTCCCCTCTGCAATGCCTTGTACCTCCCCACAAGCACAATATACCCTCAAATAAGCCCCGTCATGGTTTATGCAGTTATGAGAATGAATGAGTTATGGGATGGAGCCATCCCAAATCACAGCTCCCAGGGTTCAGCTAGTTCTCTAATAACTCATTTTAGTTATGCTAACAAAGAAGCCCAATGTAGCCTATCCCCAAGCACAATGACACAGGTTGGGACTCTGCCAGTTGCTATAGATATTAAGGTCCAACTGACACTCAGATAACCTCAAGGCTGGTGAAATATGTCCTGCGGCTCTTCAGAAGGGGAAAAACAGCGCAGTGAAGGCCACAGGGACCTTGTCCACATAAAAGGCACTTTTCAGGCTGCGCTGAATAAACTGCTAAGATAGTGCCTGCTGGGGCTGTTCTGAATGCTGACAGCACCCAAAGACAGCATTTGTCCCTTTAAGACCTTAATTTTAGCTTCCAATTGATAGATTAAACTTGTAATCCAGGTTGTGTGATGTAAAGGGACATGTCTTCTCTAAACCAAGCATCCAACCCCACCTTATAGTCAGCAAGAAGGATGGTGACTTCTGCTTGGGGCCTACAGTAGAGATGGACCTTGTCAAGCTTATGCTTTCCTCATTTCACAAGCTTGTCCTCATCTTCTGCACATCCATGGCTCTCCTCAGCTGAGGATACCAAACCAGCCCGGCTGTATGAGGGAGGTCGGTGACAGTGGTTTTATAGTATCAGGAGATGATGGGGCTGGGAAGAAGAAGCGGTGAAGATGTGCATTCTCATGGCCACGGGATGGAGAAGTTTGTTTTTACTGTAATGCTGAGTGCATCCTTCCTAATAAAGATGTGCTGATAAATTATCATGAAGGAACCACGTGAACAAACATAAGGGGGTTGGACTGGGTGAGCTTTAAGGTCTCTTCAACCCAAACCATTCCATGATTCTATTAAAAACATAGGGGGATGAAGCAAAGATAACATTCCTGGGCAGTGCGCTGGACTTCACCTGGAATTCTCACTGCTTTCTTCTCATTTACCTTTAAAACCACTCAAACTTATTCAGATCCTGCCTGATCCTATAGCAAACCCCTAATTAAAAGCCATCCATTTCCAAAGGGAATAACCCAAGCAGCAGCGATACTGGCGCTAGGGTGGCATCAGCAGAGGGTGCTGCTTGCACACGCTGTGCTCAGAGCCTGCGCAATCCCATGCGCCAGACGCTGCAGGAATGTGCACGTCCGTGCTGCTTAGATCCCCAGAAAACAGATGCTCATCCCAACATCTCCCTGCTTCCATGACCGCAAACATGCCCAGGGATCCTTTACAGGCAGCATTTAAAGCCGCTTCCTGCAATCAAATAGGCAGCTCTTCCTGCTTCCCATCACTGGTGCTTGGCCAGGCTGAGTGCGCTGCTGGGATCTGGAGGATTAGGAGGCACGTTTAATCTTCCCTGGATGACTGATTCTCCTGAGCTGAACAAACTCAGTCTATGCACAAATACAGCCCAGGGAGGTGGGTGCCTACCCGGGTCCATGTCCTCAAGTCCCACCACTCCCCTTGTGCCCCCTGTGCTGGATGGGGATTTGGGAGGTGAGGTTGTTCAGCTTGGAAAAGAGAAGGCTCCTGAAGGGGAGACCTTAGAGCAGCTCCAGTGCCTAAAGGGGCTCCAGGAAAGCTGGAGAGGGGCTTTGGACAAGGGATGTAGGGACAGGCCAAGGGGAATGGCTTTAAGCTGCCAGAGGGGAGACTGAGATGAGCTCTTAGGAAATGGTTTCATTCAGTGTAAATGCCCCATCACTGGCAGTGCTCAAGGCCAGGTTGGACACAGGGGCTTGGAGCTGCTCCAGTGGAAGGTGTCCCTGCCCGTGGCAGGGGTTGGAGCTGGAGGAGCTTTAAGGTCCCTTCAACCCAAACCATTCTGGGAGCCTCTGATCCTAAAGGAGAGGTCGGGCTGTGCATGTTCAGACCAAAAGCTCAGTTTGGTTCCCCGTGACAGCAGTGTATAGGATGGTTAAAGCAATATTTCAAACACTTAACTTCCACTCTGCCAGGCACAAATCAGCTCATGCTCAGTGGCAGGAAATTAAATCCTTTCCATGCAAGGAAGCAAACACATTTGGGGTTTTAACTGGGAAAAAAGCTGGCACATGAGGGATATAACAGAGTATAAAACCAGGAATGACCTGGGTATATGGGGCAGGATTTGCATGGCCTAACCAGGGAGTTCCTAGTGAAAGAAGCAGGGAGCAGGGAGGTCTTCACATTGTGTGGTTCAAACAGGGAACTCCTTGCTGCAGGATGCTGGGGATACCAAATGTTTTCCAATAATATAGTGGCAAATGCATTCAGAAAGGGCTGCTAAATCATAGAATCATAGAACCATAGAACAGTCAGGGTTGGAAAGGACCTTAAGATCATCCAGTTCCAACCCCCCTGCCATGGCCAGGGACACCTCACACTAAACCATGGCACCCAAGGCTCTGTCCAACCTGGCCTTGAACACCACCAGGGATGGAGCATTCACAACTTCCCTGGGCAACCCATTCCAGTGCCTCACCACCCTTACAGTAAAGAATTTCTTCCTCACATCCAATCTAAACTTCCCCTGTTTCAGTTTGAACCCGTTACCCCTTGTCCTATCGCTACAGTCCCTAATGAAGAGTCCCTCCCCAGCATCCCTATAGCCCCCTTCAGATACTGGAAGGCTGCTCTGAGGTCTCCACGCAGCCTTCTCTTCTCCAGGCTGAACAGCCCAAACTTTCTCATCCTATCTCCATACAGGAGGTGCTCCAGTCCCCTTATATTCTGGCTCAGAAAGTGCAGAAGACTGAGAAACTGCCTTTGGGAAATAGCATTATGTGGTCGCTTGGTTGTAGTACTCTTGTCATTAAAGTTTGGTTTCTGATGTCTTTCTGTGCAGCCTCCTCTGACTACTTCTATACCAGCCATAAGAAAGGCTCCAGGGAACCTTCCCAGCCTTCAAACCCAGTAGCCACGCTCCCTCTATTGGTCTTACCGGTAAAGGTCTTATGGTCTTACGGTCCTGCACCCAGGAAAGGAAGGATAGACAGACACTGCATCATGGGGTTCAGAAAGGGTTTCCATGTCCTTACAGAGGGATGGGAGAAGAATTGTTGTTGGGCTGAGCGGGCAGCCAAGGTTTAGCAGAGAGATTGGTTGGACACTGCCCAAGCAGCAGCTTATGGCCAGGAATAATTTACAGAGTCTATATTGCATAGAATCATTACAGCCACGTAAATAGCTCATGGATTCTAGCATCTTCTAAGGTAAGCTCGAGAATAATTTATTAGGAACCCATTTTGTGTTTCCTATTAAATGTCGTAAAATATAACCTGCCCCTTATGACAAAACTCCTCACAAGCTTTCCTGGAATGTGTTCCCATTCCTCTCGATAAGGTTCGGATATAACTTTTGGGGGCCTCACTTTGAAGCTCATCCAGAAGCTCTTAAATCATAAAATCAGCGAATCAACCAGGTTGGAAAAGCCCTTTAAGCTAATAGTTAGGGTTGGAAAGGACCTTAAGATCATCTAGTTTCAACCCCTTGCCATGGGCAGGGACACCTTCCATTAGACCATGCCACCAAGGCTCTGTCCAACCCGGCCATGAACACTGCCAGGGATGGAACATTCACAGCTTCCTTGGGCAACCCATTCCAGTGCCTCGCCACTCTCACAGTAAAGAGCTTCCCTCTTATCTCCAACCTGAAATTCCCCTGTTTCAGTTTGAATCCATCACCCCTTGTCCTATTGCTCCAGACTCTGATGAAGAGCCCCTCTCCCGCATCCTTCTAGCCCTCTTCAGATACTGGATAGAAAATGATGCATAGATGATCCTTCAGCACTGTCCTCCCAGAACCCCATGCCAGAAGTCCTTGCCCCAAACTGCCTCCAAACACCAAGGACAAAGGTGGTCCTTATGGATTCAGTGCTTATGGAATCAGCAGCACTTACCGTGACAGGGAAATAGTCCCTCATGTACCTCCAGACGACGCTGTTCCGGACAGCATGGATCCGCCTCCCACCCTTGCTGGGTTTCTCCCTGTCTTTGAGCCACCACACGGCATAGAGGACACAGAGCAGCCAAAAACGGGTGAAGAAGAGGGCGATGAAGGCAGCTGTGCAGCACTGTGCTGAGGGAAAAGCCAGTGGTGAGGTGGCAGTTGGATCAGGTGGGCTTTAGGAGAGGAACGATCATTGAATCCCAGACTGATTTGGGCTGGAAAGGACCTTAAAGCTCCTCCAGTTCCAGCCCCTGCTACGGGCAGGGACACCTTCCACTAGAGCAGCTTGCTCCAAGCCCCTGTGTCCAACCTGGCCTTCAACACTGCCAGGGATGGGGCAGCCACAGCTTCTCTGGGCACCCTGTGCCAGCGCCTCAGCACCCTCACAGTAAAGAACTTCTTCCTTATGTCCAACTTGAGTTTCCCCTGTTTCAGTTTGAACCCATCACCCCTTGTCCTATCACTACAGTCCCTGATGAAGAATCACTCTCTGATGATGCACTTGGAGGGACTCTGGTGCTGGGACGGAGCCCATCACTGGGCTTGCTGCTGGATTACTTAATCAGTGTGAAGGCATCTTTGGTGCAGAGAAGGTTTCTTTCCCATCTATATCCTGGAGAGACACCAAGCACCATCCTTGCAGCAACCACCTATTTCTCAAAGCCCACCATGACTTCCTTTCCCCACAAGAACCTCCCTTTTCCTTGTGGATCAGAGCTCTATCCCTTTGCTGTCTGGCTTTTCTCTGGAGTCAGACTGCTCCCTGCAATGACAATGTCCTTGTTTTACCCCAAACTTCCTGCTAATACACTCTGATGACACCCGGCACCTTGCAGTGGCAGCAGAACACGGCGCTGTGCCCTGTCTATACAGTCCCCAACAGCTTTGTCCTGAGCTAATGAGTCACCACTTTAATTGTCCTTGATTTTTAATGTCTACCTGCCCATATATAAGATTTTACTCTTTATTGAGTTATTTCTTATTGATTTTGGACCTTTTCCTCCACTCCTTGGGTTTACCTCAGCTCTAATCCTGGCCTCCAGAGGATTTTCAGCCTTTTCAGTTCTGTACCATCACTGATTTTAGGAGAACGATTTATTCCATTCTTTAAGACATTAATGATTTGGGACCTTCCCAAGCCATTAAAGACTTTTCTGAGCTGCTTCCAGTCAGTGCTCAGCTTTTTCCTCCACCTTTCGTCTCCTTCATGCCCTGTTTTGGCATGGGAACAAGAGAAGAAAAGTGAGGACAAACAGGAATCGTTTGGTACATCAAATCCCACCAAAGTCTGCAGTGATTGGGAATTGCTGCTGGCCACCCAATGCCTACTTAATAAAGCGGATACCCTAAGAAGTGCCTGGGAAGAGCTGTGTCCTCTCCATCCTCTCCTCTGGAAGACCTGGTGCTGTCTGGGGAAGGGGGAGACTTAAATACCCCATTGTTCCAAGCCCTTTGCCTTTCCCAGCTCATGGGTTACATCATGTGTGCTGCGTTATATATAATGTTCTTCTCTGGGTCTTCATCACAGATCCAGCACTCAGTGCTGAAGGACGTGAGGATGGAGATGCCCTGTTCAGCTTCCAGTTCAGGTAGTTGCATCCATGCCCTCAACCTCTGAGACCTGGATTATCATCTTTGGGAGCCACCTGACTCCTGCCCTCTTCAGCTCATCTCGGCTCAGGCCTATGAGGGAAAAGGTATATGATGCTCTCATGTAAGACATCCTTGTACTTCCTGTTTACTTAGGGTAAATTATTGGGTCTATTTTTTAGTCTCAGTTTTGGTGACAAGTCCCCCTTATCCCAGAGCTTTGCATGCAAAAATAAATCCCTGCCCCTTTCTAAAACCCCTGCATGATTGTGGGGAACATAGAAACCCAGGCTGGTTTTGAATGGAAGTGATCTTAAAGCTCCTCCAGTTCCATTCCCCTGCCACGGGCAGGGACACCTTCCACTGGAGCAGCTTGCTCCAAGCCCCTGTGTCCAACCTGGCCTTGAACACTGCCAGGGATGGGGCAGCCACAGCTTCTCTGGGCACCCTGGGCCAGCGCCTCAGCACCCTGTGCAACAGAACAAGTCCAACCCCCAGCGCACCTTCCAGGTCAGAACAAATCACTGCTCATGCCTGGTGCACTCCTTTCAAATTCTGCAAACACCATCTTTATAACTCGTGAGGAAAACAGCCCAGAGCATGAAACCAAGCTCCAGGGTCCACATGAGACATGAACTCTGCTTGAGGAACAGCGCAGGGGTTGAAGTTTTACTGCACATGGGAGCTGGGTTATCAGGTCTGCTGCGAAAGTGGCTAATACACTATTCCCTCTTTATTATACTATGCAAAGCTCAAAGAACGCTCTGCAGAATGAAGTGTTTATCATCCAAGGGAGGCTTTATCATGCAACGATAGAATTATTCATTTTCCCTCTATTCATTCGCAATTTAACTTTTGTCTTATTTCAGGGCAGAATTCGCACACAGAGACCTTCACTCAATATTCAGTTTATTTTGCTTTCTATGCTTATAAAATGCCACAAGGGTGCTGGAGAGGGACTGCAGTGATAGGATAAGGGGTGATGGGTTCAAACTGGAACAGGGGAAGTTCAGGTTGGATATAAGGCAGAAGCTCTTCCCCAGGAGGGTGCTGAGGCGCTGGCCCAGGGTGCCCAGAGAAGCTGTGGCTGCCCCATCCCTGGCAGTGTTGAAGGCCAGGTTGGACACAGGGGCTTGGAGCAAGCTGCTCTAGTGGAAGGTGTCCCTGCCCGTAGCAGGAGGTTGGAACTGGATGAGCTTTAAGGTCCCTTCCAACCCAAACCATTCCATGATTCTACGTTCTCCATCATCGCTGCTTTCTTCCCTTTGAGTGTAACCCCAGGAGGCAAATG